>WNGS01164437.1:67642436-67682262 GCA_020271785.1 Procambarus virginalis | reverse complement strand
CACCGTACAGCTAAACGATAACGACAAAGATCGAAGATACGATGGGCCCTAAGGGCAACCGGGCACTTCGCTTTCCAAAAGAAAAGAAAAGAATGGGTCGTCTGCCGACGGCGGTGCCTCTTCCAGCCTGCACGCTTACAGGCGGACCGGCCGAGCACAGTCCGCATTCCACCAGGAAACGCACTCCGTGGACCCCGCAGAGGAAGAAGCGAGGAAATGAGAAGGAGGGCAGCGTTGATGACTCATGAAAAAGGAGGAGAGCGCGAGGGAGAGGCAGGAAGGGGAGAGAGGTCAGAGAGAGAGCAAGCACTGAGGGTAAATAGGTCCCAGTCCGCTTTAGCAAACTGCCACACCTAGGGAAAGGGGGAAGGGCGAAAAGAGAAAAGGACAAGGATGGGGAAAGGATCACTGCCATGGAGGTCACCAAGAACCTTCCCACATGAAATCTAAATAGAGAGAGGAAGAGCAGAGAGAGGAAGCAGCAGAGAGAAAGATCAAGACAGGCAAGGGTGCGAGTCCGATAGTCCAAATGAGTGGGTTCTACCAGAATTCCAGAAGAGACAAAGAAGAAAGAGAGGAGAAATGGGCCTCAAGAAGGGTGACCCTCGGGTATTCGTCAGAACATCACCCCAAAGAGAATGACGACAATTGAAGTCACCCAGCAGAGCACAGGCTCTGGCAAGGAGGTCAGTAGGTGTTTCAATCAGGAAGAGAATGCGGGACACTCTGGGGGGAGATAAATGGAACAAACTGGTGGACCATTTCCCCACAAAGATACGAGCAGAAGAAACAAGTGAGAGGCGAAGGAAAAGTAAAGGAACAAAGGGAACAACAGCGCGATATCAAGAGAGCAAAAGAATTAGGGGCCCCAGCAAACGGATGGGGGGGGGTGGGAGAGAAAGAAATAGCCACGAAACCGACCAAGACGAGCACCAAGCATCTGCCTTCCTGAGGACAGACACAAAGGGGCAAAAAACCGCGAAATCAGAAGTTGGAGTTCGAGGAAAATGGCATAATAACCTCGAACGTTCCATTGAAGAATAGACCATCGACGAGAAGAGAAAGGTCAACAACAGAAAACAAAGAAGAAACAACGGCGAAAGAGCACAGAGTACGTTAAAGAATATCAGGGTCGGGATCAGGGTCAGCAAATTCAAGGTTAGGGGGCATCGGTAAACTGAGCAAAGGACGGAGAGGGAAGGAAGTGGGAGAATAGACCAGAGGTGGGCGGGCGGGTCCGGAGGAGGAGAAAACGGAAAGGAGCAGTCAAGGAAAGCAGCAGGAGAGGGGGAGTAGAAAGAGGGGAGTGCATCACAGCAAAGGCAGCAACCGAAAGGGAACAGAAGGCCAAAGAAACATCAATAGCAGGAACAGGGGCTCCACAACTGAAATGGGAGGGGAAGGAGCAAGAGAGCCAGCAGTAGGGGCCGAGGAAGAAAGCGAAGCCGTCTTACCCCCCTGGGAGGAGGAAGGAGAGGAGCCAGGCTTATGGCTTCTGACTTAGAGACCGGTATCCCAGCAACTAGGTTACGAGGCAAAACGGATTCCAGTGTGTCAACAGGAGAAGCTGACCGAGAGCACACACGACGGCCGTTAGGAGAGCGTTGGACATCCGCCTGCACCGACGGGCGGCGGGGAGAGTCAATAGATGGGAGGAGGAGGAATGGAAGGAGGATCAGAGGGAGACGAGGAAGAAGACACGGAAGACATGATCAGACCGGGTAGAAAGAAGGGGAACCCCAGACAGAGGACCAGGAGGGGTTACCCTTCAGGACAGAACTCAAAGGAACTGAGGAGGGGGTAGTTGGGCGTATTTGCCGAGTCTGCGGAATGTGGGAAGGACGAGGAGAGGAAGAGCGGCAACACGCGAGCATAAGGCGGGAGCCAGCGAACCTGGCGCCTTGCTTCAGGAAAAGATAAACGCTCCCGGTGCTTCAAGTTGATGATGGCTTCCTTATAAACTTGTAACGGATACAGGCACTAGGAAGAAGGCAGGTTGGGCCTCACCGCAGTTGAGACCGTGAGCTTGGGGAGAAGTGCACACCGACTTAAGAGTGACCATTCACACCCCCACACATAGAGTGAGACAGAGACAGATGACAGACGCAAGAGAACAACAGAGAGCAGAGAGAACAAGAGGTAGAGAAAAAGAAAGAGTGGAGAGACGAGGAGCTACGAAAGAGGAGATAGAGAGATGAGAGACTGAAGAAGAGAGAAGAGCAGATAGAAGACTAGAGAATGAGACGAGAAAGGACGTAGACGAGAACATGAAGCGCAGCACGAAAAAGACTGTCTACGCGAAAGAGAAACTGACGAGAAAGCGAGAGATCGAGGACAAAGAGTCATTTTGGAGAGAAAGAGAGAGAATGAAAGAGAAGACCGAGTGCAAAGTAGAGAACCGAAATGACGAAAGAGAGAAAGAGAGAAATGAGATGCCATAGACCTCTTGAGTATTCTCAAGAGACGCAAAGAGAGAAAGAGAGAAAGACAGGAGAAACGAGAGATAAGCAGACGAAATTGAGAGAAATAGAGAACAGAAGACGAAAGCAGAGGACAAGAGAGAAAGAGACGAAAGACGACTGAACGAGGGATGTGGGTGGGGGTGGGGATGACAAAGAACAGAACACAAAAATGGAGAAGGGAATAGGGTGGGGAGGAACATACCCTTAACTTCTGCTCTTGCCCTTCTCCCCGGAGAGAGAGATTAAGAGAGCAAAAGAGAGAAAGAGAGAAGAGAGAAAGCGAGAAGAGAGGAAAGAGAGACAATCACAGAGAGAAAATGTAGAGAAAAGAAAGAAACCCGTACGAAGAATAGCAGAGAAATCAGAGAGAAAGAGAAGAAATGACCGAGCTATGATAAGAGAGAGAAGCTAGAGATAACAGATGGAAAAGATGAATGAATATCTTTTGACGAAATATTTTGTAGACGAGTCAAAGATGAGGGCACCAACATGAGAGAAAGAGAGAACCCACAGAGAGTACAAGAGAAAAACATAGAAAGAATGAGAGAAAGAGGAAAGACAACCGATCCTTGAGAGTGTAGAGAGAGAGCGACGGGAGAGAGGAGAGAGAGAGAGAGAGGAAGAGACGAGAGAGAGATTGACGAGAGAGCAGAGACGAGAGACGAGAGAGAGAGAGAGAGAGGAGAGAGAGAGAGAGGAGAGAGACGAGAGAGAGAGAGAGAGAAGAGTAGAGGAGAGAGGAGAGAGAGAGAGAAGAGAGAGATGAGAAGAGAGAGAGACGAGAGACGAGAGAGGAGAGAGAGAGAGAGAGAGAGATGAGAGAGAGAGAGAGAGAGAGAGAGAGAGTAGAGAGAGAGAGAGAGAGAGAGGAGCGAGAGAGAGAGAGAGGAGAGAGAGAGAGAGAGAGAGAGAGACGCCAAGAGAGAGAGAGATTTTAGAGAGAGTAGGCGAGAGAGAGATGAGTGCATAATATAGAGAGAGATGAGAGTAGAGAGAGAGAGAGACCCATTGCAGCGGATGGCAACATGCCCAAAGCTCCAGCACTTGTTACGAAGTCGAGGAGAAGGAATATACTCCTGGACAGAGCACCCGGCACCAGCAAGGAATGATAGAGGATGGATGGGTCCTACCATCAAAGGTGATCTTCACAACTCGGAGGGGTTGACGGCGACGCACACGAGGGGGAGGCTTTTCGAGTAAACGTGTCAACCTGGCGGACAGAATGGCCTTGGCATTAAGGATTTGCCGAATGTCATCGTGGCGTCCTGCCAGATATCTCTCTCTTTTACTGATCCCCACATACGGCTCCCCCCCCCGTGAGTGTGAGCCCTGTGTGCTTTGAGAGAAGAACTGTGAGGCCTGCCTATGGATGACATGATGTGTGACATTCGGCAAAGACATTGATGCACAGCACATTTTGTCCTTCAGGTGGATACGTTTCCTCGTCCCCCCTCGTGGTCACCGCCACCAGCCCCTTCGAGTTGTGGAAGATCACCTTTGATGGTTAGGGACCCTTCCATCCTCTGTTCTCGCTGGTGCCAGGTGCACTGTTCAGGAGTACATTCCCTTCTCATTCAGACTTCGTACAAGTGATGAGGTTGGGGCATGTTGCCCAATCCGAGGAAAAGGGTGGCCGAGAGCAGAGGAGAGAAGAGAGAGAGAGAGACGAGGAGCGCGCGAGAGAGAAGAGAGAGAGAGAATAGAGAGAGAGAGAGAGAGAGAGAGACGAGAGGAGAGAGAAGGAGCGAGAGAGAGAGAGAAGAGAGAGAGAGAGAGAGAGAAGAGAGAGAGAGAGAGGAGAGGAGTAGAGAGCGAGAGAGAGAAAGGAGAGAAGAGAGAGCGAGAGAGGAAGAGAGAGAGAGAGAGAGGAGAGAGAGAGAGAGAGAGCGAGAGCATGAGAGAGAGAGAGAGAGGAGAGAGAGGCGAGAGCGAGAGAGAGAGAGAGAGAGAGCGAGACGAGAGAGCGCGAGAGAGGGAGAGAGAGAGAGAGAGAGGAGATGAGAGAGAAGAGACGTACTCGAGAGATAGAGAGAGAAGAGAGAGGGGAGAGAGGGAGCGAGGGAGCGAGGGAGAGAGGGAGAGCAGGGAGACAGAGTGAGAGAGGGGGACGGGAGCTAGGAGAGAGGGAGAGTATGGGAGAGAGGGATATGAGGGAGATTAGGAGAGATGGAGCGTGAGGGAGAGAGGGAGCGAGGGAAGCGAGGGAGAGAGGGCGATGGAGTGAGAGAGGGCGAGAGGGAGAGATGGAGGAGGAGAGAGGCGAGGAGTTAGAGCGGGAGAGCATGGGAGAGAGGGAGCGGGGAGAGAGGGAGCGAGGAGAGAGTGAGAGGAGGGGGAGAGCGGAGAGAGGGAGAGAGTGGAGAGCGGGACTTAGAGGGGGCGGGAGAGAGGAGAGAGGAGAGAGGTCGAGAGGGAGACTAGGGCCGCAATGAGGTAGAGCATAGAGAGTAGGAGCGAAGAGAGGGAGCTGATGAGAGGGCAAGCTAGAGAGGCTAGAGAGAGAGGGAGATCGATAGGTCTATCTCGGGAGTCGGAGCGGGAGCGCGAGGGGAGAGAGATGCGATCGCGCTATTGAGCGAGCTATATCTCGCTCTATCTTTTCTCTCTATATAGCATATGTATCTTTCTGATCGCTATCTTTCTATCTATGCTATGGTGTCTCTGTTTATGTCTCTGTCTCGTCCCCTATGTGTGGGGGTGAAGGTCAATCTTAAGTGGTGTTGCACTCTCCCAAAGTTCACTGCCTCAACTGCGGTGAAGCCCACCCTACATTCTAACACGTGTGTATGCACTACAAACTCAAGGAAGCCATCCTCAACTTGAAGCACCAGGAGAGTTTATCTTTTCCTGTGGCGAGGCGTCAGGTTCGCCAGCTCCCGCCTTCATGCTCCGCGTGTTGGACGCTTTCCTCTCCTCTGTCCTTCCCACCTTCCCAGACTCGCAATAGGCACTACCCCTCCTCAGTTCCTTGTGAGTTTGTCCTTGAGGTCCCCTCCCTGGTCCTTGTCTGGGGTTCCCCTTCTTTCTACCCGGTCTGTCATGTCTCCTGTGTCCTCTTCCCTCGTCTCCCGCTCTACCGCTCCTTACATTCTACCTCCTCCTCCCATCTATTGACTCTCCCCGCCGCCTGTCGGGCGGGCGGATGTCCAACCGCTCTCCTAACGGCCGTCGTGTGTGCTCTCGTTCAGCTTCTCCTGTTGAGACACGGAATCCGTTGCCCCGTAACGTATGTTGTGGATACCGGTGCTCTTAAGTCAAGAAGCGTAAGCCTGGCTCCTCTCTTCCTCCTCCCAGGGGGGGTAAGAAGGCTTCGCTTTTCTTCCTCGGCCCCCTACTACTGGCTCTGTTGCTCTTCCCACTCCCTTTCCAGTGGTTGACGCCCCCTGTTCCTGCTATGACGTTTCTTGGCCTCTACTTCCCTTTCGGTTCTGCCCTGATGAGGGCACTCCCCTCTTTCCTCCCACCTATCATGCTGCTTGTCCTTGACTGCTCCTTTACCGTTTTCTCCTCTCCTCTCCTGGACCCGAACCGCCCACCCTCTGGTCTGTTATCCCGCTCTTCCTTCCTCTCGTCTGTGCCTCAGTTTACCCATGCCCCCTAAACCCTGACTTTGCTGACCATAGATCACGACCCTGATATTCTTTAACGTCTACTGTTGCTATTCGCCTTTGTTTCTTCCCTTTGTTTTGTTGTTGTACCTTTCTCTTCTCGTCGATGTTATTCTTCAATGGAACGTTCGACGGTTTATCTTATGCAATTTCCTGAACTCCAACTTTCGATTTCGCGGTTTTTGTTTCCCTTTGTGTCATGTCTCAGAGGCGATGACTGTGGTGCTCGTCCTGGTCGTTTCGTGGCTATTTCTTTTCTTTCTCCCCCCCCCAGCCGTTGCTGGGGGGGTAGAAGTGGGGGCTCCTAATTCCTTTCTTCTCTCGTGATTCGCCGCTGTTCCCTTTGTGCCTTACTCTTTTCCTTCGCCTCTCTTCCATTGTTCTTTTGCTAGTATCTTTGGGGGAATGGTCCACAGTTGTTCCTTTTATCTCCCCCCGAGGTCCTTGCTTTCTCTTTCTGATCTTAAACACCTACTGTACTCCTTGCCAGAGCCTGTGTCACTGCTGGGTGACTTAATTGTCGTCATTTCTTGGGGTGTGGATGGTCTGACGAATACCGAGGTCGTCACTTCTTGAGCCATTTCTCCTCTCTTCTTCTTTGTCTCTCTGATCTGGGAACCCACTCATTGTGGACTCCGGACTCGCACACTTCCTGTTTGATCTTTCTCTATGCTCTTCCTCTCATCTGCTTCTTCTCCTTCTATTTAGATTCATCGTGGAGGTTCTTGATGACCTCCATGGCAGTGTTACCATTCCCCATCCTTGTCCTTTTTTCTCTTTTCGCCCTTCCCCCTTTCCCTAGGTGGCAGTTTGCTAAAGCGGATTGGACCTGATTTACCCTCAGTGCTGTTCTCCTGACCTCTCCCTTCTGCCCATCCACTCGCGCGCTTCCTCACTTTTTCATGAGTCTTCGCGACTGCCCTCTGATCTATTCCTCCTCTTTCTCTCGGGTCACGGGAAAGTGCTGTGTCCCTGGTGGAATGCGACTGTGCTGGCACGTCCGCTGTAAGCGTGCAGCCTGAAGAGACACCGCCGTCGGCAGCGACCGATTTCTTTTCTTTTCTTTTGGGAAAGCGAGTCGTGGGCCCTTAGGGCATATGTATCTTCGTATCTTTGTCGTATTCGTTTAGCTGTACGGATGGCCCTAGGGCCATCCGTACAGCTAACACGAGACTGTTGGGCTTCTTATGTCTCACAAGACGTCCCGACCACGTCCTGCCACAGATTGGAAGCGTATCCGCAAGATAGTGGGTAAGTTTTTCCCGATGTTTCCCCGGTCCTTACCTCCATGGTACTCTTGTGGCGGACCCGTTGCAGGTCGCTTGAAACTGGGTACACTTTCTTCTGTTAGCTCTGGTCTTATCTCCCATCTTTCCTTCTTCGTAAACCTGTCCTTGAGTCTCGTCCTTTAGATTTCTGCAAACTAGTTCTCGACTTTTCTTAACGATCCCTTCTCTCTCTCAACTTCGTTCTGCCCTGGCTCTCTGCGGTTCTACGGCGGCGGGCTCTGATGGCATTCTATGAAGATGCTTTGCTATCTCCCTCCGTGCACGTCTCAGTAATTACCGAGTCTGTATAATCGGATCTGGGAGTCGTTGTCAGTCCTGAGGACTGGCTCGATGCCGTTGTCCTCCCTGTTCGCAAACCAGGGTCTCTGGGAACTTCCCCCTAAGGACTTTGCCCTGATTGCCCTCACAAGTTGTTGTGCAAACTCTTTGAAGTATGGTTAACGTTCGTTGGATGTGGTTCCTGGAACCACCACCACCTCCTCTCCCCTTCTCAAGTTTGTTTCCACAAGTGCCGCAGAGAAGATTCTTGGGAATTGGAGGTCTATATTCGTACTGCTTTTGCTGCGAGGACCTCGTTGTTGCGTCATTTGACTGAAAAGGCTTACGACACACTGGCGATATCATATTTTATCCAAGCTTCATTCTTCGCCTTCTGGTCATATCCTCTCTTTCTGAAGCTTCCTCTCTCGTCGTTTCGTTTCGGGTGACCCTTGTACCAGCTCCTCTGCCTCTTTTCAGCAATACAGGTGTGCCCCAGGGTAGTGTTCAGAGCTAATTTTCTGGTTGCCCCAATGGTCTTCTTTTCCTCTCCTCCTTCGGTGTCTTCTCCGCTGCTCTGTCAATGATCTTACCCTTTGCTGTCGGGTGATGATTTCACCTCTCCTTCAGCGCGGCTTCAATGCGATTGATGCCGTGTCTTCTTTGGCCACCGATCATGGGTCACTTCTCTACTTCTAAGACTTGTGCCATGTCTTTTACTCGGAACAGGTCGTTCTTCGTCCCTCTTTGTCACTTTATGGTCATCCCACTGAGTACAAAGATCCTGCGAAGCTTTTGGGGTTATTCCTTGACACTCTTTGTCTTTGTCTCCCCATAGCTCTTCCTCGTGTTGAGTACTCTAAGGCCCTTGCCTTCCTCGGTACGTCCCATACTTCTTGAGGGGAGCGATAGGCGCCACTCTTCTGCTTTCATTCCTCTCTCGTTCTGCTAGCTCGAATATGGTTGCCCTGCTTACTCGTCTGCTTCTCTTTGACTCTTCACGTCTGATGCTTTGCATCATACTGGGCTGGCCTCAGTTCTGGTGCCTTTCGTTCGACTCCCGTCCTTAGCTTGTATGTTGACACTGGCTCCATCTCCAGGACCGCCGTGATCGCTACTGTCTTCGCCATCTTGCGCGGTCCTTACAACATCTTCCTCTCGCCTCTGTACGGGCTTTGAATTTTGCCCCTCCGCGGGTCCTGTTCCTCTTTACCACCTCCCTCTTTCTGTCTGGTTTCCCGCTTACAGGATGCTCTTTCCGTTCGTGTTTCTAATGTTTCTACTCGTGTTCCTTCTTTGCCCCGTGGAGTGTCCCCCTTCCGCAGTTTTGTACATCCTTGACCCGCGTCATAAAGCTTTTACCCCTACAGTTCTAAACGCCTTTTCCTTGAGCACTTTTCTTCTCACTCCGCTCCGTTTGTCTTCACCGATGGGTCTAAGTCTGCAGACGGTGTTGGTACTCGTTGTTTTTTCCTGATCGCACTTATTGTGTGCTTACCTCGGAGCTAGCATCTTTACAGCGGAGTTTTATCTATTCTCTATCTCTTCGTCTCCTGCTTTCTCGTTGTCAGTCTTCCTTTGTGGTTGTTGTGACTCTCGTAGTGCCCTCATGGCCGCTCGGGTCATTAAATCCGGTTCATCCAGTAGTTGTCAGAGATCCAGCATTGGCCGTTCTGTGTTCACAGTAAGTTTAGTGTGGTTAGTTTTGTTGGGTTCCCAGCCATGTTGATGCGTGTCTTTAAATGAGGGTGCGGATGCTGCCGCTAAGGAAGTAGTCCGCACTCTTGTCCCATCTCTTTAAAGGTATTCCATATTCCGACTTTTAACCCGGTTCGACCACTTCCTCCATCATTAAGACCCGTTGGCAGGCTTCTTGGTCGCTGTTACTGGTAACAAACTCTGTACTATTAAATGTTGTGTTCCTGTGGCTGTCTCTATCACCGTAACCCGGAGATTGGAAAACTGCTCTGGCGAGGTTGGTAGGCAATACTCGCTTAAACCCATGGCTCACTTGATGGAGCGCCGCCGTCTCCTATTGCAATTGTAAGCCCTCTTAATGGGTCGTCATGTCCCTTCTTTGAATGTCCTGACTTCCGGGACGAGCGTGTGTCTTGCTTTACACGAACCGCCCCTCGCGGTTCGGTGTCCCTCAATAGATTGCTTGGGTGACTCTGAAACTCTTTGAGTATCGTTTTGCCTTATGCGTTTTTTTTCTTCGTATTGGCATCAGTGCGTTAATTTAGCGCCCCTCTGATTATTCCGCACACCTTTGGATGGGTGCTACATAGCCTTCCGGTTTGGTGTCTTCTGTGATCATATTACTTATCGATGGTATGCATACGTTGATGGGATTGGATTTAAGAACATTTTTATAAAATATATTCCAATTTGACATTGGCTGATATCGTATCGGACTAAAAAAAAAGTTTGAATACACATGTTGACACCTTTCTGAATCTGCAACAATGCATGAGCCACTACATATAATTTTTGTGATTAAAAAAAAAAAACTACCCTTCGTGACAAGTTGTTCTTACGTTCTGTGGAAATAGTTTGTTATACTGCACTAATACTATGTTCCCAACACTGATTGGAAAGAACGATGTTGTATTGAGGATGCTGTTAAAGTTGAATAAATGCATGTTTTTCAGAGGAGAAACTAGGAGCTCGAAATAGTGGAGAGAGCCTATAACAATAGATTCAACAATTCGCGATGTGGGATGCAGCATTTAAAAGGCACAATTTTGCTTTTAAACACGCTAAGCCATATGGCCCTGACACCCCTCTCCTCCCCTCCTTCTTCTACCCCTCCCCAACAATAGTCTTTGCCTCCTCCGCCTATACAACCACTACACCTCACTACCGTTACACCATCACACATTTGCGCTTGTGACCCACATTTAGATAACGAGAATTTGCATTGCAATGATATAAATTGGGCTTCTCGCACACCTGTCTACTGTATCTTCCTTACACAGTCGCGTTAGTGTAGTGATCAGACTGTCTAAACTCACAATACCCTGGCAGGTGCCAGATATGATACGATATAGATATCTTTACCAAGGACAGTACATCCCCTAGTACTACATACACAGTTTGTAAAAAACTGTTCAGACTACTAGAGAGTCACAGCTACTTCAGTGGCACATACAGTAAAATGTATATCGTACGAAAATAGTCCATCTAAGCTAATCTCTTGTGTAATCTCAGTATACTTAAATTGAGTAATCAGTAAGTATGGTGTATGACTGCTGGGTGCTCGTTACACTCCCGGTATGCCTCTGGGTTTGACTCCAGTTCTAGGGACTGAGCATCGGCGAGTCCTTGCTACTGATGGGTGCTGGTCAGTAGAGCCTGTGTGAAACCGTCCCCCAAACTTTTGATTCTGTTGTTTCTTGTGAGCTTCATTATATCTATTCATGCCCATTTAGGTGAAGATGATAAATCTGCCAGTTCATCAGTTACAGCAACCATAATCAAGAGAGCATATTAAGGCTTTTGCAAGTGATGCAGCATATGGAATAGGTAACACGCAATTATCTTCCTCTGCTACATCAGCAACACACTGGATAATGCTCATCAGTTAATTCACAGAACATGGATCATCAGCATATTATCTAACCACTCGGCCACATCAGAATAGTTGCAAATCCTTCCGTCACCTGCATCTGAATATATCAAATTACATTTTACTAAAGCCTCTCAAAATCATAGTTATCCTCGTCTTCATTCTCACAGGTACCGTAACTCGGAATTTTATTTGTGAATGCCTCTTTAATGGTGGTGACCTTCAACTCGTTCCATTTTTTGCCCACATTTGTAAATGAGGTTTTAATTGAATATTTCT
This sequence comes from Procambarus virginalis, assembly GCA_020271785.1. Classification (NCBI taxonomy): domain Eukaryota; kingdom Metazoa; phylum Arthropoda; class Malacostraca; order Decapoda; family Cambaridae; genus Procambarus; species Procambarus virginalis. The sequence goes on along the minus strand of WNGS01164437.1, from coordinate 67,670,798 downwards.
TGACGTTTGTCTAGTGTTTCTACTAGCCTTTGTATCCTTATTAAGCATCTCGTCTCTCAGAGAGCAGAACTTCCATAAAATCGGAAGTCATAGCTCTTTCATAAAGCCGTTTGAGAGCATAGATAATCCCATGAATCACATGGGCTTTATACAGAGTAGTGTTGGGTGGTAAAGCCATACATGTAATTTTGCCATCAGGTGATGTAATTTAGCAATGGGTGAGCTGGGGGATTATCATCAAAATTGCCTTTACCTCAGCAGGACGAATTCCACACTCTTATCTGATGTTTTACCTCCCATTTTTAGAAAGTATTCTAGAACAAATCCTAAACATAATACTGTGAACCCAAGTAATTTTTGTTTTAGTAGACGACATTGTAGTCTATTCGGCAGTTTTCAATGCTCTGAGGTTGTGCAGATTTCCACACCAATTGCACACGTTTGTTCTTCGACTTCCCTTTTCTTTACCTCCATTAATTTAATATTTCTTCTACCAGTAATACCCCCAATCCCTCTACCATCTCTGCGAGATTGCTACACAGCGCCACTGGGGCTTTACCTGAAAGGCAAAGGCATTACTTGAAAAGCCGACTTTTGTGTTATCATGGAAAGTAAAGCTCGCTACAATTTCAGGTCTCAAGTAAACTAGACCAGATTAACAATCATGGACCATTAGGTAGACCAATCACCTGTCACCTGCAAACTTCTATATACTACATTCATCCAAAAATATATATACTGCATTCATCCAAAAATATATATATTAGCTTAGTGTGTATTTATTGTCACTATAATTTACCTAACAAAAAAACGTTACAACTTGCGACCGGCGAGAACGGGATATGAAATGAGAGGTTGACGGGTTTTTTGCATACTGAAAGTGAACATGAAGTAGTGGCTATTGTCAGTGATGTGCACTCTGGAAGGAGTCCGCAGGTGGTGAGGGGTTATTAATGGCAGGCAGAGTGGTGTTCCTGGGGAACCGATGTCGTCAGTGGTTGTCGGGAAGTCTGAGTGGTTAAGGTGCATTGACGAGCGTACCCAGAGTGCTTCAGTTGCCCAAAATTCCGTTGTGGTGATTTGCTTGGGTACAGAGGGTGTCATGACATGTTGTGGAGGAGTTCCTGCAGACGAGATGAAATCGGAAATAGTGGGGAGTGGTGGCGGAGGAGCAAGGTGGTGCAGGTGGTGGCAAGAAATTAATGTTACAGAAAAGCTCGGGCTTTGGGTCAGGAGCTCAAACTTGACCCTCATGGTCGCGGCCTGATGTGGAGGTTTAGCTAATGTTTGTGTTAAGTACCGTGGTGTTATAATTTTCACATGTACTGCTGTCACGTTGTATGGACTGTTCCTGGTTAGGAGTTTCTTTAATGTTATTGTTAGTTTGGTGGTTTTACTCATCGTTTGAGAAACCATATACACCGTGTATGTTTCTGTATGTATGGTTAGGTTACTCTGTGTGTGTTCTGTTTTCTCCTGCTCATGGGTTATATTATTCTGTTACCCGTGTGTTGGACATCTGTCCTGCACTGTTTGTGTTCTTCGATGTTTGTTTTGATATGTTACTACTGCCTGTTGTTTATATCACCCATTGTGTATTTGGGGTACTGTGTGCGTGTACTTATGTTGGATGGTTCAGAGATATTTACATTACTCGTGTTACATGCTTAATTGTCTTCGTAACATGTGTGTGGATACTTTGACGTTATTTATGTTGTTCATTCGCCTGCTGTTTGTGTAACCGTTGTATTTTTATTAGGAAAAGTTACCATGCGCTCGGGACTGCTTCTCAACTCGACATGAGTAGGCACTGATGGTTTACTGACCAACAACAGATAAGGTAGCAGTATTTGGAACATTACAACTGAGCACCAAAAGGTAACTTTGGTTTTGCAAGAGAAAAAATTATCCTCCAACAGGAAATGGGACATGTTTCTGAAGATTTCAATGAGGCAGCAGGTAGGGTCTTGCCTCACTGCTCAATTATTTCCTCTCCCGGAAATGTAAATGTAGTCACAAGCCCTCAGCACTTCTAGAGAAGCCACAAAAAATAAAATTTTCACCCAATGTGATACCTGAAAACACTGCAGCTGTGACTGCCCACGCTATGTCGTCGGGGGAAGCGTCAGCTTCAGCTCTACGTCACTTGATACAACCCAGGTAGCCAGTACTAGTGACCTCTGCTTATTCAATAGCAACCCAAAACATATTTGTATATTTACCAGACGACACTGACAGTTGGCTTGATAATGATGGAAACCAAATGACTTCGACACGAACTAGACAGACATCCAAGACCAGGAAAGCCAGAAAGTGCAAATAATATAACTAGTAATGATGGTTCCATAGTCTTTGCAGCAGTACAGAAAGATTTTAAAGAAATCGTAATAATCTCGGGAACCAAGATAAACATTGTTAAACCATCAGCAGTTTGACACATTGCAATAAATATTCTGTTACAATAAGAGTGTTCAACCAATCCCCCAGAAACGATGAGAACCATCGTGTATAATTATTATATATATATATATATATAATAATTATATATATATATTATATATATATATTATATTATATATATATATATATATATATTATATATATATATTATTATATTTATATATATAATATTATATTATATATATATATTATATATATATATTATATATATATATATATATATATATATATATATATATATATATATATATATATAATATATATATATATATATATATATATATATATATATTAATATATATATATATATATATATTATATATATATATATATATATATATATATATATATATATATATATATATATATATATGCGGAAAATCCACAGAGAAAAATGAAAGGAGGTAACGTTTCGACTTTGTTAAAGCCTTTGTCAAACCAGACTGACCAGTCGAAACGTTACCTCCTTTCATTCTTCTCTGTGGATTTTCCGCATAAAATGATCAGTGTTTTGTGATCGTCAATTGCATATATATATATATAAACGTAAAAGGCAATTAGAAATTTGAAATAGGCCGGCAAATCGTTGCAGGACTGGTGAACACAAGCCCATACCTGGAGGGTATGGGCTTGTGTTCTATAACCTCGTCTACGACTCCCGTATCTGTCATCTATACCTGCTCATCCAGGTGTTAAACAGACTACGTGAATATGGGCACCTAGATACTCTTGCTTTCACTAGCAATGTTCAGGTGAGAAATCTGAAATGTTGTACTAGAGGCTGTTTTTTTTTACCGTCTTATACAGCTCGAGTCAAATGGCAGAGAAAACACGAGACATTTTGAAGGCAATATTGATGCTTAGCGAGCTACATACGAGTACAATAATATGTTTAATCTATATGAGCTGCTGCTGCTGCTTATCAGCACATTTATTATGGAGGCTTACGAAATCCCGGGTCTGGCCCATCTGGATCACTATAGATTACAGAAATCTGTTTCGGGCAAACTGGAAAAAAGTTTTATATTGATGTTGGAGGGGGAAAAAACCACTGCTCTAACCTAATACTTCCTAGGCCTAATACATGCAATCTGAGGAAGCATGTATTAATATAGTACATATATATACACATGTACTAATATAGTACAGTATACTGTACAGTATACTGTACAGTATACTGTATACTATAGTACAGTATAGGAGCTCGACAGCGAACCGACCCTCTAAGAATTCAGCAAGGGCTTAGACTCCCTTGCTTCTGGCAAAGCTCATGGCAAAGATGGCATTCCTGCTGAGACCATAAAGTGCTGCAGAGGTAGCCTGCTCATGGAGCTGCATGAAATTCTCTGACTCTGCTGGGAAGAAGAAGAGCTGCTACAGGACATGAGGGATGCCAACATCGTCACGCTGTATAAGAATAAAGGTGACAGGCGACTGCAACAATTACCGTGGAATCTCCCTTCTCAGTATTGTTGGAAAGCTGTTTCCTCGAGTCACATTGAAGAGGCTCCAAGTACTGTCAGAGAGAACATCCAGAATCACAATGCGGATTCAGAGCTAACAGGTCCACCATCGACATGGTCTTTTCCCTCAAACAACTGCAGGAGAAATTCAGGGAACAGAAGCAGCCACTCTTCGTAGCCTTCATAGATCTGGCGAAGGCCTTCGTCCTCGTCAGCAGGGATGGCCTGTTCAAGATCCTCCCCAAGATCGGATGCCCACCCAGGCTCCTCAGTATCATCAGATCTTTCCATGAAAACATGGGCACCGGGGAGCCGGTCGGCCGAGCGGACAGCACGCTGGACTTGTGATCCTGTGGTCCTGGGTTCGATCCCAGGCGCCGGCGAGAAACAATGGGCAGAGTTTCTTTCACCCTATGCCCCTGTTACCTAGCAGTAAAACAGGTACCTGGGTGTTAGCCAACTGTCACGGGCTGCTTACTGGGGGTGGAGGCCTGGTCGAGGACCGGGCCGCGGGGACACTAAAAAACCCCGAAATCATCTCAAGATAACCTCAAGATAACCGTGGTCTTTCATGGCCTAACATCAGACGCCTTTGACATCCGAAGTGGAGTAAAGTTGGGCTGCGTGCTGGCTCTAACCCTATTCAGGATTTTCTTCGCAGTTATGCTGCAGCACGCCTTCGGATCTGCCACGGAAGGCATTTACCTCCGGACCAGGTCGGATGGAAAGCTCTTTAACCTCGCCAGGCTGAGAGCCAAAACGAAGGTTCGGCTGAGGTGTCTACGCGACTTCCTTTTTGCCGACGACGCAGCAGCCACTGCCCACTCAGCTGAAGACTAACGGCTCATGACCCGCTTCAGCAAGGCCTGTCAGGCTTTCGGACTCACCATCAGCCACTCTCGGATTGGCCTCATCAATCACACCAGACGCTGCACCAGGAATGACAACCAGGGCACAACTCCATTGTCTCCCGCGACTGAAGGATGCCTACTAATACTAATATAGTACACGGGCACTATATTAGGTCTAGGAATATTTAAATTTAGTTTTTTAGCTTTATTTTGTTCGGACTATAGGGTGAATAGTACCAAATTCTACTATCTATTTGCCTTTTACGTCTGTGGGGAACCGACTCTGACATTTATATTAATTTATATTAACGTTAATTTATATATTTCAATAGCAATTTGTATGATGTTCAGCAGACCGAATTTCTGCAATATTCTCTCAAATCGACTCCTTGTACATTAGGGTGGGTTTTATATTAACTTTATATATGCAGCCAATCAAACTACAGTATTAAACTACATATATTAGTAATAATTACCGAGGTCTTATCTTATTGTATAGTAGGCTTAGTCTATCAGGTATAAACATGAATAACACCAAATAATCCTCGGTCGAGACTAGCAACCACCATCCAAGTAACTGGTGTACCGAAATAAATTCTTGTTTCCTCTTCTACACCTGTCAAAGGGACAACGTAAAGCGAGAATCCTATAAATGACAGCAATATCAGAAAATACTGTATATTAAATATGATAAGGACCAAGGAGTAATTACCTGGGTTGAGTCGTTTGTTAGTGTTCTAACCGGTTCGCCCTATACCTACCTAGCATTAGCTGGACAGAAATGTAATAAACGGGTTTCGGTAAGACACTTCCTTTGTTTGGATGTTGACTGTGTCGATAATGGAAGAAGCACTAATTTGTTTTCCATAACACTTCGTCCAAAGGAGAATTATAGGAGCTGAACTCGCTCCTGCCACTATGTTCTTAAACAATGTCGTCCTTAACGTATGGTAAAGGAAAGTCTACTTGGAAGGATTCAATTTACATGAGATTAAGATGAGGATACAAATATATCTGGCAATACGGTGTTGATATCAGTGAAAAAGATAAGGAGTAAATTATGTAGTATGCCACACACCCACACCTTAGAACATTATGTATTAGTGTCAACTTATTAATAACTATAGAAATAAGCAAATAAGTAGTGTACCACATCAAATTGTTTGGATGTGTAATAATGGTATGATAGACAGTATACTTAGAAGCTACAAGAATTTTGCCCCAAGAGTGTAACAATTGTATGCTGTGCTTACTATATTAACCTGCAATGTTAAATGGGATTCTTGTAATGTTATTTGTCTATTTGTACTCACTGAATTTGTGTGCCCCTTGAGGGACTAAGTCTAGGGGGGTAGAAATAGCCAAAGCTACTCTATCCCTTTGAGATGTATTTCTTTCTTATCTCAATAAACATACTTGAACTTAGACAATGGCTGACCTCTGTCCACGGACGCTCCTGGCTCTCTTTGTCCATATGTCTGTCTGTATATATGGTAGAAGGGTCACATTTACTTTATTTTGGTACTAGTAATTAACTCAAATGAGATGTTTTTATGATAAAAGTCTAAAGACTGCTCTAGTAAGAATAATTGCCAACAGAATAGCTGATGAATTTATAGCGCTTGTGGCAATAATATATTTCTTTCTATTGACGGAAATTTCCACTGTGCTACATTTACTATGGGTTAACTTGTGTATACAACCCAGCAGCAATATTATCTGCATATTGCATTTATTATTAATAAATGGTGTCTTTTCAGACAACGTCAATATATGTACGATGGTCCACAAAGTTACAAAAATTACTATCTGAACAGGAGGATGGGTTGTCCACATTTCTAAGTAGAGTTTCTGGTATTAAAGTAAATTGGGGTAAATTGCCATTCCATTTCAAGATAGCTGACATAACCCCTTATTTACCAAGGGATTTACAAGCATTATACACCATGACCGATCAGAATATTTCTTGAGTCCCTATCGTTAGATCACTAGGATTAAAGAAAAGGAAGTAATGCTGTGCAACATGTATATGATGGGTTGAGAGATCATTTGTCATGAAGATTGTACCCATTTTGTTGGTAGCACACTTACTGATGGCCGCCCCAATAAAAGATAGTAATATATCGAAGAACCCAGGAACTCATTGAGGGGAGGGTTTTACAGTCAGGAGTGGGAGCACATGGATTATCTACGAGGGAATGCCCGAACATATTTTGTTCTGCTTGCCTAATGTGCTGCTGCTGCTGCTCTCAACAGTGTCCTTCAGCTACGGCCACTGTTGCACCCTCGATGTGTTAAGAGAGATTTAACATTTAAGGAGGGAATGATCATATGTCACAAGATATTGAAACGTGCAAGTGAACACGATATAGAATCTTCCTAGCTAGAAGTGAGATTCGACAATCGGTTGTCGAATCTGGTGTGGCTGACCTGGTGAATATCTTCAGGGAACAAGATTTTTCCGCATCTCTGTTCCCCGGACACTCCCATGGGGGCGGTGGATGGTGGTCTCGCCATGCCTCCATGTTGCTGGGATGAGACAGTGGGGTCCCAGTGTTCTGGGTGTGGGCAAGGAGGGGGAGGTACAGCTAGTGCCCCGGAGATTGCTAGTGTGACGGTGTGCCTGGATGAGGTTCCAACGGATGGATTGAGTGTGTGGCTGTATATTCCGGTGATAATCCACGATGTGCTACCTGCTGTAGTGTTGGAGGATGCTACCCCGGAAATGTCCCCATTGGCGTTGGAGTGTGCACCTGGTGTGGCTGTCTCCCCTGTGGTGCATGTTGGGGGGGTAGCGATCCTCTCCCCCCCCCCCACTTCTCAGGTGGCGCTTCCAGTTGATGCTCCGATGGAGGGTACGCGTCTCCCTCTACGGCCTCGGGATATTTTGCGTGCGGCTGACCTAGTCCCTAAGCAAAAACGCTAGGGCGCTGCCAGTGTGTGGTCCAGTGGTATTTGAGGACCCAGTGGAGAAAATGTAAGATAAGCTGGGGAACGTAGTTAACGTAGTTATGAGGCTGTAGTTAAGAGTAGTGGAGGAGCAGGGACGGAGTGAGGTAGATTCCTCGCTGGTGCTGTTCGGTGGCCTCCCACCCCCAGTAGCCCAAAGAATGGGAGGGGGGGGGGTGTTGATCCTGAAACCAGTAGACCTGAGGGACACGATTTGTGGATGGTGATTCACGAAGCATCGTAACCCAGACGTAGACCCCTTCACATTGGTTGGGAATTGGCGTCTTCCCTCCTACATGGCTGTTCTCAGATAGTGAGGGTCTTGCAATGTATGTTTTTCGGCTGGACAGGCTGTGGTGGGGGTTCGTACATCTTTCCCCCCCAGTCCAGTTGCTGGTTTATCGCCACTTGTAAGGCGAGCAGGTGGATCGTCACGGCCCAGTATTTGGATAACTTGCCTGTCTTGTGTGGCTTGGGCCGGATTTCCTGACCAGTGGCCAACAGTGAGCGGCGTGTGCCGCTGACCAGAGATGTATAAATGAGACGCTGAACGGGACACCACCACCAGCTTTGTGGAGGTGAGTTTTCACGACAATTTGACACCTGCCAGCAGCGTGAGCTAGTGGAAAGATGATGCTCGAGGGTCAGGTGACAAGCCAGGTGTCGTGGAGAAGGATAGTCTCCCGGGTCAGAACTTCACCTCTAACACCTGTGCACATAGGACATGCCAGCGACTGAGGAACTGACATTTTCACGTTACAAAGTGTCTGTAAATGAAAAGACGAAAACGTCCCTAGGTGTGACCGACTAGAACGTCCTGGAGGAGTGTGGTTAATTCTGAGCGTTGCCAGAAGGGAAACTCAGACAATTGGCAACTCTGGGACTCTCCTGTGTCAACGTAAGCGTCTGGACCAAGGGAACAAGTGGTCACCTCGCAGCTTCATTATCTTCCCCGTAACTGTACAGTCATGTAATCCTGTTCATCGCCAATCGGCGAGGAGTTCAGATTCAGCAAATTCCAAGTTGCAGGAGTGACTGTGGCCAGTTCAAGTTTTTTTTTTTTTATTGAGATAAGAAAAAAACACATTCGGTTCGAGAGGGTAATGTGTCTTCAACACTTGCTACTCCATCGTCGGAATCATTCAACATCTTTGAGGTGCCGAAGAGTGACGCGAGGTTGCCTGATGTGTAAGCTTCCAGCGACCATGCAGGACAAGGTCGCCAGAGGTGTGAAAAACCTAGACTACTCATCAACAGACGAGCCACGTGAACGCCGAGGTGGAACTCTTGTGGAGATTACAGTATGCACTGAATGATAGCCTGACTACACAGTTACTTGCACCCACGATTTACACACCTCTCCCACACCATGGTGTTACCAGTCTTACTCCTAACGGTACACCACACACTGTAGTGCCGTGCTGGGACGGTGGCTGTATGCAGAAATCTCCGACTCTTCGAGGTGTTCTTTGCCACGCCCAAATTACTGGTTTAATTCCTAAAATGAGTAAAGTGAGAGTGTGACCTGAAATGATTGACAGTCAGTGGACTGCAGCCATCAGCCGGTCAGAAGACCGTTTCAAGGTAACTCATGAAAGGTGTGAAGGGTGTTGGAACTACAGGACAAGTTCCCCACTCACCATTGTATATACGTGATCGTGAGTGTAGCAGCGGGGCAGACTACCACCAGCTAGAGGCTACTAGAGGAAACAGAAGGTGACTATCTTAATACTAGTGATTTGCAGGAGAGTAGACACTATTGTCAAGAATCCCAGGCATCTGGCATGTAGATCATTACCCCAACCCCTCTTTCCTTGTTCTAGGTTTTTCCAATGAATATATTCATTACCATTAGCTGTCACTTATCATAATTGTGCATAATGTTTATATATGTGTGGGGAAAATAATCCAGAGCCTAGTATAATAGTTCTTGTGTGGAGCTCACCGAGAGGACATCCCCACCTGGGCGGCTGAGATGCCTCTCTGACGAGTTAACATGCGATCTCCTAAATCAGGAAATCATAATTAATAACATTTGTTTCACAGAATTCACATTAGCGTGATATATCAATGAACAAATCCATCCCTAATCCTTCTCCTGACCCCTTCCCCGTGCCATATAGTCGTAATGGCTTGGTGCTTTCCCTTGATAGTTCCTCTTCAATAAAATCCCACAGGAGCCTTGAGGGTTCGAACTTATGCACTGGGTGTTCCCAGACGCGCTCTAGTCGACTGCACCACGTCATAGTCAAAAGAATTGCAACCTGGAGTACTACTACACCCACAAGGATCACTGAAGCCTAACTGGGGCTTATCACGTTAAAGTGATTTCTATGTATTGAAGGAAGAATTACTGGTTGACAGGGCCCGAGTGAATAAGGGAATTATGTGAAACCCCAGTTAGGCTTCAATAGAAGATTCAGGACCCTTGTGGGAGTAGTAGTACTGCAGGTTGTAATTCTTTTGACCATGTCGTGGTGCAGAGGTCTTTAGTCGCAGAGGTCAACTAGAGCGCACCTGGGAAAACCCAGCGCATGGGTTCGAACCCTTGTCAAGGCTCTTGTTGGATTTGAACAATTGGTGTGTTACATTAACATTTACTTGTGTAACGTCATACCAACTAATATATTGGTGAAAAAATAAACAAGTCAAAAATTCACGCTCCCACTCGTGACCAAGGAGGTGAGGCTGGCGACGCCATTAGACTACACACCTTCAGCAAGACTCCTCACGAGCATTGCTCCCAGTTTGATTAGCGTGTGCCTTTATTTTAAGTGTTATTCATTAAATTTTTAGAGAATCTTTAGTCAAACTGCTCTAATTGGTAAGCTATGCAACTTTTGTTGGTCATTTTGAGTAATCAATTTGTCTTCTTGATAATTTAAATAATTGTCAGTCAATTTGGTAAGATTTTATAATTTTACTTTATGCCTATAGAATTAATTTGTCTGGAAATTAATTAATTTAGTCGCAGAGGTAAAATTACAACATTGTATGCCTTTCTGTAATTTGAATAAGGGCTACTATTTTGAGAGAGGCCAAGGCTTTTTTTCCAAGTAAAACTTGGACTAGAGAAGCCTAGTATGTCAATGCATTGCTCGTTCACTTCTGAGTGCTCATGGGTGTTGAACAATTTCTTTCAACTCTTAGTAACCATTTGGCAAGTGGTTCTAAATCACATTATGGGAAATAATTGTATTACAAAAATTAACCAGCGGATCTAACTCCAGGCAGCGTTGCCAGACAGAGTATGATATTGCTCAGTGTTGCCAATTTAGCTCCAATTGATTTGTATGATTACTTATTCATCAATTCTTTGCTATCTTTCAAGTCTTTTTTTAAAAACCAGTCTTGCTTTCTAACTAAACAAGCTAACTGGATTGAGTACCAGACATTACATCACATTTGTTCTACATATATCACTGTGGGTGAAAGTGTGTGGGGGGGATGGTGATCATTACACTGGGAGTAAAGGGCGCAACTTTGCATGGGGTGTGCATTTCCTGGTCGTTGTGTCAAATATCCCGGATCCCACACCAGAATAGGAAAAGATAGAATAATGAGGTACCCACAGTGACGATAACCGCAGAGCACAGTTCAGCCCCCCCCCCCCCCCCCCAAGCCTAGCGACGAGAGAAAAGTGATTCATCCACCATCAACTGAACTTGTAGATGGTAATCCATCTTCGAGTTCATCATCTTCATAAAGCTGGTAAGCAGCGGATTGAAGGATGGAGAGAGGATGCAGAATACTTGAGCTAGGAACGGGTGAGGAGACTGAGGAGCGAATAATAGAGTGGGTGGCGGCCCACACACTGTGGTATGGAACTTGCATCTGTTTCTGTTCAATCGAGGAGAGTTTATGGTGCACGCAGTTGTCTCACACGGGCTTGGCTCTGGAGCATCTAATCGGGGTAAAGTGATTTGTCTGATGTGTCTTGTGCGTCTGGTGTGTCTTCACTCTTTGTTCATTCTTCTTTTTTGCTTCAATCTTTATTCTTCCTGCCGAATAAACGTCGTTCGTCGTCGTTCTTCTTCTTCTTCTTCATGCTGGTAGTCTTGCTTCTTGTTGACATGGCGGTGCTGTCGTTCGAATTTGTAGGTTTAATATAAAATAGAAAGTCATCTGGGCTTTAGTTAAACTTTAGTGGAGGAGAAGATGACCCCACTGAGACATCCTCGTCTGACGATGCCGATGGGTCGATAGCAGGTGTGGTGTTCCGTGGAAGTTTAGCAGCGAGGTGCTGGTGCTCTCGTCAGGTTCGTCTTCAGTCTTCTTCAAAGTTAGTGGTTAAATTTTCTCCTTAATTTGAGCTGTGTTTTGGTACTTTTCATAGTATTCGGGGTCGATAATGGCCGGGTTGAGTAGAGTTACATTAGCATAGTAACGAAGTGTGCCCGTTTTAACGATCATTGGACAAAGTCAGATTCTTTCATCCTCTGGTTCTCCTCATATAACATAAGAACATAAGAACAAAGGCAACTGCAGAAGGCCTATTGGCCCATACGAGGCAGCTCCTATTTATAACCACCCAATCCCACTCATATACATGTCCAACCCATGCTTGAAACAATCGAGGGACCCCACCTCCACAATGCTACGCGGCAATTGGTTCCACAAATCAACAACCCTGTTACTGAACCAGTATTTACCCAAGTCTTTCCTAAATCTAAACTTATCCAATTTATATCCATTGTTTCGCGTTCTGTCCTGTGTTGATACTTTCAATACCCTATTAATATCCCCTTTGTTATGTCCATTCATCCACTTGTAAACCTCTATCATGTCACCCCTAACTCTTCGCCTTTCCAGTGAATGCAACTTAATCTTTGTTAATCTTTCTTCATATGAAAGATTTCTAATTTGGGGAATTAACTTAGTCATCCTACGCTGGACACGTTCAAGTGAATTTATATCCATTCTATAATATGGCGACCAAAACTGAACTGCATAATCTAAATGGGGCCTAACAAGAGCAAGATATAGCTTGAGAACCACACCAGGTGTCTTGTTACTTACGCTGCGATTAATAAATCCGAGTGTCCGATTTGCCTTATTACGAACATTCATGCATTGATCCTTTTGTTTTAAATTCTTACTAATTATAACTCCCAGATCCCTTTCGCAATCCGACTTCGCAATCTCAACACCATCTAGCTCGTATCTTGTAACTCTATCATCATTACCTAGCCTCAGAACTTTACATTTATCAGCATTAAACTGCATCTGCCAGTCCTTTGACCATTTCAAAACCCTATCTAGATCAACTTGAAGTGATAGTGAGTCCTCCTCCGAATTAATTTTCCTACCGATTTTCGTATCATCGGCAAATTTGCAAATGTTGCTACTCAAACCTGAATCTAAATCATTTATATATATTATAAACAACAGAGGTCCCAGGACAGAGCCTTGAGGCACTCCACTTACAACATTTTCCCACTCTGACTTGACTCCATTTATACTAACTCTGTTTCCTTTGGTATAGCCATGCCCTAATCCAGCTTAATATAGCACCCCCAATACCATGAGCCTCTATCTTTTTAATCAGTCTTTCATGTGGCACTGTATCAAAAGCTTTGCTAAAGTCAAGGTACACAACATCACAATCCTTACCACTATCAACTGCCTCAACTATGCTAGAATAAAAAGATAGCAAATTTGTTAAACATGAACGGCCATTTATAAAACCATGTTGCGACTCAATTATTAATTTATGTTTTTCAAGATGAAGACGAATTTTATTTGCTATTATAGATTCGAGTAACTTTCCCACAATAGACGTTAGGCTAATTGGTCGATAGTTAGACGCAAGTGATCTATCTCCTTTCCTAAAAACTGGTATCACATTAGCAACTTTCCAAAACTCTGGCACTCTGCCTGACTATTGATTTATTAAATATGATTGACAGTGGGTCACAAAGCTCCTCTTTGCATTCTTTCAGCACTCTGGCAAACACTTCATCCGGCCCTGGGGATTTGTTTGGTTTGAGTTTTACTATTTGTTTAAGAACATCCTCCCTGGTAACTGCTAAACTCGTCAACCTGTCCTCGTCCCCACCAACATAGACTTGTTCGGCTGAAGGCATATTGTTAAGTTCCTCTTTAGTAAATACAGATACAAAATATTTATTAAAAATACTACTCATCTCTTCATCACTATCTGTTATTTGACCTGTCTCAGTTTTTAATGGACCTATCCTTTCCCTAGTCTTGGTTCGATATAACTGAAAAAGACCTTTAGGATTTGTCTTTGCTTGCCCTGCTATACGAACTTCATAGTTTCTTTTTGCTTTCCTTATCTCTTTTTTAACATTTCTAACTAGTTGTACGAATTCCTGTTCTAAAGTGACCTCCCCATTTTTAATCCTTTTGTACCATGCTCTCTTTTTACCTACAAGGTTCTACAGAGCCTTTGTTATCCACTTTGGATCATTAGTATTCGATCTATTCAATTTATATGGTATACTACGTTCCTGGGCTTTGCTTAGAATATTTTTAAATAGGATGTATTTTGAATCCACATCGAAATCCCTTTTTCCGTCACCTGTCGATGGGTTCACGTCTAGCCCACACCCCATCCCCAAGACATTCCAATTTATTTGACAAAAAATTTCTTAGGCTATTGAAATTAGCTTTTCGAAAATCAGGCACTAACAATTTTCTCCTACACATCTATTCCATTCTATGCTAAATCTCATGTCTTTATGATCACTGTTCCCTAGCTCACTCCCTATTTCCATGTCCTTAATTTGCGTTCCCCTGTTAGTTAACACTAAATCTAAAATATTATTTCCCCGCGTTGGTTCCTTAATATGTTGCGTAAAAAAGCAATCAATAAATTCTAGAAAATCTTCTGCTTCATTATTCCCTGTTTTGTTCACCCAGTTTATTCCACTAAAATTAAAGTCACCCATGACAAATACTGTTAGATATAGATGCTCTTGATATATCATCCCATAGATGCTTTGCTTCCATTCTGCCTAAATTTGGTGGCCTATATATAACTCCTATTATAATATTTGCTTTTTCGTTTAATTCTATTCAAATAGTTTCTGTGTGTGGCTCAGTTTTGATTCCCTCTTTGAGACTACATTTCTAATTGTCCCTAACATATATCGCTACTCCCCCTCCTCGTCTAATATATCTGTGAAATAGTTTAAATCCATTTATTTGATTTTCAGCTAATAGTTCTCTATTTTCTACATTCATCCACGTTTCGGTAAGTGCAATAATATCCGTTTTCTATACAGACGAGAGCATTTAACTCGTTTATTTTGTTTCTTAGACTTCTACTGTTAGTGTAATATACCCTAAGTGAATTGTTATTTTGAGGCCCTTCTCTTTCCCTGATCATTTTGCCAATTAGTTTCTTCAACAAACACATACTTTTATTACCTCCTTCCTCCCTATCAATTCCCATACCACTATCTACTAACAGTTTAAACCCAAACAAAAGCCTCTAACCACTGGTTACAACGAGTTCGCAACAGCAACAACCCCAGCCCTCGATAGATGCACCCCATCACGAGCATACATTGCATTTCTTCCATAGAAGTGTTCCCAGTTGTCTATGAAAGATATTTCATTTGATTTGCAATATCTTTCCAACCAAGTGCCCTCGACAACCATTCATTCCCAACGCTCATTCTTCAAAGAATGCCACATATAATCGAGATTCCTCCCTTGCTCCTAACTAATTAATAAATAAATAATAAATATGTTTATTCATGTAAGGTACATACATGAAAGTGATTTTACATAATTTGATCGGCTTATAGATAGAGCTAGTACATACAATGCCTAAAGCCAATATTACGCAATTCGTTTCGGGCAGCAATTCTATTGCTTCGTTAAATTTCTTTATCAGTTCCTCACTCCTAACTCGTCCATCATCATTACCCCCCTGCACTAATAGAAATAATGGGTTTGTTCCCATTTCCCATCATAATATATTTCATGTTGTCAACAATATCTCCAATTCCAGCTCCCGGATAGCAGACCCTTAACCTGTTCCCCTATCTCTGGCACAAAACGTCCTGTGTAAATACCTCACCTGGGAATCTCCCACAACCAAAATTTGTTTAGGTACCTCCTTAACTTTTAGAGCACTTTGAGGGGGGCTTGTGCTTCGTTGCTCTTCGTTGATTTCTGTTTCGAGTGAACTGCAGGCTTACTACAGCATTCGTCTTCCAACACGGCAAATGAATTTGATGTCCTTGGGGCGTCTGTAGGCGGCCTTGTCAAGGTCTCTTAAGACCCCTGTCCTTAACGACCTTCCACGACGAGGTCTTGTTAATATTGGTCTCCTCCTCCATTTCTTCTCAATGTTTCAGCTGTTGTACCTCCTCTCGTAGGGAATCCATCTCTGCTCTCAAGAGTTCCAACTAGATTCATCAATTCCTTCGCTAATCCTTCCATTATTGCTATAATAATGTTACTACAATCGGAGCTCCAGCTAACACAACCTCTCACTGTGACTGCACCTGACAGACTATGTACGTACAGACAGGTAAAGAGGTGGTAAAGGTGGTAAAGAGGAACTGACGACTGATGTGGAAGTCATGGCTGCTTGCTCTGCATTCAGAACAGGGACGGTGGTTGGTGCAGAAGCGGGCATCCCCCGACATTGAAGTCGTTGATGCTGGGGCCGAGGTAGCCTTCGTTGTCCTAGCACTAAACACGTCAGGTGCTTTGATGTGCGTTAAACCATTTACAGCGTAGAATGCGTTGATTGTGGAATCAAGCAAACGATGGTCAAGATCCAGCAATTCGGTCTGCAAGATGGAGCGCAGGAATCACACCAGTATTAGTATCCAGTGAGGTGGATGTCTGGGTAGACAGTCCATCCTCCTGTTTGGTTAGTACTTATATGTAATATGGTCCTCATCGTTACTATATGACGTAAGAGAATTACAAAGTTGAAATTGCTAATATTGAAGTTGGACATACCTGAAGAATTGTATTTATGTTGCAAATACAACCTAAATTAGCCTAGCCTTCCTAGGCCAAATACACGCTATCTGAGGCCTAATGTAGAACATGTGCGCTATGCTAGGTGTGACGGTCTCGAGGCCATCAATGATCCATGTTCCGAACTAAAACAGTTGACCTTTCCGTTACTAGTTTCCCATATTCTAATCTGTTGTGCTAGGAGGTGACAAGCTACCAGGAACAGACGATGGAGAGCAGGGAGAGTGAATGAGTACTTTGGTCGATATTGAGACGAGCTAGCCAGTGGGCTAGTTGAGCGCTGAAGATTTCCCGATCGTACTAGCAAGTGCGCTAAGGAAGTGGGGGGGGGGAAGTTTGAATTCATCACTAATTGCAGCTAACGTGAGGGATAGTGTCACATTGAAGACCTCGTCCGAGAAATGCAAATAGTGTCCATTTTTGGAGTCGCCTACATTAACGAAGAAACACGTCAACTGGAGACGAATGCATTTAACAAGCCAACGAATCTTCATACATACCTGCAATATGACTCGGGCCACCCCCAACCACTGAAGAGCTCCCTCCCCTTCTCCCTGGGGCTACGGCTCAAAAGGATTGATAGTGACCCAGGGACCCTACAAACACAACTTTAGGACCTCTGGGATTTCTTCAGGTACAGAAGCTACCCAGAAGGCATACTCAAGTCAGCGGCAAGAAAGCTGGAGCAGGGAACGAGAGAACAGCTCCTACAACCGTCCGCGAAAAAGAACCAGGACAGGGACATCCTGATCGCAACAAATTTTGATGGATTCGAAGGCTCCCTGAAGGGCGCAATGAGACAGTTATGGGCTTGGATGGAACAGATTCGGGGACTACGCATCTTGGAGCAGGTTCCCGAAAGACCCACCCATGCTTGCCTGGAAGCGGAACAAATCCCTGAAGGACAAACTCGTCTCGGCAGCACTACGGCAGTAAGAACCCATTAAAAGGCAATTACGGATGGACACCAGTATCCAGGGCAGTTAAAAAGCCATTAACTGAGCGCCCCTGGGGATAGGGACTACCCAACATGTATTTCAGAAACAGGACGACGCGGGGGAACAAAGTGGCCACATGACAAGGTTGAGTTTGAGGCCCATCAATTGAAAACCTAAGCATCTGCTAGCCTCCTCACTAATGAAGTTGTTCCCTGGTTAGGGACTCCGCCCCTGTAGTGGACATGGTTCCATGATAAGTCCCCCGAGTTGAACGTTTTCCCTTGCTTTCTCCTCTGTACAGGTACAAGAAGCACAGGGTAATACAACGGCATCCCACACAAGACCAAGGGGATCGAGTCGCAGTACGCAGTGCGGATCTAGGCCCACTGCGGTTCCCCAAGTAAGATCAAGGAAAAGGTATATATATATTTTTTTACAGATCCCGCAACATTGAGGGAAAGAGGCAACATACGACACACCAGACCACTAACCTGCAAGTTTCGGCAACATAATGGAGGCCTACGGCAGACGTCGACATCCCCCAACATTACCTAGGTACGCTTCTTTTGCAGATAGTTGAAACAGTTTTGTCAAACCCCTGTACGTAAAAACCTTAGGCATAAAAAAAAATATTTGTACCTGACCTTCTGACTGAATAAAAAGGGGCGAGTGGAATCTGGCTCAAATCACAACTATCAGCGGAGTCTCCTTTGGACTGATGAGTGTGGCTCCCACAGGCCACATGAAACAGCTGTCTCCGAGTTTCTTGAGAGCCCGTTGAAACAAACGGTATTTCATAAATGTGATAAAAAATAGCGCAGGATATTAATAGTTCAGTGACTTAAATACAACTCTTTTCCGAAGTGTGTTGGACCAAAAAAAAAGTCAGACTGACCTGAGAGACTACCAGTGTTGTGATAGAAGCCCTAGAAAAACACCGCCGTCCCGCCAATTACGTTCAGTGTTTTCTTCTATGCTGTGTTTCCCCGTCTCCCCAACATCACCAGGTACAAGACGTTCGATTACACGTCACGAAGGAACTCTCCACCCCGTAGAAGCCATCTTCCAACACACAAAGTAAGTGCATCAAAGGTAAGTCAGGGGGGTCATGAGCAGTCACCTCAGGCCACGTAAATCAGGTAAACACACACCAGAGTGGCCTGTCCCGGTGCCTCAAACACAAGGTTTCAGAATAGAGCTAGGGTTAGATCCACTCGAAATGAATCCCTACCCAAAACCAGCACGCCCATTCACCAGGGCATCAAGCAGGGAACCGGCGGGGCTAGTCCCAGGTCCAACTCCCTCCCTAGACCTGGCAATCTCCCCATTACCAACAATCCCCAGCCAATCACCCTCAAACCCCCTACCCCCGCCCCTAACCCAGACCCAGCCAGAGCCAATATCAGCTCAGACAGAGGTACAGAACTCCCAGGCCTCCATTTCCCCCAACGGCCTGGTTGATGACCTCACGGCACAACCAACGGACGCCTGGTCAGACCTGGTGAGTGAACTCCGAAAGAGCCCGGTAGCAGCCCCACCACTAGTAGCGCTACCCAGCCTGTGGGCAGAGGCAAGGGTATGGGGAGGGGCAGGAGACAAAATCCTCCAATCCCTCCCTTTTGCCAGGCCTAACCTGGAACTCCTATCTGAGGAATCAAATATAACAGAAAGGGTCAGGGAGTTCTTTCTCTCAGAACGTCCGTTCGTAGACTTAGAACTAACAGGAAAGGAACACGGGGTGAGCGAGTTTTACGCCCGGTCTTCTCTACCATTGATCACCTCAGGGAGTGTGCGCGCCAGGTGCAAAAGGCGGCAAACTGGAACATGGCTCCAGCTTTCCTCACACAATCCCCCTACGTTCCCTTTCTTTTCAGTTGATATGCCCCTTCCCCCAGCCCTTGAGACCTACATGGAGGCCTTCTATGAAAAACACGCTAGGGAATCGGCGGCCCTATTCACACTCATACTAAAGGCATCCATCACGAGGGAACACATGAGGGTGGAGGTGGTGGTAATGTGCCTCATGGAGGAAGGCTATCCAATGGATAGGATAGGGGCGGTCCTGTGGGTGGCGTACAATAAACGCACAAAAGCCACGTGTACGGCGCCCCCAGACCCTATTTCAAGTAAGATACTGTAAAGACGAACAAACGTACAGTACCGTACGCGGAGTTCAACCCCCCACCCAGTAGACACCCGCACAGCTTTGCAGGAAACAGTGTTCAAGATTATAGCACCGGGCAGCCAAAAAATTGGGGAAGGGACCTCAAACCCTCCTGCTGGGACCTGACCCTGGACACTAATGAGGCGATCACCAATCCGGTGATCCCCCAGAAGCAGAACCCGATTACAAAAACCCAGGGGCAGGGCCAACGCCAAAGGTCACGCAACAGGGGGAAAAAGACCCAAAACCCGTCCCCACAAACTAAATAACAAGGTAAACGAACAAAAAAGGTGAACATCTCTTCCGACAACCCGTCCAGTCGAGGAGATGAGAGCCCAGACCCCTGAAAGAACGCACAGATAGGGAACGTACTCCGAGTAAGAGTAGGACGCCCTCCGACAAAAACCCTCCCCGCAACCCCCGGAACAGAAACGTTCCACCCCCCCCCCCAAAGGACGCCCCCGCACACCCAGCACGGGGCGCCCCCGAGCAGACACCCCGGCCAGGCACGGCTCAGGAAACAGAAGGTCCAGGACGCCCCTCCCCCCCGGTCAAACAGGGGGGAAGGGAAATCAGAAAGACATTCCGAAGAAGCGCCCTCAAAAAGACCGAGGAAGAGGGTCGAGAAATGGCGGCACAAGCTCGTCGAGAGGCGGAGGGAGGAACAAACGCAAAGAACTGGTAGACATACGGTTGTCTCCGAGGTCCGCATCTCTGACTCAGAGAGGCAACTCCTGGGCAAAGGCCTCACCTTTGTCCCCGCCCCCTTCCCCCACCGAAACAAACGCACAGATTTTGCCAAGGCCGCTATGTGGTCCCTTGAGGGACAGAAATGAACCTGGCATAAACTTAGGGTAACAGAGCAGAGTACGGGCAGAACACGCCACTCAGGGGCACCCGGTCCCTCTCAGCCAAATACATGAACCCCACCACTCAAAGATCCCAAACCCCCTTTAAACTTAATGGCCTGGGTGACTATGAACCACTTGACTACTTCTCTAGTAGCACAGGTTGCAGAACGACGGCAATATAACCTCCAGCCAGAGCTCCGTTCAGCCCTACGACACCTGGAAGAGAGGAGGGACATCGTCATCAAACCAGCCGATAAAGGAGGGACGGTAGTACTCTGGAGGAAGGACAACTACTGTAAAGAGTTGGACAGACACCTTATGGACGAAACAACGTACCAACAGGTCCTGAATGGGGCATAGCTCTAAAGAATGCCCAAACCAGGAGTAAATCCCTTGTACTCTTTTTTTTTCAAAAACAGAGGCAGGGGTGGCATCCTGAGACCAGCAACCAGGGATTTCTTTCTAGCTTTCAGATCGGAACTCCCAAACATTTATCTGCTCCCCAAAGTACACAAGGGAGTAGACCCGATAACAGGAACCTGGCCAGGCCGCCCGGTCCTCAGTGGGTGCAGTGCCCCTACCAGACCCATAGACAGGATCTGTACGGCCCTCCTAAACCCACTCCTCAAGCTCCTGGACGAGAGGTTGATAGACACAACCGACCTCCTAACCAAGTTGGATAGGGTAATAAAAACTAGGATCCTGTACCTCGGATGCATTTCCGATGGTTCCTTTCATATAAAAGGGGTGACGCCGAGGAAAATAAGACTCGCGTCCCTACCAGGGGTGCAACACTTTTCTCACTCGATATTGTGTCCCTCTACCCCAGCATTCCCCAAAGGGAAGCAGCAACAGTGGTTGCGGACTTTTTTTAACGGAACGCCCACAGAATCTATAGAGACCTAAAAGACGCAGGGATCTACACCCCACCGTCTAGAGACCTCATGATAGAGGCAATATTGCACGTCATGAGGGACACGGTTTTGACCTTCGACAACAAAACCTACAGACAAATAAAAAACAGGGATAGGTGCCTCAAGTAGTGTAGCAATAGACGAAATCTTTGTTCATTAGGTTTTTGAGTCAAAACGGGAAGCCCTCCAGACGGGACCTAAAATCTATTACAGGTATATTGATGACATCTTCGGTATAATGCTGGAACCCAGGGAGAACCTGGACGCCTTTTATACATGGGCGAACCAGATACACCCCAACCTGAGGTTCGCGATAGACGGGAGTACCACGGAACTCAACTTCTTGGACACAACTATCTACATTAACGAAGAAACACGTCAACTGGAGACAAAGGTATTCTACAAGCCAACTAATCTTCATACATACCTGCAATATGACTGAGGCTACCCCCAACCAGTGAAGAGCTCCCTCCCCTTCTCTGGGGCTAAAAAACCATTACCTAGCTAAAAGCCATTAACTGAGCGCCCCTGAGGATAGGTACTACCCTACATGTATTTCAGAAACAGGACGACGCGGGGGAACAGTGGCCACATGACAAGGTTGAGTTTGAGGCCCATCAATTGAAAACCTAACCTAACCAGCCTGAGGGCTGGTCATACTCTGAGCGACCTCTAGTAGTGTATTGTATATAGTAGTGATTATAGATAAGAATGGTTATTTTTATGTGTAATTTTATTACCTTAAACATTACACTACATCTCCACCAAGGTTAGGGACCTCTGAACTTGAGTATGATCGTAGAGTTTTAAAAGGACCAATTTACGGAAGGGCTCGTAACACTAGTCCTAGGAATATTCGAGTTAGATTTTTGGCTTTACTTTTATCAAACTATAAACTGAATAGTACCAAATTCTACTATCTAATTGTCTTTTATGTTAATATTTGTAATGTGGTGTACATAGTTACAAAAGGTACTCTCTAAACAGAAGGATGGGTTGTTGATGGGGCGTTGATCCTCCAGTGAGAAAGCTGAAATGTCTGGGAGGCGGGGCCACCACCTGGCAAGGCAGGGAAGGCTTCTGGTTGGCTGGTGGGAAGAGCTGTCGTCGGGCAGGTGCCGGTAGGAATTACGGAGGTGAAGTCTGGTTGGTTGTCGGCAATTTTCTTTATTTCTTCTTTTCGGCTGCGGCAAAGCTGGGACACAGCGGTGTGGTCACCATCACAGAGAAGACAACGTTGATAATCGGCAGAGCACTGCTTGTAATAGAGGTCCTGGGGCACAGGCTGTGGGCAGTCAGTCTTGGGGGTCATGCTGTGGGCACTTCCTGGTGTAATGCGAGTACTGGTAGCACTTAAAACACCCTCTTACCTCGAAATAACATTCCTTCTGAACGGAGTCGGGTGGTGCGGTGATGGTGAAGCACTGGAATCCGTTGATGGATGTGAGGTTTGCCGCAGCTCTTGTGATGAACATCACTTTCAAACGCCTCATTTTTTGCCAGACTTTCCCGCCCTATTGTGGTCAAAATAAGCCACCTACGATTTTTTTTTATTCCTTTTCCCATGATCAGGGAATACAAATGAACACATTTATAAGACGAAATAATTTTTTGGATATTTTTCTTTGGTTGCGCCTGGCTGTGTTGCAGGCCAAAAAGCCCTTAGCAGTTTAAGGGTTAATATTTATGAATATGTTCATAGCAAGATATAGTAGCGAATACTTTTACTTTTTAGGCACTATTGCTAACAACACGCCTAAGCTGAAAAAGGAAATGGAGGGGGGCAAATAGAGGTGAACATGGAACTGATGTGTCAACAGTACATGAAGGATGTGCTGTGCACCACCCCCCATCCAGCTGTTCCATGCCTTCAACACTCCCATGCCTCCGGAGCAGCAGTAACTCCTGACACCCAACCAGCTTATGGAACAACCTGGTAAACAGGCTAAAACAAAACTGCAGGATGTGAAAGATTTATTTACTTATTTACATAAAAGTAGATACATTGGGTTTATGGGAGTATATTGGGATTATGGGAGTACATAGCATTGATTTTTTCCATTCTTGCAAAGCCATTAACATGCATAGCGTTACGGGCATGTCCTTATGCGATGATACAGGAGAAGAATGCCCATTGGGGCGAGCCTTGAAGTGGGGACAGCTGAAGAGAAGTCGGTGAGAGGAAATGCTGAAGTTGAAGAGAAAAAGTGCCAGGGCTAGACCCAGCTGCTTGTCCGAGTGTCGATGCTGTATCAATCCCATATCTGGCTAGGCTGGGAGACGGGTCTGGAAGGCGGCAGTGGCAGGTTTTCTTTCCTCTTGGTGTGTGGAGTGTGTCTTCTACGTCGGGTACCACCATCTCAAAACGAGCAAAATTAGGTCCCCATCCCCCTAAAGAGGGGGAAGAGAGCGGCTGCCCTCAGTTGGTTTCTTTCTTAGAATCCTCTATTTTTTCTTACTTCTAGTAGTCATTTGATGATGTTCTTTGTACTGGGGGTAGTCAGGTGGGAAGAGGTCCTTAAACAATGTTGCTTCGTCACACTTCGAGAAGATTTCTTCGTTCGATACCATGCAATTTTGGTGGGTTGTTCAGCAAGGTTTCTGCATACTTTGCGTTGAATATTTTACTGGTGAGGCGCCTGAATTCAGGAGATCCTGGCATGTCCTTAATCTAACAAGTAACTAAGTAGGTACTTTGTTGGATAACTTGAAGAATATTAACAGGTACGTTGCAAGAAAATTTGTAGAAAATTAATAGGTACTTTGCAGCAAAATTTGAGGATTATCAACAGGTAAATTGTAGCATAATTTGATATATTATTAATAGGATTATGGAACTAAAATTGCGTTTAATACAACAACCATAATACAAGTTGACAGCAGTGATTACATTGGTGAAGTTGCATTGCTTAGGCACATATTGAGGGAGTGGATTATCTTGAGATGATTTTGGGGCTTTTTAGTATCCCCGCGGCCCGGTCCTCGACCAGGCCTCCACCCCCAGGAAGCAGCCCGTGAGAGCTGACTAACACCCAGGTACCTATTTACTGCTAGGTAACAGGTGCATAGGGTGAAAGAAAATCTGCCCATTGTTTCTCGACCACGCCCGGGATCGAACCCGGGACCACAGGATCTCAAGTCCAGCGTGCTGGCACTCGGCCGACTGGCTCCCACAAACTCCCACTGGGTAGCACAAATTACAGTGAGTTTGAAGCAATACGTTGGATTGATGTCTCCAATTTATTTTTTTTCAGTAATATTAAAGTGTGTAGTTTATTGTATTTATATAATAATGTGTGTGAACCATCACTATACTCAAAAGTATGACGTGCGTAGTAGTGATTTAATTATTATGTTTATTAATCAATAAACAATAGTTCTGCTGTTATTACTTGTATATAATGTGTATATGGTGTATCTGCACGTTTTCACTATAACGAACCACAAAGTAGGTACTGTGAGTTCAGACAACAAGAGTGTCCGCTACAGGCCATCTAGCAGATGCTACCTCCCTCCCGCCTTCAACACTTCACTCTGGAACATTCCTCCTCCCACCATTCTGATTTTGCTCTCATTACACCACACACACACATATGCAAGTATCTACACGTTTTTTCCCCATAAGTGTACACCTAAACTGGTACGGTGTTCAAACAGGAAAAATAAAAAATTACATGAGAAGTGAGAGCAGCTAGCAGGCGACTGCACCACACTCACACACCAACATCTCGTTCACCAAAATGGCTCCTTCCAGAATACTGTTTTTGCTGTTATTATACTACTACTAGCCATACCCGGCCACGCATTGCTGTGACTCGGCAAACCTTCCCTGTCCCCTTGTTCTCCCCACCATTCTCTACTTCCACATCCCTTTGGCCTCCCCACCATCCCCCGCTCTGTCTCCCCCACCATCCCCCGCTCTGTCTCCCCCACCATCCCCGCTCTGTCTCCCCCACCATCCCCCGCTCTGTCTCCCCCACCATCCCCCGCTCTGTCTCCCCCCACCATCCCCCGCTCTGTCTCCCCCACCATCCCCCGCTCTGTCTCCCCCACCATCCCCCGCTCTGTCTCCCCACCATCCCCCGCTCTGTCTCCCCACCATCCCCCGCTCTGTCTCCCCCACCATCCCCCGCTCTGTCTCCCCCACCATCCCCCGCTCTGTCTCCCCCACCATCCCCCGCTCTGTCTCCCCCACCATCCCCCGCTCTGTCTCCCCCACCATCCCCCGCTCTGTCTCCCCCACCATCCCCCGCTCTGTCTCCCCCACCATCCCCCGCTCTGTCTCCCCCACCATCCCCCGCTCTGTCTCCCCCACCATCCCCGCTCTGTCTCCCCCACCATCCCCCGCTCTGTCTCCCCCACCATCCCCCGCTCGGTCTCCCCACCATCCCCCGCTCTGTCTCCCCCACCATCCCATAATTCTGTCATCATCATCCCACCATTACCCATCCCCTCTCCTCCCCACAATTCCCCACAGCTCAATTCCAACAATGTCACAAAATAATTAAATCAAAATGAAAATAAACCTAAATCTATAAATATTTAACTTAATGCAATCGGAAACATTGAAATAGAATCATCTCAGATTATTATAGCCTGTGTTGCTTTTACGTGCAACAGATAGAGCTGTTTAAAAAAAAAGCATGTTTTTACCCGTCACAGACGTGACATCTATGTAGTAGGTATATTAAAATATGCTTGTATGCGAATGGAATGTTCTCTATTCAAAGCAATCGGTGAAGAACTTTCAGATTTTAGCGATTTTAAACAAACGAACATTTTCATTTTTATTTATATAGATATGCACTCGTTATATATAAATATCTCCATTTGTGTTCACCATAGCGAACGACAACACTGGTATGGTAAGTCTAGACAATAACAGTGCTGCACACAGTCGGCAGACGATACCCCTTCCTCACAAAAATACTCCTCCCACCCTACTACGCACATCGCTATCACCACAAATCTATTTTCAGAATCCTATTCACTAAATCCTGTAAATAAATATTCCCACAAGTTTATTTTGTAAAGGAACACGAGAAGTCGTTTAAAGATTCATTGATGGACAAATAATGGCAGTGTGCTGTGGCAAACTAAGTGAACATCTTGAGCAACAATGTGTTCAATGATATCTGAACATTGTACACAGTCTATCACAGTCAGGCTCTTCTGTTATTTTACTATCATTGCAAATAATACCAGTTACATATATATATTTTGACATTTTTAGGCAATGCTGTGGTCACAAGCACAGTAGTGCTATTAGCTCATGTTGCTTGCGTCAGCCTCGATTGATCAACTCAGTAACGAGCTTTCATACCCGGGAAGGTTACTCACGATTATTTTTAAATGGCGTCTGTTTACTAGAGCCCTGAGGAAGCTGATGTGAACCCTGTGTAGCCGCGAGACTTAAATCTTGCGTGGTACTTAAATCTTGTATATATAATGTGTGCCTTTCACCGGACTTACACCAAAATAATATATATATGAACTGCTACATTTAAGGTTAACCACCGTGCTGCACGGCCTTAAAATATGACATTCCTGCTTTGCGCCGAAAAACAGTTCTTTGCAAAAAATTATTTTCTCTTATATTGTTAAAATGCAGTCTCTGGCCATGGGAACTAAGAAAAAAAATATTGTACGTGATATTATAATATTGTATGATAATATTGCCTTATTATACATTATTTATTGTAATAATAATATTGCAATAATAATATTGTATAACATCATATTGTATGCATGTCTTTAGCCATGATATTGTAGCTGCAAAGTCGAGTAAATTATGGGCACTGAGCGATGGATAGCTTGAGGTCACTTTCCTCCGCAAATCCATGATGCAGCAGTTGCTGCGAATATAATTTTTCACAATTATTGATATTTTCATTCGTTTCTTTTTTTTGCTCAATTATTCATACGTGTGTAATTTGTTTTATTATATAGTTCAATGTGTGGATCGCTATGCTCATATTATGGCGCTCATGTGTGACATGTATATTATATTTTACGATCAGTGTTTTTGCTGTATTACACTATATGCACACGTTGTATATTCCTATTAACACGTGTTCATTATGATGAACCACTAAGTTGGTATGGCGAGTCAAACGACAAGAGTGGTCGATTTTTTTGGCGTCTGTTTACTAGAGCACTGAGGAAGCTTAAGTGAACCAGTGTAGCCGCGGGCGTTTTAAATTCTATGCTATACCTACGAACGCCCCTAGGCACACTTCGCACCCTTGATCTAATACCTTACCCACTACATTGCACAGCGCGCCTTAAGGCAAGCGCCTCCCAGGGGTACATATACATGTTTATGTACATATAAAATGTACGTAAACCAGAGAGTCGCCTGACTTTCAAACGGCTTTTAAAGTTAAAGAAACTTTCTCAGTATGATATCTAATAATATAAACTGGTTTCAAGTGTACAATGCAGCTGAAACAAGCTTTAACTGGAAATGCCTTCAAAGAAACACTCTGGTCTTTGGCTTGAGGAGAGTATTCCTGGTCGCAAGGAAAATATCAGCAATTGTGCGGTAACGCAAATGGCAGTCGCCGAACAAACTGTGCATTGTTGGGAAATCTGCCAACCCCAGAGCATTGAAAACTGCACGAACGGACATGTCGTCTACTACAACAAAAAATACTTGGTTCACAGATTATTTTTGAGGCTTGGTTCTAGAATCATTTTCTAAAAGAAAAAAACATCAGATCATGAGTGTGGAATTCGTCCTGCTGAGGTAAAGGCAATGCTTTTGATGATAATCCCCACCTCACTCCATTGCTAAATTAAC
>WNGS01164437.1:67618933-67641436 GCA_020271785.1 Procambarus virginalis | reverse complement strand
TATATATATAATATATATATATGTATATATATATATATATACGTATATCTATATATATATATATATATATATATATATATATCTATATATATATATATATATATCTATATATATATATATCAGTATATATATATAGTATATATATATATATATCTATTTAGATATATATATATATATATATATAGCTATTATATATATATATATATATATATATATATATAATATAGCTATATATATATATATACTATATATAACTATATATATAATATATATATATATATAAATATATATATATATATATATATATAATATATATAATATATATATATATATATATATATATATATACTATATATTATAGATATATGAATTATGTGGAAGCTGATCAGAATTACATTTCACCTTTTTAAACGCACATTAACCCTTGCACTGTGCAACATGTCTTATGCCGTGTTGTGTAACGTACCCAAAATTGAGCATCACGTCATATGGCGTGTTGGAGTACCATGCAAGATTTAAATGGCCCACAGATACTCTGCGTTCACCTCACCTTCAGAGCTCTTGTAAACTAATGCCATTAAAAAAAAAATTGGGCAATATCCCGGGTGTTAGACCTCAGTACTGAGTGAGCCACCAAGGCTGACACACCAGCATGAGCTCACAGCACTGCTGTTCAGCTTGTGACCACAGCATCGCCTAAAAATTTCAAAATATGTAAGTAAATGCTATTATTTAGCAATGATAGATTACAGAACACCCTGACTGTGTAATGTCCAGGATTCTGATAATAGCAGGATTGTCGTGATAATTAGCGCTTTTGTGGGAGGAGTAATCTTGGAGAGGGAGGGAGGTAGCATTATCTGCCACTGAGTGACCACCCTTTACTGTCTGGATTCACTATACCAACTTAGTCGTTTGCTATGGTGACAAAACACGCAATACTTATATAAGCGTCTGTATATAGTGAATAAAAGCAACACACTATGGTGGGAAGAGAAGGTTGGGACTCAGGTAAGGGAGGGAGGGAGGGAGTTGCAGCCAGTGGCGGGCAAGCTGGTGTGTGGCAGTCACTCCTTTCAGCTGTTTGACTCAGCATACCAACTTAGTGATTCCTTATGGTGAACACAAATGTAGATACTTATATATACGTGTATATATAATGTAATGACAGCAAAAGGAGTGTTGAGAGAACCCATTTTGGTGAGGGAGAGGGGCGACATCTGCATGACTTGTCATGCTGGGTAGGGTGGTTACCATGCTCTTTGGGCACTATACCACCGACAGTTGAAGAGTTATGGTGAACAAAACATGTTGATACTTACATATAATTTGTGTATATAAGGTAATAACACCACAAACAGTATCCTTGAAGGAGGCATGTTAGTGCGTCTGGCCTTGAACCAGTGACGATGTGGAGAGGAGGGAGCACGAGTTGTGTGTGGCCACCTCCGTCACCGTTCAAGATTAGTGGTCGCTATGGGGGAACACAAATTAGATACTTATAAATAACCTGTGTAAATAGTGTAATAACCGACAAAGTATTTGTTCACTGTTTTATGAACATAATTGAATCAATAATATCACACCATAATTTTGAGTACAGCGATGATTTACACATTTTATTATATAAATATATTACACTATTGAATAATATTACAGCAAAAAAAAAAAAACGAAGAAAAATCAAAGACATTGATTTTGTCAGTCAAAGACATTGAATAATTAGGTAATTAAATCTTTGTGGCAAGCCCCTGCCTGACAGCTGGCGAAGAGAACTTCCCCGACGCTTGCCGAGTCGGCTCTTTTTGCCAAACTTCCCCACGCTATTACGGCCAAAATATGCCACCTACGATTTTTTTTTTTATCATTTTTCCCCGTGATCAGGAACACAAATTAACTGGTTAATTTAATTTAATTAATTATTTAATTAATTATAATTTTATATTCACTTTCGCGCACTGAGGTAAGGAAAAAAAACTTGGGCCTTATGCCCTGGCGCTTCGCGCAGCCAAGCGGTGAGACCGAAAAGTGTATACTCTTTTTACTCTCCTCACACTAATTGTAGGCGTACGTATTTAAATTTGGTATCACTGTGTTCGCAATAGAATTGTCTATAAGAACATACGTATAAAATGCCGTCAAATCATAAGGCATATCAACAACCAATAAAAAACTATTGACATCACTTGCCGAGAGCGCCAAACAGCAACAAAATGTTTCCATTCTCGTAATGGTTGTGAAGCCCACAGTTGTCCTACATCGTTAATTTTGGTATCATTGGAATCGCAATTAAATTCTCTATACGGACATATGCATATAAATATAGAATCAATGTCGCAACTGACCCACAAGAGTGTGGGAAGTGGCTGAAGTGTTACCCGCGGCGGCATATCGCCGAAAATGACATCGAAAAGTGTATTTTCAATTCACTGTCCTGACATTATTTTTGGATGTACGCATTTAATTTTTGTACCAATGTGTTCGCAATAGAATGTTCTATAAGAATATAAGTATAACCATCAAATAAGAATGCGTTCGACCGGCAACAAATATAAAAAGTACGTCGATCATACACGTCGTGTCAATAATGCAATAGTTTTACCACGAAGATTCACTGCCATGACATTTTCTTTAATAAGCTCTTCTGTTATTAGAGAAAAACGTACATTTATGGCGAACATTTCTAAACTATCCCCAAGAAAATCGAAGCAAAAATGGATTTTATACAAATATTTTTTATTTTAACTGGGATACTAGTTAAAAGTGCGGAACCGTCAGTACCGCTCATAACGACCCGGCTTGTTATAAATGCGGCAAAGTGAATGCGGAACAAAAAAAAATTTGTTATGCGTCTGTGGGTGACAAAGGCCAGATAGCCCTTAGCAACACGGGTTAATGATGCTATGTAAAAGACACATCGAACACTTTATGTAGGGCATACATAAATCTGTGTATCTATGTATTTACGTATGTAGGTTAGCTTAACATTTTATAAGCTCTACATTCAACTTCTGTGGTTGATTGTTCAATAAACCCCTGAACTATATGTTTAACAAATATCTCACCCTTGGCCATGGAGGACAGAAGAAAATGTATATATGCTGCTTAGCATTGTTAATGTGTGGCCACGTCTGTGGTAGAAAAAAAGAAAAAATTTGGATGGTATTAATATGGGCTTCGTTGCTACCAGCAGCTGGTGGATTATGAAGCAGACTGCATGACATTAAACTCTTGTTGTTTACCTACTGTGAAAGCCTGATTGACTGTAAATGGCTGAATGACTAAATGCCTAACCGGTTGCTACCACAACTGGAAATGTTTGACTGTCTTTCGTTATGACCGCCTGTAATTGGTCTTTATTGAATGTTTGACTGACTTGTGACTAAGTGACTGGTTCTGACTGGCTGCCGTGTAAAAAAAGACAGTGAAATGTGTGAAAAGAAAATCTAAAACCAGTTATGCAGATATGAAAGCGCTTAAGGCGAGCATGGGACGGTCTCGCCGCCGCCGCCACCGCTGCCTCCTCACCTGCCCCAAGCACCATCACCGCTCCTCCCTCCCGCTACGTTTCTCATATGCCACCAAGAGTCCCCAGTATAGTTAAAGTACCGTTAAAGTGCCACTTATTTTATTTCTGGTTTATATTTATACCGGATTGTTTTGTGTATGAATAATATGAATAGTATTCCGTACAAAATATTTTTAAGTTAATATTTTGGGGGGTGTGGAACAGATGAATTCAATTTACATTATTTTTTATGGGAAAATTAGTTTTCGTTGACGAATTTTTGGTTGGCGACGTGTGTCTGGGAACATATTACGATCGTAAACGAAGATACCATTGTACTTAAACAACATTAAAACACTATTTTAAAGAATCAAGTGTGTATCCTACCATAAACTGAGTGCAATGTGAACAACACCTGAAGCCAGTAGCCAATGGAGCCCACTAACCCACCTCAACATCAGTAGTGAACACCACCACAAGTTAAGAGCTCCGTGCCTGAAACTTACTAAAATAAAGGGAAGGTTGTGGTGTAGCAATTAGAGATTGGATCCAATGTCTTTCTGTGAAACTAATCTCATTATATTGCAGGTGCAGTTATCACCATGGGCTTACGATCTCACCCTAGTAAGTAAAATACATACTAATAAATTAAAAACCATATTAACCAAGTTTATCAGTGTTTGACTAATAATATATTGCAATTGCTTAAAAATATACATTTGTAACAGACAAATTCAAATCATTACATAATCTTGTCACTGCTTATAAAAATTCATGTGTGTAAAGATGTCAGATCAGAGCATAGGCTAGAATAATTTATACCCGTATTAGTGGTAACAGCATTATACATATTACTTTTTACCAAGTGGTAAGTGCAGATTTTTTCATTCAACAGGTAAATGAAAGCAGCCCCATTTCTGTTGGAAAACAGAATACTGAGCCAATTAAGGAACACAATACACACAGTCTACTACCCCCAAGAAGAAAACATAGTTCCCCAGTGGTTTGTTAGTGCCTTATTTTAAGGTGTCAGAAGTTAAAAGAAATCCCACATTCAAGATCTTTGAGGTACGGACGAGTGACGCGAAGTTGCCCGACGTGTGAGCTCCCAGCGACCTTGTGTAGGGCGAGGTCGCCTGAGGTGCTAGTTGTGGCACACACTCGGGGAACAGATTGATGCTCTGGTGAGAGAGTACGGAGGAGCAGTGTGAGTAATATTCTCAAGTTACAGAGGAACACCCGCAGGTCGAATAGTCCCCTTAATAACCTGGTTATTAAGGGGACTATTATTGGCTGGGAGAAGCATTGGGGTACAGCCGTGGGTACGAGGGTGAAGAGCCAAGACGACTCATCAAAACACGAGCTAAGAGAAGGTCGAGGTGGAACTCTTGTGGATATTACAGTATACACTGGATGACCACTTGATTGCAGTGTTACTTGTACCCGCTATTTACGCACCCCTCTCACCTGCTAAGTCATACTTTTACCTATACCCCCCTCCGTGGTGCCTCTTTGCTGTGGTGAAGGGCTCACGTACACCTCCCTGGGACCGGTATGGGTTGCCTTTGCCCCCTCTCCTGCCCCCCCTCCGAGTGGTGTACGTGCAGAAGAGCACCACGTAGGGGCTTCTTGAGCCATCGGACCACCCACTGGAGGGGCCGCCCTGAGTGGTTGGTTGGGTGTCCAGTTTGGGGGCGATAGGGGGAATGGGGTCTTAGCACCAGTGTGGGAGAATGGCCGATGTAGTAGGACTCCCCCGTTGAAAAGGGGGGAAGGGAAGGGATGGGAACTATCAAGAGAGCACCGCCAAGCCATTACGACTATATAGCACTGGGAAGGGGTCAGGATTAGAATTTGGGATGGGACAGGGAGAAAAGGAATGGTGCCCAACCACTTAGACGGTCGGAGATTGAACGCCGACCTGCGAAAAGGGGGAGAACCGCTGGGGACGACGCACCCTTCCTGCACTGGCCCCCACACAGCCTCCCTGGCGGCCATGGTAGGTGGTATCCCTTGGTTCCAGGTCCCAAACCTTTAAATTGATTTATGCATGGATGACGACACGACTTCTCTTACCCAGGCTCAAGGGGTGGGCGACCAGGCCCGAGTTGGACTGTCCTGGAAGACCGGGCTCAGTAGCGCCCGCTACAAGGCCCGGTTTAGGCCCAGACCGGACTAGTACTCCCTGCTCCCCTCCCTCTGTGGTTGGGTCGAGCCCCAAGCCCGGAAGGGCTCGTAACACTAGTCGTAGGAATATTCGAGTTAGATTTTTGGCTTTACTTTTATCAAACTATAAACTGAATAGTACCAAATTCTACTATCTTATTGTCTTTTATGTTAATATTTGTAATATGGTGTACATAGTTACAAGAGGTACTATCTAAACAGAAGGATGGGTTGTTGATGGGGCGTTGATCCTCCAGTGAGAAAGCTGAAATGTCTGGGAGGCGGGGCCACCGCCTGGCAAGGCAGGGAAGGCTTCTGGTTGGCTGGTGGGAAGAGCTGTTGTCGGGCAGGTGCCGGTAGGAATTACGGAGGTGAAGTCTGGTCGGTTATCAGCAATTTTCTTTATTTCTTCTTGTTGGCTGGGGCAGAGCTGGGGCAGAGCTGGGACACAGCGGTGTGGTCACCATCACAGAGAAGACAACGTTGATAATCGGCAGAACACTGCTTGTAATAGAGGTCGTGGGGCACAGAGACTACACTTGGGGGTCATGCTGTGGGCACTTCCTGGTGTAATGCGAGTACTGGTAGCACTTAAAACACCCTCTTACCTCGAAATAACATTCCTTCTGAACGGAGTCGGGTGGTGCGGTGATGGTGAACCACTGGAATCCGTTGATGGATGCGAGTTTACCGCAGCTCTTGTGATGAACATCACTTTCAAACGCCTCATTTTTTGCCAGACTTTCCCGCCCTATTGCGGTCAAAAAAAGCCACCTACGATTTTTTTATTCCTTTTCCCATGATCAGGGAATACAAATGAACACTTTTATAAGACGAAATAATTTTTTGGATATTTTTTGGGGGGTTCCGCCCGGCTGTGTTGCAGGCCAAAAAGCCCTTAGCAGTTTAAGGGTTAATATTTATGAATATGTTCATAGCAACATATAGTAGCGAATACTTTTACTTTTTAGACACTATTGCTAACAACACGCCTAAGCTGAAAAAGGAAATGGAGGGGGGCAAACAGAGGTGAACATGGAACTGATGTGTCAACAGTACATGAAGGATGTGCTGTGCACCACCCCCCATCCAGCTGTTCCATGCCTTCAACACTCCCATGCCTCCGGAGCAGCAGTAACTCCTGACACCAACCAGCTTATGGAACAACCTGGTAAACAGGCTAAAACAAAACTGCAGGATGTGAATGATTTATTTACTTATTTATATAAAAGTAGATACATTGGGTTTATGGGAGTATATTGGGATTATGGGAGTGCATAGCATTGATTTTTTCCATTCTTGCAAAGCCACCAACATGCATAGCGTTACGGGCAGGTCCTTAATCTAACAAGTAACTATAAGTAGGTAATTTGTTGGATAACTTGATATTAACAGGTACGTTGCAAGAAAATTTGTAGAAAATTAACTTTGGTACTTTGCAGCAAAATTTGAGGATTATCAACAGGTAATTGTAGCATAATTTGATTATTATTAATAGGAATATGGAACTAAAATTTGCGTTTAATACAACAACCATAATACAAGTTGACAGCAGTGATTACATAGGTGAAGTTGCATGGCTTAGGCACATATTGAGTGGGGGTTATCTTAAGATGATTTTGGGGCTTTTTAGTGTCCCCACGGCCCGGTCCTCGACCAGCCTCCACCCCCAGAAGCAGCCCGTGACAGCTGACTACACCCAGGTACCTATTTTACTGCTAGGTAACAGGGGATGGGGTGAAAGAAACTCTGCCCATTGTTTCTCACCGGCGCCCGGATCGAACCCGGGACCACAGATCAAGTCCAGCATGCTGTCCGCTCGGCCGACCGGCTCCCGGGTTATATTCAATCTCCTCGGTTCTGTAATAAGTGCTGGAAGTTTGGGCATGGTGCCCTCACATGCTCTAGTTCTGTCTCTCTCTGTCCCATGTGTGGGGGTGAAGGTCACTAAATTGGAGTGAACTTCTCCCCAGGTTTCGCTGCCTCAGTTGCGGCGAGGCCCACCCTACCTTCTGCGTCGCATGTATACTTTACGACTTGAGGCAGCCGTCCTCAACTTAAAGCACCGGGACCTTTTGTCTTTCCTGAGGCGAGGCGCCACGTTCATCGTCTCCCCCCCCCCCCCCTGACGTCTCTTATGCTATGTATTGCGCTCTTCCTCTCCTCGTCCTTCCCACCTTCCACAGTCTCACAACCGTTTCCAGCCTTCGACCTGGACACGCCCACCACCACCTCCCCTGTTCATTTACGTTCTGTCCTGAAGGATCCCCCTCCTGGTTCTGTGTGGGGTTTCCCTTCTTTCTTCCCAGTCTGTCATGTCTCCTGTGTCTTGTTTCTCCTCTCCCTCTGATCCTCCTTCCCGTCATTCTCCTCAGTCTCTTGGCTCTCTACGCCACCTGTCTGTGCGGGCTGATGTCCATCACTCTTCCTGAGATCATGTTGTTCGCTCTCGTTGTTGTTCTCCTATTGAGACACTCGAGTCTGTTGCCAAGTACATTGCTGCTGGGACACCTGTCTCCGAGTAAGAGGCGAAAGCCTGGCTCATCTCCCTCCTCCCTGGCAGGTGAGAAGGCTTCGTTTTCTTCTTCGCCCCCTTTCTCTGACTATCATTCCATCCCCTCCCGTTTCGGTGGTAGAGCCCCCTGTTCCTGATGTGGAGGTTTCTTTGGCCCCCGCTTCCGTCTCGGTTGCTGCCCTTGCTGAGGTGCGCTCCCCTCTTTCTGCCCCCCCCCCTCCTCCTCCTCCTCCTCCTGCTGTACTTGACTGCCCCTCTCGGTTGTCTCCTCTGAACCCTGCTCGTCCGCCTCTGGTCTGTCCTCCCGCTTCCTTCCCTTCATCTTTACTCAGTTCAGCCCATGCCCCCTAACCCTGACTTTGCTGACCCTGATCCCGACCCTCAGCTTCTTAACGTGCTGTTCCTTTTCACATTTGTTTTTTCCTTTTTCTCTGTTGCTATCCTCTCTTCGTTGATGTCTTCAGTGGAACATTCGTGAATATTACGCCAATTTCCTTGAACCCAACTTCTGATTTCATGGTTTTTCACCCCATTGTGTGTCTCCAGGAGCCCATGCTTGGTGCTCGTCCTGGTCACTTCTGTGGCTATTCCTTTTCTGCCCCCCCCCCCCCCCCCCAGATGTTGCTGGGGCCCTCAACTCTCTGCTCTCTTAATTTGCTCTGATGTTCCCTTCGTCCCTTACTTTTTCCATCGCCTCTCCACTGTTCTGCTGCCCGTATCTTTGTGCATAAATGGTACACATGTGTTCCATTCATCTTCCTAAAAATGTCCCGCCCGTATCTTTGTGCATAAATGGTACACATGTTGTTCCATTCATCTTCCTAAAAATGTCCCGCTTTCTCTTTCTGATCTTAAACACCACCTCAACTCCTTGCCGGAGCCTGTGCTCCTGCTGGGTGATTTCAATTGTCGACATCCTCTTTAGGGTGATGTTCTGGCAAACACCTGGGATCGCCTTCTCGAACCGTTCATCCTCTCCTTCCCTGTTTCCTCTGAATTCTGGTGAGCCCGCTCACTGGGACTCTTGGACTCGCACCCTTTCCTGTCTTTATCTCTCTCTTTGCTCGTCGTTTCTTTACTCTAATTTCACGTGGAAGGTTCTTGACCTACATGGCAGTGACCATTTCCCCATCCTTCTTACCCTTTTCTCTTTTCACCCTTCCGTCTCCTTCCCTAGGTGGCGGTTTGCCAAAGCCGACTGGCGCCTCTTTACCCCTCTATGCTACTATCTCCGACCTCTCCGTTCTGCCTCTCCTTTTTCATGACACCGTCTTCGACGCATCCCTTCGCTCTATTCCTCGCTCATCCCCTCGGGAAACGCGGAAGTGCATTCACTGGTGGAATGTGGACTGTGCTCGGGCTGTCTGCTATAAGCATGCAGTCTGGAGGAGAGACCGCCGCCGGCAGACGGCCGAGTCTTTTTTGTTTTGTTTCGGAAGGCAAGTGCGGTGGCCCGTAGGACCATCATATAGCAAAACGAGAATGTTGGATGTCTTATGTCTCCATTATGTTTGAAACTCCTCTACCGCTGACCTGGAAGCATGTCCGCATGATACGAGGTAAGTTCGTTTCCCGATGTCTCGCCGATCCTTCACCTTCATGTTACTTTTGTGGCGGACCCGTTGCAGGTCGCAACCGAACTGGGTTCCCACTTTTCTTCTGTTAGCTCTGGTTCTCATCTTCCTCAATCTTTCCTTCTTTGTTTACCTCTTCTTTAATCATCATCTCTGTATTTCTGTACCCATCTCAGCCTTCCCTATAACGATCCCTTCTCTCTCTGAGCTTCAGTCTGCCCCGGCCCTCTGTGGTTCCACTGCAGCGGGCTCCGATGGCATTCATTATGAGATGCTTCGCCATCTCCCTCCGTGCATGTCTCAGTATTTACCGAGTGTTTTATCAGGTCTGGGAGTCGTCGTCAGTCCCTGAGAACTACCTCGATACCGTTTTCCTCCCTGTTCGGAAACCAGGGTCTCTCGGGATATCCCCCAAGGACTTCCGCCCTATTGCCCTCACGAATTGTGTCTGCAAGCTCTTTGAACGAACAGTTAATGTTCGTCTGTTGTGGGTCTTAGAACATTATCACCACCTCTCCCCTGCTCAATTTGGTTTTTGCAAGTGCCGCAGCACAACAGATGTTCTGGTGAACTTGGAGGTCTATATTCGTACTGCTTTTGCTACGAAGACCTCCGTTGTTGCAGTTCTTTCTGAGCTGAAACAGGCTTACGACACCACCTGGCGGTATCATATTCTGTCCCAACTTCATTCTTTTGGCCTTCGTGGGAATCTCCCTCTCTTCCTCCAAAGTTTCCTCTCTCGCCGTTCCTTTCGAGTGAGGCTTTGTCACTCTCTCTGCCCCTTTTCGGCAATATGAGGGTGTACTCCAAGGTAGTGCTCCGAGCACTACTTTTTCTAGTTGCCCTCAACGGCCTTCTTCCCTCCCTTCTGGCGTCTTCTCTGCTCTGTGTTGACGATCTCACCCTTTGCTGTCAGGGTGGTGATTCTCCTCTCCTTAATCGGCGGCTTCAACTTGCGATTGATGCCGTGTCGTCTTGGGCCACCGATCATGGCTTCAAGTTCTCTACCTCTAAGACTTAAGCTTCCGTGTAAAAGTCATAGCACGTCATTCTTCGTCCTTCTTTGTCACTTTATGGTCATCCCCTTGTGTACAGGAATTCCACTATGCTTTTGGGGTTATTCTTTGACACTCGTTTGTCTTGGTCGCCCCATCTCTCTTACCTCCGAGCTGAATGCTCCAAGGCCCTTACTTTCAAGGTTTTGTCCAATACTTCTTGGGGAGCGAATAGGCGCTCGCTCCTCTCTTTACATTCCTCTCTCGTCCTGTCTAAACTATTATGGTTTCCCTGCTTACTTGTCTGCTGCTGCTCCTCCTATTCGCCATCTTGATGCTTTGCACCTTGCTGGGTTGCGCCTCGGCTCTGGTGTCTTTCGTTCGACTCCCACCCTCAGCTTGTATGTTGACACTGGCTTCCTGTCTCTCCAGGATCGCCGTTATCACTACTGTCTACGATATCTGGCGCGGTCCTTGCAACATCCATCCTCTCGCCTCTGTCGTGCTTTGACTCTTACCTCTCCTGTAGCTCCTGTTCCTCTTCACCACCTCCCTCTTTCTGTCCGGATGTCTCGCTTGTAAGATTCTCTTTCCGTTCGTATTTCTAATGTGTCTCCTCGTATTGTTCCTTCCATGCCCCATGGAGAGTCCTCATTCCAAAATTTTGTACTTCCCTGACCCGGATCACTAAAGGTTTTACCCCCTCCTACAGTTCTGAAATGCCTTTTCCTTAAGCACTTTTCTTCACACTCCGTTTCCGTCTTCACCGATGGGTCTAAGTCTGTGGACAGTGTTGGCTACTCTGTTTTTCCTGACCGCACTTATATGCGTCGCCTCCCTTCAGAGGCTAGCATCTTCACAGCGCAGCTTTATGCTATTGTCTATGCTCTCTGTCTCCTGCTTTCTCGTTGTCAATCCTCCTTTGTGATTTTAGTTGACTTAGTGCCCTCATGGCTCACGGGTCCTTTAATCCTGTCCGTCTGGTGGTCTTCGAGATTCAACATTGGCTGTTTATCTCTAGTAAATTTAAATCCATAGAGTTTTGCTGGGTTCCCAGCCATATTGGTGTTTCTTTAAATGTGTGGATGCTGCCACTCGGGAAGCTATCCGCTCATCCCATCTCCCGTAAAGGTGTTATTTATTCCAACTTTCACCCGGTTATTCATTCTCACATCCTTGCCCGTTGCCAAGGTTGTTGGTCTTCTCTTTTTGGTAACAAATTGCGTACTCTTAAGCGTTGTGTGTCCCCGTGGCCTGCCTCCTGCCACCATAACCGGCAGTAGGAAACGGCTCTTGCAAAGGTTGCATCTTGGCCATACTCGCTTATCTCGCAGTCACTTAATAGAGCGCCGCCCAGCTCCTTATTGTCCAAATTGCACTGTCCCTCTTACAATCGTGCATATCCTGTTGAATGTCCTGACTTCCAGGATAAGCGTGTGTCTTGCTTTCCGACCGTCCCTCGTGGTCACTTGTGTCTATAGAAATCTTGGCGAATCGGATACTCGAATAATTCGCCTTATGCGTTTGTTCTCTTATTAGCATCCTTGGTGATTTTTTAGCGCCCTCAGACTATTCTGCACATTGGATGGTGCTACATAGCCTTCCCAGTTTGGTTCCTTCTTTTGATAAATAATTACTTACTCTTACCAGTACACACACACAGTAAGCAAGTTAATTACACAGAGGCAAGAAGCCTAATTTCACACTAACAACTTTTGTGTTCCTGTGGAGGAGGAAGGAGCATAGTAGACATGACAAGATGGAGGGCGTCATCAGCGATGGGATGGAAAATCTCGCCAGATATCTGAGGAGAGAATACCGAAATATGAAGAGATGATTGGGCGAAGGTAAGCATGAGCAACCAATGGGGGAAGCCATCCGAGGTCACATGATGTGAAGCAAGATCCCGAGTGGAGCGTGGCTGTGTGGTAAGGCGCCATTGGACCTGTACCATCGTGATGGGGAACACGCACCGCAGTCAACTCCATCAAATCCAGGATTTTGCAAGGATACAAG
Source organism: Procambarus virginalis (assembly GCA_020271785.1). NCBI lineage: Eukaryota > Metazoa > Arthropoda > Malacostraca > Decapoda > Cambaridae > Procambarus > Procambarus virginalis. Next base: position 67,628,662 of record WNGS01164437.1, on the reverse strand, counting down.
AGTTGAGCAGCAGCCAACTCGGGAATAACCTTAAGCGTGACCGTGCAAAGCTTCCCAGGAAGTTTCCGAGTACGAAGATCCGCAGGTTGCAGTCAGATTGCAGCTCAGTATCTTTGAGATCTGCGATCACCTTCTCTATTGGAGGCTGGGGTAAGGAGCCGAGTGTGTTTCCTCGCAGCCTCATCCTCTGCTCAACTACAAGAACCATCGTGTAAACTGGTCAACAGTTATCAACATCAAAGAGGACCAGGTGGGATGCGATAATTCCAAGTAGCAGTTCCGACCCCTGGAATGTTCCAGTGAGACCAGCGTCAGAGTGTAAAGAGGGTCTGGCACAGACAGGAAGCTGGTATACTCAACTTGCATTCTCGGCTCCAGGTAGGAGGCTAGTGCCCGTCCCATCCTGGGAAGGAAAGGTGGTTGAAATGCAGAAAGTGAACTGACCGAGGTATTCTTTGCGACGTACAAAATACTGGTTTAACTCCTAAAGAGTGTGTGTAAAGTGTGAGTGTGTGACCAAAAGTGATTAACAGCGGACCACAACCATCAGTGGCCGTTCAGAAGAACATTTCAAGGTCACTCATGAAAGGTGTGGAGGGTGTTGGGGCTACGGGATAAGTTCCCCCCACTCACCTGCCGATTGATTGATTGATGAAGATTAAGGCACCCAAGAGGTGGTACAGACATGATTAGCCCGTTTCCTGCTGTGATCAACATCAGAATATACGGGATCGTGAGAGTGCAAGAGCGGGGCAGACTCCTCCACCAGCAAGAGGCTACTATAGGAAACAGAAGGTGACGATCTTACTACTAGCTATTTCCAGTCGAGTGGAGACCACTGTCAAGAATGATTGACATCTGGCAGGTGGGGAGGTAGATCATAACACCAACCCCTCTTCCCTTGTTCTAGGTTTATCCAAGGAATTTATTCATTACCGTTGACTGTCATTATAATTGTGCAGTATGTTTATATACTTGTGGGGGAAAATAATCTAGAACCTAGTGCAATAGTTCTCGTGTGGAGCTCCCCGAGAGGACTTTCCCCCACCTGGGCGGCTTAGACGCCTCCCTGATGAGTTTTAACATGCAATCTCCTAAATCGGGAAATCATAATTAATAACTTTTTTCACCGAGAAATCACATTAACGAGATATATCACTGAACAAATCCAACACGAGCCTTGACGAGGGTTTGAACCTGTGCGGTGGGTGTTTCCGGGCGTGCGCTAGTCGATTTCACCACTACATGTTCAAAAGAATTGCAATCTGGATTACTACTGCACCCATTAGGGTCCCGAGGTTTCCACTGAAGCCTAACTGGGGCTTATCACGTTAATGTGATTTCTCTGAATTGAAGGTAGAATTACTAGATGACAGAGCCCGAGTGCATGAGAGAATTGTGTGAAACCCAGGTTAGGCTTCAGTGGACGCTTCTGGGCCTGTGTGGGTGTAGTAGTATTCCAGGTTGCAATTCTTTTGACCATATCGTGGTGCCGTCGATTCGAGTGCGCCTGGGACAGCCCGTCCTCCAAACAAAGTCCCAAAAGATATTTATGCACCCACCCCCCAAACCCCCCGTTTATGCAACCCATCCTCGACTCCAGTCCATTACATCCAGCGGTCGACCCCCCCCCCCACACACTAATTTTTACACACGACTCAACTGATTTCTTTCGAACACTTCTGGAACAAATGCTTCACTGACGAACTTATAAAATTTGGGGTGAAGCATTTACAGCACACTGTAAATGCTTCACCCCATGTACTACAAATACAAATAGTAGTCAACAGAACCTAACCTAACCTGTACCTATATATGCACACTGCGCTATTCCAACATTAATTTATATTTGAGAAAATTCCTGAAGGCTCCCGTTGGATTGAGCATTTATTATGTTTCATTGACATTCATTTAGGTAATGTCATAGCATTTAACAACCTTATAATATATTAGTGAATAAACAGCAATTAAATTAATTTAAATAAATATTCATGCTACCACTCGCAAGCGAGGAAGGAGGCGGCCGACGACATTAGACTCCTACACGCTACCTTCAACAAGACGCATCTCGACCATTGCTCTCAGTTTGATTAGCGTGTGCCTTTATTTTCTGTTATTCATTAAATTTGTTCGAGAATCATTAGTCAAACTGCACTAATTGGTCAGCTATGTAATGTTAACTTTTGTTAGTCGTCCTTGGTAATCATTTATTTTATATTCTCGATAATCTAAGTTTTCAGTTAGTCAATTTGGTATACTTTTAAAATTACTTTATTCCTATAGAATAAACTATATTGTACCCAACATTCTTGTCTGATAGAGAAATTACTGGCTCCCAACGATCTGAAAGCACTGGTATAAAAAGCTATGATTTGTTCAAATCTGAAACCTATGTTTATGGGCAGCACAAAACGTCCCCAAGACTGAGACAGTGGTTGCCAGGACCAGGTTGGGTTACCGTTACCTGTGGCAGGTAGCAATAAGTGACGGATCTCCCAATCCTGAGCACTCTAGATGCAAACTGAGTAGGAACTGGGACATTATCTCGAACACTACATCACCGAATGCCCAGTTATCAGACCCATTGGCATGACGTACCTTGAGCTTTGCAATTACTTTATTCACTCCTAATGGGGCATAACGGCTGAGTAGACAGCGCTTCGGATTCGTAGTCCTGAGGTGCCGGGTTCGATCCCTGGTGGAGGCGGAAACAAATGGGCAGAGTTTCTTTCACTGATGATGCTCATGTTCACATACCAGGAACTAAGTACCTGGGAGAGAGCTGCTATGGGCTGCTTTCTGGGGGTGTGTAACAAAAAGGAGGCACGGTCGAGGACCGGGCCACGGGGACGCTAAGCCCCGAAATCATTTTATGACAACTTCAAGATAACTCGTGTTCTTGAGGATATCCTCATAATGCACCCAGAGTTTGCCTGTGCAGACTACTTATGACATGACTTTGTAAGACTAACCCTCCTGTGTGATGGGGATTTTTAGCAACACGAAGCAAGTTTGACAAGCTGTACTCCTTTATATAGTCTAGGGTAGCTTCACAAATGCAGATTTGATAAAAAAAAAATGCCTATAGAATTCATTTGTCTAGAAATTTAGGGGAACAGGTCCGTTCGGTAAAATTCCAACAGTGTGTGCATTGATGTATTTTTAATGGCTGTATTACTGGCCGTTGAATAAGGGCAACTATTTTGAGGCAGGCAAAGGTATTATTTTTAAGTAAAACTTTAGGCTAGAGGAGCCTAATGTATAATTATTGCTTGTTCACTTCTCAGTGCTCATGGGTGTTGAACAATTTATTTGATCAGCTCATATTAACCATTTGACAAGTTATTCTAAATCGTATTAAGATAAATAATTTTATTACAAAAAGTAACCAGTAGATCTAATGTCAGGCAGCGTTGCCAGACGGAGTGCAATATGTTGCCAGTGTTGCCAGTTTAGTTCCAATTTATGTTTATAATTACTTGCTCAGTAAATCTTTGCTATCTTTCACCTCTGGGTTTTAAAAACCAGTCTTGCTTTCCAACTGCCTACCAAGCGAACTGGATTGAGTACCAGACGATCCATCAGATTTGTGTTACATATATCATTGTCGGTAAAAATTATTCACCCAGTATATGAGGGGAGGGTAATAATTACAGTGCCAGTAAAGGGGCGAGACGTTGCACGAGGTGTGCATTTCTTGGCCGTTGTGTCAAATACACCGGACTCCAGAACAGAATCGAACCAGGTAGAATAATGACGAGATACCCACTGTGACGTCATCCGAAAAAGCACAGTACAGCCGGCCAAGCCTAGCGACGAGATAGATTAGGGATTCATGCACCATCGACTGAACTTTTAGATGGTAAGCCATCTTCAAGTTCATCTTCATAAAACTGGTAAGCAGTGGATTGAAAAATGGAGTGAGGATGCTGAAAGCTTGAGATAGGAACGGGTGAGGAGACTGAGGAGGGAAGGACAGATCGGTGGTGGCCCCACACACAGTGGATTGAACTTGCATCTGTTACTGTTCAGCTAATAATTAAGAGGAGAGTTCTTGGTGGACGCAGTTGTCACACACAGGCTTGGCTCTGGAGCAGCTGGGTGAAGTTTGATTTTTCTTGTGCGTCTTCGTTCTTTTTTCATATTTTGTTCTTCATTTTTTGTTCTTCCAGCTTTATTTTTCCTGCCTAGGACGTCGTCGTTATTTTTCTTCTTGATGGTGGTAGTCTTGCTTCTTGTTGACATGGCAGTGCTGTCGTTCAAGTTCGTAGGTGTATTAAGTAGAATGTTATCAATGCTATAGTTAAACTTTAGTGGAGATGATGTCCCCACGGAGATATCTTCATCTGATGATGCCGATGGGTGGATCGCAGGTGTTCCATGGATGTTTAGGAATCGGAGGGGTTGGCTGGATTCAGATTAGTCTTCCCCTTCTTCATAGTTAGTGCATAAATTTTCTCCTGAATTTAGGCAGTGTGTTTTGGTACTTTCCATAGTATCCAGGGTCAATAATGGCCGGGTTGAGTCGAGTTACATCTGCACATTAACGAGCTGTGTCCGCTTCAACGTACCATTTCATAAGTCAGATTCTTTCTGCTTCTGGTCCTCTACATATTTCTAATTCCATTTCCAGGTCTCTGTTTCTGGAGTTGGGTAAAATTAAGGTTACGTGCGTATTCAAAGAATACGAGTTCTCCTCCTTGTACAAGAGCTGCAGCAATGCACTATTCTTGGGCTGCTGAAGGAGCTTGAGTCACAGTAGTTTTCCCGGCTGGTGTAGAGATCAAGTCCTCTATATCAGATGGTATAATAATAGAGTGGTGGTAAAGAGGAAGAACTGACGACTGGTATGGAAGGTAAGGCCGTATGCTCCACAGCTAAACCAGCTACAGTGGTTGGTGCAGAAGCAGGCGTCGCCGACATTGAAGTCGTTGATGCTGGTGCCGAGGTAGTCTTCGTTGTCAGAACAACAAACACGACGTCAGGAGCTATGATGCGTGTTAAACCATTTTCAGCGTAGAATGTGTCGATTGTGGAACCAAACAATCCATAGTCAGATCCATTAATTCGGCGAGCAAGATGGGGATGCAGGAATCACCCGAACATTAGTATCCATGGAATGGATGTCTGAGTAGACAGTCCATCCTCCTGTTGAGTTAGTACTTATAGTAATGATGAGGACCACAGTACATATATGACAATGGACAATTACGAACTAGAAATCGTTACCATTGAATTTGGATAAACCAGAAAAGGTTTTGTATTTTGTTGCAAAAACAACCTAAACTGACCTTTCTAGGCCTAATACATGCTATCTGAGGCCTAATGTTATACATGTGTGCTATACTAGGCCTAGGAATATTTTAGGTTTTATTTTCATTGTTATCGAACTCTCTAAAAGTGAATAGTACCAAACTCTAGTATCTAATTGCCTTTTACGCCAATATTTGTACTTTAGTGCACATAGTTACATATTACTGGATGGGAAACATTCATCATCAGATCATCAATGCAAGCAGATCATCAGGTCATCTATTATTGTCGATCGGACAGCCTGCGCGGCAGACGTGTCTGATTACTCTTTACCCAAACGAGCTGCTAAGGCAACAAGACAGTAAGGCGGGCATACTTTCTTCGACTCTACCTGGAGGGTGGGTCAGCTGTATTACCTGTGTTTGGCAATAGCCAGTACTAGCTACACGGTATCATGGTCTACAGAGTAAAGGCACAGTTCCTAGAGGACCATGAATATGGACAGAATGACCTACTCGACTACCACGAACACCGCACCCAACATCATCCAGCAGGACGACGAGGGTGTCGTTCTCTTCTTCTCGACCGATGACAATCTAACGCCTGTTCACACCTACCGACACATCTGCTCTCTACTAGGTAGATATTTATCTCATCCAACGACAATGCTTTCAAGCTTAATGGACCATCTTCGCCAGAAGAGTCAGCTCGTGGATCACCGAACACGAGGTGGATGATATCCTGGACAGCAACTCTGAAATCGTCAACATGAGAGCTGTTCCAGCAAAGATCATCAAAAGCAACGACACATGCTCCACCTAAAGAGTGACCTTCACTACAAGTGCTGCAGCGAACCTGGTCACCCCCACAGGAATTAAGTGTTGCTGCGTCTCCACATCACCCGCTTCAGAGCACAAGGAACGTTATTACGAGGTAAGAGTGTTACAAGGGCTACCAGTATTCTCACGTGACCAGGAAGTACCCTCAAAGTGTTAAATGTGGCGTTTGTGCCCAGGAACACCACTATAAAGAGTGTCGCGCCGATTTCACCCGTTGTGTAGTGTGCGGCGGTGACCATACCGCTATATCTCATCTGTGTTCTGTATACCAAGATGAAATTAAGAAGATCTCAGAAGGCAGACTCGACAACTCAAGCTTTGCCACCTTTCAACATGCTAGCCACCATTTTCCCGGACCTCTCGTGAGGCGAAGCCGCCGAGCAGCGACCCAGCCAATGGGGTCCCAGCTCCCAGTCCGCCAGCCAGCCATTCAACCAATCACAGACCCAGCCTTCGCCACCACCCCACTAAGGCCAATCATCGACCCAGGCTTTGCGACGGCATTTGCCGGTTCATACTTCTGAACATGGAATGTCAGAGCATACACAGTGCTTTGATAATATTGCTGGCTCTAACTACAAAGAATTTGGGAGAATTCTTAACATTCTCTTCACAGCGAAAGGACTGCAGTCCTTTACTCTATCAAAGGAAGTTTTCGCCTCCTCTACTTTAAGGCACTTCAACCTCACCAAACCAAGACATCTCTGAACGTTGTCGCACTTGCTTATCTCCTGACCACGACTGTCACAGCTGAACAACCTACCAGCAAGATATCTGTGCTGTTCACCACAGAACAGCCAATGACTGAATTTACTGTACCTTCCAACATGGTGCCACCTGACCCCACCTATCACAAACCCCAAGTCTGACTCCAGCTCAGACCTCACCTATCCCGCCTGCCAACCAGCCTCCAGCTACTGATTAAATCACCATTGCTCGTTCCCACCAAAGACCTTGACGAGGACGACATCAAATACGTCTTCGTATCAAACGCCGGCACATAAGCCCAACCCTGCAACATGAAAAGAGAGATCTACCAGAGAAATGAATGAAGAGTATGAGGTGGTACTCCAAATGGATGAGTAGAAGCAGCCTACGAAATGGGTCATTGAAGTTGATACTTTATGCAGACGATGAGTCGTCATAACGTGGCTGAAGTATGTTGACCAGACCACACACTAGAAGGTGAAGGGACGACGTCGTTTCGGTCCGTCCTGGACCATTCTCAAGTCTATTCAGCAATTGACTTGAGAATGGTCCAGGACGGACCGAAACGTCGTCGTCCCTTCACCTTCTGGTCTGATACTTATTCTACAGTGGAGATATTGAACTAGTTAACCCAAACATTATTGACGAAGAGTACTTCGTGAAATACCTAGGCACCTACCCTGTCCAGAGAAACACGTCTAAACATCTAAAGACAACTGATGCTACTCCACCCAAAGAGTGCACGCCCACTGTCCATACTACTTCAACGGCAGGGTTTTTTCTGCCAGTTTCGGCCGGTTGGGGGCGGGCGTGTCTCTGCCCACCTGTGCTGACGTGGCAATACGATGGGGGTCCCTTTACCCCCTGTCGTCCGGGCTCAGTCTGTGGGACTAGAGTTCTCTGTGCGGGCCGGTTACCAGGAGATTGCGTTGGCTTGTGAGATGCTCTCTGTCCCTGTGTTTGTGATTTATGGGGTCGAGTTGGTAACGGCCCGTAGGGCGATTGTGAAATTCACAGAGGTGGCGGCCTATCGCAATTTTCTCCGACGATACGAAGGGCGAACATTAACCCTGCCAGATGGTGCGGGCACTGACTCTCTCTGATAGAAGTGGTGCACTTACTTACGTCAGTGTGCATGGGGCTCCCTTGGAGTTTCCAGAAGGTCTACTACGGCGGTATTTCGGCCGGTTTGGAGCAGTAGTTAGTGTGGGAAAATATTTAATAATTATCACTCTTCCTTCTACTTGGTCTTGAAGGAGGCCGGCCTCGGTAAAAAGGGGCTGTGACGATCCTTGTCTGGGACCCGTAGGTGCGGGACCGGGACGTCCACTCCCGAGGGTCGTGCGGCCTCAGGCTCTGCTTCAGGAGGCTGGGGTCGTTCGTGCCCTTGATGGGGTGGTTCTTCTCGGCCCCGACCACGGCGGTCTCCGGGTTGGAGGTTCCCGTGCCCTTCTTCACCACCTTCGAGGTCAACCCCGGAACTCACAGTTCCTGCGACGGCGCCGGAACCAATCATATTGGCGTATGCCTTTCCATTGGAGACTTTCAGCGCCGTGGAGTGGGGGGACCTGCTGCCTGGGTAACAGCTTCTCCCCCGATTCAACCTACCCAGGCTTTGCGCCCTGGTGAGGCCACTCCAGACCGACACCCAGAGCGCAACTCCATAGTCTCCTGAGACGATGGATGCCTACTACACTATTGTGTGAGGGTGAACGTGGTGTCCTCCAGTCCTCTTAGGTGTGAGGACTAACATTCGCACCCTGGGCATGAGACTCGCGGGCGGATATTCCGTCTGTGCGCCTTATGGGTACAAAGTTCGGGTGTTTTACGCCCGCCACCGCGGACGTGTTATCGTTGTGGTCTTTGGCCATCAGCTGCTGCCTGTTCTGCGCCTGCCGTTGCACCAGTGAATCTCTTTAGTGAGGAGGATTTTCCGCCACTTCCTGGGGGGATTCGGTGGGTTTGGACGTCTCTTCGGCTGAGGCGCCCTCTGTATCAGGGTTTGCTCCGCCGTTTTGCTCCCCGTTGTTGTCGCATCTCTCTGGAGGTTGTGTCCTCGCCTGGTGCTCCGCCTGCTCCGGCTGGTGTTGTCTGAGCCTCTTCCGACTGCCGTCTGCTCGGACCCCTCGTCCTCCAGTTCTTCCTCTGCTGTGTCTGTCCCGGTCCCTGCCACCCTCGCCGTCTGTTCCGGCTGTGCTGGGAGCTGGGGTGGATCCAGCGTTCCCTCCTGTGCCTGGCCTGATGCCCCATGTGGTTGAGGATGCTGCCGTACTGCGGCGTGCGTCGGTTCGCCCGGCTAGTGCTGCGCGTGTCCCCGAGTCTGCCTTCCGGGTCTGATGATTTGCGACCCGAGCCTAAGCGTTCCCGGCGTTCTTCTGCGTGGGCTGAGGTTGGCGACTTCGACGAGTGTCGTCCTTCGGTTGACGGTGGGGTGGCCCGGATGTGGTGCACACTACGGTGGTGGCGGAGGTACACTTGCCTGAGGATGCCTGTGCCGCTGTTTCGGCTTCCCTTCTGGTCTAAGTCCGAGGGTCCTGCTTCAGGTACTTTGCCTGCGTGGGATGGCTCCGGTTCGTCGTGGGGGGGTGGTTCCCCTGCTGAGGTTGGTGGTGAGCGGGGTGGCCTGGTGATGATGTTGAGAAAGGTGCTCGCTCTGAGGGTTCTGTGGCCCCTTCCTCGTTACCCTTTCCTCGGCAGCGGTCTTGCCGCCTCTTCCGTCTCCAGCAGTCTCTTCCGTGTCTCCTGCGGTATCCATGGAGGTGCTACAGTTTCGTCGTCCGGCCTCTGCTCCCGTGTGTGCAACGGCGTGGCAGTCCTCGGCGACCCTCGTCTGCTTCTCCAGTGTAGTCTGCTTCCTCGAAGGGCATGGATGGCGCTCCCGGCCTCGTTCTGCGACATGCGTCAATGACCTCGGGCATTGGCCGATGCC
>WNGS01164437.1:67550131-67595075 GCA_020271785.1 Procambarus virginalis | reverse complement strand
AAGCATAGAGTTAAGTTGTTCTTTAGTAAATACAGAGATAAAATATTTATTAAAAATACTACTCATATCTTCGTCATTATCTGTTATCTGACCTGTCTGGGTTTTAATGGACCTATCCTTTCCCTAACGTTTGTTCGATGTAACTGAAAAAAAAATTTTGAATTTGCCTTTGCTTGGCCTGCTATACGAACTTCATAGTTTTTTTTACTCTCCTTATCTCTTTTTTAACATTTCTAACCAGTTGTGCGAATTCTTGTTCTAAACCGACTTCCCCATTCTTAATCCTTTTGAACCAAGCTTGCTCTCTACCTATAAGGTTTTCCAGATCCTTTGTTATCCATTTCGGGTCATTTGTATTTAAGCTACTCAATTTTTAAGGTATACTACTTTCCTGTGCTTTGTTTAGAATATTTGTAAATAAGTTATATTTTGAATCCAAATCGAAATTCTCCTTTTCATCACACATCGCTGGTTTCACGTCTTGCTCCAAGACCAGCCTTCCCTCTATGCCCAAGACTTTCCAATCTATTTTCCCCTGAAAATTTCTTAGGATATTGAGATTAGCTTTACGAAAATCTGGCACTAGCAGAATTTTCTCCTGCAGATCTTTTCCACCCTATGCTAAGTCTGATTTCTTTGTAATCACCGTTTCCTAGTTCACTCCCGATTTCTATGTCATTAATCTGTGTTTCCATGTTAACACAATCTATTTTTTTCCCTCATTAATTCCATAATGGGTTGCGTAAGAAAAAAATCGTCAATTAGTGCTATAAAATCTTCTGCTTCGTTATTCCCTGTTCTGTTAATCCTCCTTATTCCACTAAAATTAAAGTCACCCATTACAAATACTTTTAGACCTAGATGCTCTAGATATTTCATCTCATAGATGCTTTGCTTCCATTTTAATTTGGTGGCCTATATATAACTCCTATTATAAGATTATTTGCTTTTTCTTTTAATTCTATCCAAATAGCTTCTGTGTGTGGCTCAGTTTTTATTCCCTCTGAGATCATTTCAAATTTCCCTAACATATGGCTACTCCCCCTCCTCGTCTAATATATCTGTGTGAAATAGTTTAAATTCATTTATTTGATATTCAGCTAACAGTTATCTATTTTCTACATTCATCCACGTTTCGGTAAGTGCCATAACATCTTTTTTTTCTGTACAAACAAGAGCATTTAATTCGTTTATTTTGCTACTTTGATTTCTACTGTTAGTGTAATATACCCCAAGTGTATTGTTATTGAGGCCCTACTCTTTCCCTGATAATTTAGCCAATTTCTTTCTCCCACAAACACATACTTCTATTACCTCCTTCCTCCATATCAATTCCCATACCACTATCTGCTAACAGTTTAAACCCAAACAGACGCCTCCAACCACTGGTTCCAACGAGTTTGCAACAATAACGCTCCCAGCCCTCGATAGATGCACCCCATCCCGAGCATACATTTCATTTCTTCCATAGAAGTGCTCCTTCTTCACAGAAGTGAAGACTATCACTAATAGTTGATCTAAATAGGGTTTTGAAATGATCAAAAGATTGGCAGATGCAGTTTAGTGCTGATAAATGTAAAGTTCTGAGGCTAGGTAATGATAGAGATACAAGATACGAGCTAGATGATGTTGAGATTGCGAAGTCGAATTGTGAAAGGGATCTGGGAGTTATGATTAATAAGAATTTAATCCCAAAGTATCAATTCATGAATATTCGTTATAAGGCAAATAGGACAATGGGATTTATTTATCGAAGCGTTAGTAACAAGACACCTGGTGTTGTTGTTCAGCTATATCTTGCTCTGGTTAGGCCCCATTTAGATTATGCAGTTCAGTTTTGGTCGCCGCACTATAGAATGGATATAAGTTCACTTGAACGTGTCCAGTGTAGGATGACTAAGTTAATTCCCCAAATTAGAAATCTTTCGTATGAAGAAAGATTAACAAAGCTTAAATTGCATTCACTGGAAAGGCAAAGAGTTAGGGGTGACATGATAGAGGTTTACAAGTGGATGAATGGACAAAGTGGATATTAATAGGGTATTAAAAGTATCAACACAAGACAAACACGAAACAATGAGTATAAAATGGATAAGTTTAGATTAGGAAAGACTTGGGTAAATACTGGTTCTGTAACAGGGTTGTTGATTTGTGGAACCAATTACTGCATAACGTGGAGGAGGTGCATGTATAACATGGGTGAACATGTTTATGAATGGGATTGGGTGGTTATAAATAGAAGCTGCCTCGTATGGGCCAATAGGCCTTCTGCAGTTACCTTTGTTCTTATGTTCTTAACTCATGACACAGCTAGTCCAACTCACTCACAGGGCCAACTCTCCCCCCCCCCACCGGGCCGACTCTACCCCCCCACCCCCGGGGCCGACTCCACACGCTCATCCGTGTGCGTGATGATGATCAGTAGCAATTTTGAACAGATAGAAAACTTCCTAACTAAATTTGAAGAAAACACTCAAACCGCCCTTCTGTTGACCACAACACAACCACGCTCACTGAAAAAAAAAATAAAAAATGGTGGAACGAACCCCCAACGCTCTAGCACTCAATCACATGGTTGTGGGTTCATGTGGCTGACAGCCCACATGAACCACAACCTCCCACGACACAGCTCCCCCATCCACATCCAGGTATCCAACATGTGTATATTTTACATTGCATTGAGCCTCAAGGCAATGTACACCAACATAGATGGAATTACAAATAAAGCAAATGAGCTTTGAGAATGGGTTTTCCTCTAGTACCCAGTCATAATAGCTCTCACAGAAACAAAGTTAACGAAAACCATAACAAATGCATTGTTCCCACAGGACTATTATGTTATGCGGAAAGAGAGGGAAGGAAGAGGTGGTGGTGGTGTAGCCCTGCTGGTAAGAAAAGGCTGGGATTTTGAGGAGATGGTTATTCAAGGTTGTGAAGGTTTCAGTGACTACATAACAGGTACCATAACTGGAGGGCAAAAATTTATAGTCGTAGTCATATATAATCCACCACCAAATGACATGATAGAGACAATATGGCCACCATTAACATAATAGAGAGAGCAGCTTCTGTTGCTAGCAGGAATGGATCTGGACTACTAATTATGGGAGACTTCAACCATGCGAAGATAGATTGGGAGAACAGAGACCCGCATGGAGTACCAGAAACATGGAGAGCTAAGCTGCTGGACGTGGCAACAAGAAACTTTTTAAGCCAGCACGTCAAGGAACCAACAAGAATGAGAAGAAGATGATGAACCAGCAATGCTTGATTTGATATTTACCCTAAATGAATGGGATATAAGGGAAGTCAAGATGGAAGCACCCTTGGGAATGAGTAATCACAGTGCATTGAACTTTGAGTACCTGGAAGAGCTAGGAATTCTCTCTCCCCAAAAAGAACTAGGAACCAAAAGGCTGGCATACCGAAAGGGGAATTATGAAGAGATGATAAGTTTCCCAAGTGAAATACCGTGGGACACACACCTCAGAGATAAGTCTGTATAAGATATGATGGACTATGTTACTCAAAAGTGTCAGGAGGCAGTAAACCAAGGCCTACAGGGAAAAATCCGAGAAGCAACAGAAGAATCCATGGTATAATAGGGCATGCATGTAAGCAAAGAAACTGAACAAAAGGGCGTGGAGGAACTTCCGGAACAACAGAACACCAGAAAGCAGAGAGAGATACCAGAGAACCAGGAACGAGTATGTCAGGGTGAGAAGAGAAACAGAGAAAAGTTATGAAAATGATATAGCACACACCAAGACCGAACCAAAGCTACTCCAGTCACATCAGAAGGAAAACAGTGAAAAAACAGGTATTGAAACTTAGAACAGGCGAGGACAGGTATACAGAGAATGACAAAGAGGTGTGTGAAGAACTCAACAAGAGGTTCCAGGAGGTCTTCACAATAGAACAAGGTGAGGTCGCTGTGCAAGGAGAAAGGGAGGTAAACCAGGCGGCCTTGGAAGGGTTCGAAATAACGAGAGGGGGTGGTCAAGAGACACCTGCTGGATCTGGATTTTAGAAAGTCTGTTGGTCTAGACGGGATCTCGCCATGGGTACTGAAAGAGTGTGCAGAGGCACTTTGCTTGCCACTCTCCATAGTGTATAGTAGGTCACTGGAGACGGGAGACCTACCAGAAATATGGAAGACGGCGAATGTGGTCCCAAAATACAAAAAGGGCGACATGCAAGAGGCACTGAGCTACAGGCCAGTGTCCTTGACTTGTATACCATGCAAGGTGATGGAGAAGATTGTGAGAAAAAACCTGGTAACACATCTGGAGAGAAGGGACTTCGTGACAAATCGCCAACATGGGTTCAGGGAGGGTAAATCTTGCCTGACTGGCTTAATAGAATTCTACGACCAGGTGACGAAGATTAAGCAAGAAAGAGAAGGCTGGGCGGACTGCATTTTCTTGGATTGTCAGAAAGCCTTTGACACAGTACCGCATAAGAGGCTGGTACATAAGCTGGAGAGACAGCCAGGTTTAGCTGGTAAGGTGCTCCAGTGGATAAGGGAGTACCTGAGCAATAGGAAGCAGAGAGTTACGGTGAGGGGCGAGACCTCAGATTGGCGTGAAGTCACCAGTGGAGTCCCACAGGGCTCTGTACTCGGACCTATCTTGTTTCTGATATATGTAAATGATCTCCCGGAGGGTATAGATTCATTTCTCTGTTTGCGGACGATGCCAAAATTATGAGAAGGATTAAGACAGAGGAGGACTGCTTGAGGCTTCAAGAAGACCTAGACAAGCTGAAGGAATGGTCAAACAAATGGTTGTTAGAGTTTAACCCAAGTAAATGTAATGAAGATAGGTGTAGGGAGCAGGAGGCCAGATACAAGGTACCATCCGAGAGATGAAATACGTCAAGAGTCCGAGAAAGAAAAAGACTTGGGGATTGATATCACACTAGACTTGTCTCCTGCAGCCCCTATCAAGAGGATAACATCAGCGGCATATGCCAGGCTGGCCAACATAAGAACGGCATTCAGAAACTTGTGTAAGGAATCATTCAGAACTTTGTATACCACATATGTTAGGCCAATCCTGGAGTATGCAGCCCCCAGCATGGAGTCCATATCTAGTCAAGAAAAAGACCAAACTGGAAAAGGTTCAAAGGTTTGCCACCAGACTAGTACCAGAGCCGAGAGGTATGAGCTACGAGGAGAGACTACGGGAATTAAACCTCACTTCGCTGGAAGACAGAAGAGTTAGGGGGGACATGATCACCACATTCAAGATTCTCAAGGGAATCGACAGGGTTGATAAAGACAGGCTATTTAACACAAGGGGCACACGCACTAGGGGACACAGATGGAAACTGAGTGCCCAAATGACCCACAGAGATATTAGAAAGAACTTTTTTAGTGTCAGCAGTAGACAAATGGAATGCATTTGGAAGTGATGTGGTGGAGGCTGACTCCATACACAGTTTCAAGTGTAGATATGATTAGAGCCCAATAGGCTCAGGAACCTGTACACCTGTTGATTGACGGTTGAGAGGCGGGACCAAAGAGCCAGAGCTCAATCCCCGCAAGCACAATTAGACGAGTACAATTAGGTAAGTACATACTACTGGCATGCCAAGAAAACCAGATGCGTCCATAACCCAAACCTCTTATATGGCTCCCCCCTAATCTTCATGAATTGGGACGTGAAAAATATTACAAACGTCCCTCACAGAACTTTAACAAGTCCTTTACTCATCAAAGCCGGACCAAGCTTTCGTAATCGAGTCCTGGCTCACTCTCAAACAAACCTATTTTTAAAAACTTTCAGATACAGAGACTGGACAGACCCCAATTGTATGGGGGGAAACTGAGTTCCACCTGCGCTGCCGTTGAGTGAGGACGTGTTGCTTGACCGCTCCGGCAGTTTGGGGTAGTTGTCGTTTTCGCTGGCAGGGGGTGTGGGGGTGTCTACCCTCCCTGCTGTTCCTGGTGGTGGGGACGTGGCGTGTTTTGCGATGGGCGGCCCTCTTCCCGCTGTCGTGCGGTTAAACTCCATCGGATTGGAGTTTACTGGCCGTGCTGGTTACCCGCTGGTGGACGTGGTGTTGAGTGACATGCTTGAGTCCCGGTTCGGGACGTTTATGGTGTTGAGATGGTGTCTGCTGACCGTGTCATCATCAAGTTTGAGGGTGAGGCGGTGTACTGTGCTTTTATTCGGAGGTACGAGGGCCGTACTCTGCAGCTGCAGGAAGGCTCCGGGTCTGTGACAGTTTCGGACCGTAGTGGAGCTGTGACATACGTCAGTGTTCATGGCGCCCCCATGGAGTTTCCCGAGACCCTCCTCCGGCGTTTCTTCCAGAGGTACGGCTCCGTTATCAGTGTGCGGATGAACTCGCTTTCGTCGGGCACGTATTCGGGAGTAAAGACCAACATTCGGACCCTCGGGATGCGACTGAAGTCGGACATTCCGTCCTCTGTCCGGCTGTTGGGATACTACGTGCGGGTGTTTTATGCCCGACAACCCCGTACTTGCTTCCAGTGTGGTTTGTTGGGGCATCAGGCTGCCGGAGCCTCCTGTTGTGTGTGGTCCGGTTCCTCCTGTGGTAGAGGCTGCTGCCGTTCTTCATCAGGCGTCGGTTCGTCCGGCTTGTGGTGCCGGTAGTTCTGGATCTGCTTCCGGCTCTGACCATCTCCGGCCGGAGCCCAAACGTTCCAGGCGTTCGTCTACTGCCTGGTCTGATGTTGAGGAATTCGGTGACCGAGTCTTCTGGTGTTGACGGCGTGGCTCCAGATGGGTCGTTGTCTCCACGGTTGGTGGTGGCGGAGGTACATGTGCCTGCGTCTCGGGTGTGCCTCCTGTTCCTTCCCCGCCCGGGGGCTCTCCGCAGTGGGGTGTGGTGGCTTCTGATGCCGGGGGTGGTGCGGATGCTGGTGCTGGGCGTGGCCTGGTGATGACTTTGAGAAAGGATGCGTGCCGCCGTGGTTCCCTGCAGTCGTCTGGTGGTGAGCCCGTGGCCGCTGTTGCCCCTGTGGTGGTGCCCTCTGTTGAGCCCTCTGTGTGCGCAACGGTGTGGCAGTCTCAGCGACCCTCGTCTGCTTCTCCAGTGTCGTCTGCCTCCTCAAAGGGCGTGGGTGGCGCTCCCCGGCCTCGTTATGCGAAGTGCGTCAGTGACCTCGGGCGTTGGCCGATGCCGCCCGATATAGTTGTTCCTGAGTTTATGATACCCCAGCGGTCGAGGGGGGTCAAAAACCCTACCGACCATGAAGATCTAGTCTGGGAAGCTTACAAGGCGAAATATCCTTATGATTCCTTCCCGGAGAAGTACGTTTCTCACGCTGTTCCTCGGAAATGATTTCTGTATATTCCGTGTTTCCTGTTGTGTGCATGGTTGTGGGGTGCAGGTGGGGTGTGTGTGTGGGTGGGTGGGTTGGGTTTTTTTTCCCGGTTCCTGCGTGCTCCGGTGTGTGTTCTGGGTTTTCTGTGTATGGCTGGTGGGTGGGTGTGCGGTTCCTGTGCGTTTGTGTGTTCGGTTGTCGATGTCGCATGCGCTTGTTTATGCAATATGGTGTGCCCTACAGGCTGTTGGCGAGCTTTTTTGTTCGTTTTTGCCATTTGTTTTGCCTTCCGTTTGTTATGGCGTGCTTTACCTGTTGTCTGTTATTTATGTTTTGTTTGGTATGTATTGTGATTGTACTGTTATGTTCCCTGTTTTGCCTTTGTTGTCTGTTTCGTTTTATGTAGGCTTTGTTTTGTGATGTTACTGTGATTGCTTGTTTGCCAATGTATTATGCTTTGTGCCTTCTTGTATGTTGTGTTTTTTTTATGCATTTATCGTGTATGTGGTTTGTTGTGAAGTGCTGTCGGCTCTTCTGGCCGGTGGTCTATTGTTCTATTTGTTCTGTTATGTATTCTGTGTTGTTTGTATTTAAATTGCATGCTTTGCATGTAAAAATAAAAAAAAATAAAAAAAATGTATGGGGGGGGGGTCGGTGGTTTTCCTCTTAACACGACTTAATATGACCTGTAAACCTGAAACACTTACGCATTTTGTGATCGGTAAACTAGAAACGTTAGCATGCTTAATACCCTACAATGGTACACTCCCCTCTCAATGATGTACAAACCTGGTGACACAAACTTAAATCAATTGGATTTCTATCTGGCCAATTACTACACTATCACTGTTACAGGCGATCTGAATGCTAATCACCCCAACGTGGAGTAGAGGTACTTAGAACACTGCAGGCACCGATCTATATAACTACTTTGCCACTGCACCCTATATTCTTATTTTGCCGTCCTACCTCGCAACTTACTTTAACTTAAGAACCAATTATGAAGTCTCCCTTGGCATCTGCTTTTACTGCACACTTTCAACAAGAACTACAGTTTCATACAGGACCGGATATTGGTAGTGACCACAAACCATTATAAAATTTATTACATTTCAGCTACCAAACAGTCACCTAAACACTCCCCAAGTGGAATATTAGGAAACTAACCATAAATGAACCGATATTGTCTCCTCTATACAGACGATGTAGACCCCAACATACGACTGTCTACAGTCACCTCAAATTAATTCTGCAGCCACTCAAATGTTCAAGAAAACCTCGGGACATAGGTCTAACAAACCACTTACTCTGTGGTCGAACACTGAATGAGCACGAACAAGCGCTTTACGTCGAGGAGCCATGCAAAACCAAAAACTTCATTCTTACTTGGCTCTAAATTATTTCTTATTCAGGCTTGATTCTTCCTGCCTAGGAAGTCGTTATTCTTTTTCTTCTTGATGGTAGTAGTCTTGCTTCATGTTGACATGGCGGTCCTATCGTTCAAGTTGGAAGGTGTAATATAAAGTAGAAAGTCATCATTGCTGTAGTCAAACTTTAGTGGAGATGATGTCCCCACTGAGACATCTTCATCTGATAATGCCGATGGGTCGATAGTGGGTGTGGTGTTCCGTGGAAGTTTAGAAGTCGTAAGTGCTGGCTCTCTTCAGGTTCGTCTTCCCCGTCTTCACAGTTAGTGCTTGAATTTTCTCCGGAATTTGGTCAGAGAGTTTTGGTACTTTTTGTATTCAAGGTCGATAATGGCCGTGTTGAATAGTTTTACATCAGCACAGTAACGAACTGTGTCCGCTTCAATGTATCATTTGATACAATCTGGAGTCCCGCCTGAGCTGCCGTAGGGTGAAGACGTGTCGTCTGACTGCTCCGGCAGTTTGGGGAGGTTGCCGTTTTCGCCTGCAGGGGGTGTGGGTGTGTCTACCCTCCCTGCTGTCCCTGACTGGTGTTGACGTGGCGCTTTTACGATGAGCGGCCATCTTCCCGCTGTTGAGAGGGTAAACTCTGTGGGGATGGAGTTTACCTGCCGTGCAGGGTATCCTCTCATTGAGAAGGTCATGTGTGAAGTGCTACATGTCCCAGTCGAGGAGGTCTACGGGGTTGAGCTGGTGATTGCTCGCCGGGTAATCGTCAAGTTTGTGGGTGAGGAGGCGTACGTGGATTTCTCCGGCGGTATGAGGGCCGTACCTTGCAGTTGATGGATGGCACTGGTTCTGTGGCCATTTCTGATCGGAGTGGTGCCGTGACGTATGTGAGCGTTCATGGGGCCCCCCATGGAATTCCCCGAGTCCCTTCTCCAGCGTTTCTTCCAGAGATTTGGCTCAGTCGTCAGTGCGAGGATGCACAAGCTATCTTCTGGTAAATATGTGGGATTTAAGACGAACATTCGTACCCTCGGAATGCGCCTGAGGTCGGACATTCCATCATCTGTCCGACTTCTAGGGTACTACATACGAGTGTATTATGCCAGGCAACCCCGTACTTGTTTCCGGTGTGGCATGTTGGGGCATCAGGCTGCCGGATGCACTGCGGATCCAGTGGCTCCGGTCAACTTGTTTCGGGAAGAGGATTTCCCGCCGCTCTCTCAAGGCGTGGATTCCGGAGATGAAGAGGGGCCAGTCCCATTCGCTGCTGATGCGGCCCCCCCTGCGTCACCCGACATGCCCCCAGTGGTTGTTGTCCCTCCGCCGAGTGTTCTGGTGGCTCCTGTCGCTGGTCCCTTCGCTGTGCCAGTTGCTCCCGAGGGTCCCCCGGATGGTCTCTGCGAGTCGTCGTCTTCCTCGTCTCCTGCTGCTGCGCCTGGTTCTGCACCCTCGCCTGGTGTTACAGATGTGCTGGGTGGTGGTGGGGATGCGGAGCGTTCTGTTGTGTGCAGCCTGGTTCCACATGTGGTCGAGGCTGCTGCCGTACTGCGTCGGGCGTCGGTTCGCCCGGTTCGTGAGGCCCGTGGTTCTGGGTCCGCCTCCGGATGTGAGGATGTGCGGCCTGTGCCCAAGCATTCCAGGCGTTCTTCTACTGCTTGGGCTGATGTGGTGGACTACGACGCAGGTGGAGCTTCGGGCTATGATGTGGCGCTTCTGGGTGCTTCGCGCTCTACGTCGTTGGTGGTGGCTGACGTCCATGTGTCTGCTATTGACGATAGTTGTGCGTCTGATTTACCTCCTGTTCTTTCTCCTGCAGAAGGTTCTCCGCTGTGGGGGGGTGGTCGCTCCCCCTGACGTGGGTGGTGTGGATTCTGGTGCGAGCAGAGGCATCAAGCTGGTGCTGAAGAAGGATGCCAAGCGTGGGGGGTCCCAGCAGGTACAACGTTTAGTGATTGCTGCGAGGCCCTGTGTGGAAGCCGAGGAGTCTCCCAGTGTGATGCCCATTGCCCAACCTCATGGGAAGGAGCCTCTCCCTATCATCCTGGACTCCGGAATGGTGCATGATGATCAGCATCCTTTGAGGTTTCACGTTGATGACCGAGTACGTCCTGTTCCGTGGTGCCCTTCTACCATTTGGGTTCGACGGGCTCGGTGTTTTATTGTGGGTGTGCTGGAGTCAATGCCTGATCCTCGTACGGTTAGTAATGACCCTGTTTCGGAGGACGTCATGTTTCTTTGGGAGGTATATTGTACTTGCTTCCCGGCGGCGGAGTGGCCGGATAAGTATGAGTCATTTGAGTAGTCTGTGTGCTTGGACCTGTGGTTTGTTTGTACTGTGTTGTACCTATTCTGCGCCCTTCTGGCCAGTGCTTTGTTGTGTTATTTATATTTCCGGTATTGTTTCTTTTTCTTGTATCATAGTGTTTCTGTTCATTGTTGTTTTTGTTGTAGGCCCTTCAGGCCGGTGTTTCGTGTCTTTGTAAAATTTTGTATCAAGTTGTATTGTTTTATTTTGTGCTGAAGTGTTTGGTTTTATTTCATGATGTACTTTGTTGTTTTCTTCTCGGTCCTTCAGGCCAGGGCATGTATGTTGTTGTGTTTGTGCCTGTTTTGTTTTCAGGTGTGCGTGGTTTGCTTGTTTATTTTTATTGTTACTGTTTCTTGTTATTTTGGTCTCGCCCTTTGTTTACAGGGCGGGTGGTTTGGTGTGTGTTTTTTTATTCCTGTATTGTTTTGTGATGTGCATTTGACCTGGTGTTGTTATTTTGCTTTACCTATTGTACGTGTTTGTCCTTTATGTTTTGTTTGGACTATATTGTGTTTGTCCTTTTATATTTCCTGTTATGCCTCCTAATGTATGGTTTGTTTTTTCTGGATGTTTTGTTTTGTGATGTTACTGTGTTTGCTAGTTTGCCATTTATTATGTTTTGTGCTTTGTTGTATGCTGTATTTTTCTATGCTTTTCTCGTGTGTGTTTTGTTGTGCTTTGCTGTCGGCCCTTCTGGCCGTTGGTCTATTGTTTTCCTTTGTTCTGTATTATGTATTGTTTTTATTGTATTTAATTTGCATGCTTTGCATGTAAAAATAAAAATAAAAAAAATTGATACAATCAGATTCTTTCACTTCCGGTTGTCTTCATATTCTATTCCATGGTCTCGACACGTTTCTGGACTAGGATAAAATGAAGCTGATGTGCGTCTTCAAAGATTAAGAGTTCATCTTGTCCAGAAGCAGTAGCAATGCACTCTTCTTGGACTGCTGTAGGAGCTTGAGTCACAGTAGTTTCGCCGGCTCATGTAGAGAGCACATCCTCTTATGTCAGATGGTACGATAATAGGTGATGGTAAAGAGGAAGAACTGACGACTGGTGTGGAAGGCATGACCACATGCTCCGCAGCTAGAACAGTGACGGTGGTTGGTGCAGAAGCAGGCGTCGCCGACAATGAAGTCGTTGATGCTGGGGGCCGAGGTAGTCTTCTTTGTCAAAGCACCAAACACGTCAGGTGCTATGATGCGTGTTAAACCACCTGCAACGTAGAATGTGTTGATTGTGCAATCAAACAATCGATAGTCAGATCCAGCAATTCTGTGAGCAAGATGAAGTGCAGGAATCACACCAGCATTGTTATCCAGTGAGATGGATGCCCGAGTAGACAGTCCATCCTCCTGTTTACTTGGTACTTATAGTAACGATGAGGACCATGGTACATATGACGTAAGACAGTTTCAAAGTAGAAATCGTTACTATTAATTTTGGACAAACTGGAAAAGGTTTTGCATTTATGTTGAAAAGAAAATCTAAACGTACCTAATCTAACTTCCCTAGGCCTAATACACGCTATTTGAGGCTTAATGTAATACATGTATGTGCCATATTAGGCCTAGGAATATTTAAGTTAGTTTTTAGCTTAATTTTTTGAACTCCTATAAAGTGGATAGTATCAAATTCTTCTATCTAACTGCGTTTTACGTCAATGTGTACAATGGTGCACATAGTTACAGAGTACTATCTAAACCAGAGGATGGGGCGTCGATCCTCCAATGAGAAAGCTGGAATGTCTTGGAGGTAGGGCCACCGCCTGGCAAGGCAGGGAAAGCTTCTGGTTGGCTGGTGGAAGGAGCCGGTAGGAATAGCGGAGGTGAAGTCTGGTCAGTTGTAAACATTCTTTATTTCTTCTTGCCGGCGGGGGGGGGGGGGATGGGACACGGTGGTGTAGTCACCATTACAGAGACGACAGCTTTGATAATTGGCAGAGCATTGTTTATAATACTGGTCCTGGGCACATACACTACACTTGGGGTCACGTTGTGGGCCCTTCCTGATGTAATGCGAGTACTGGTAGCACTTGAAACACCCACTTGCCTTCAAATAACGTTCCTTCTGAACGGAGGCGGGTGGTGTGTCGATGCCGAAGCACTCTAATCCGTTGGAGGCGGCGAGGTTTGCCGCAGCTGCTGTTGTGAATGTTACTATCAAAGTGCGGTGTTGGTAGTCATTGCTGGAGATGATCTGTACTGAAGTCGCCATCATAAAAGTGTTGTCAGTTTTCGCTGCCCGAAACGCATTGCGTAATAGTGGCTTTAGGCATTGTATGTACTAGCTCTATCTATAATTCGATCCATTAATGTAACATCACTATGTATGTACCTTACCTGAATAAACATTTATATTTTATTTATTTATTTACTGGCAAAAATTTCATCAGCTATCTACCTGCTGACTCTCCTGGCAAATAATGTTTTAGATTTAGCTACTCAGAACGAGATATTCATGTAGCATGGCCCGTAATTGAATTTGTTATTCGTGATAACCTTGTTACTCTGATATTTGGGTCAAAGTTTTAAATGGAGGTGGGGTTTCCTCCTTTTTCCCGTTTCTTTTTTGCTTCTGTTTTAGTGCACTGGTTTCAATCTTGTTTTAATAACATTATCTTGGTGGTGGATGTAGATGCAGAATGCTCACTAGTGAGTCCCATTCCTCAACTGCTTTCTAATCATTGTAGTCGCTGAGGAATGTGCTTTTATTGCAGCTGCTGTCGTTCGATTAATGTCGAGTTTGATGCGCAGGGCTTCAGTAGCTTTACATTCCAATAAGTAGTGCAATAGTGGCGCCTTTATTTCTGTTCCACAGATATGACACTAACTATTGGGTTTATTACCTCCCAGCAGCACTTGTAACCAAGTCTGAGTCTGTGTATGGCTACTGCAATGTATCTGGATATCTTTGTCAGGCTTGAAACAGTAGTACCCAGTGGCTTCTTCGTACCATATCGCAGTGGATCTTCCTTCCGCTACTTTGGCTCTCTGACGACTTTTGAT
The DNA here is from genome assembly GCA_020271785.1 of Procambarus virginalis. Lineage (NCBI taxonomy): Eukaryota > Metazoa > Arthropoda > Malacostraca > Decapoda > Cambaridae > Procambarus > Procambarus virginalis. The sequence continues at coordinate 67,581,083 of WNGS01164437.1, read as the reverse complement.
AGTTGGGAGTATTTTCTTCATTATTTGCTCCTTAATCTGTGAAAAACTTGGGGGTATTTGAACTTGTACAACAGGTAGAGCAGTGGCAGTCATGCCAATGTGACTTGATATTCAATTTAGGGTGAGTGACAGCCCTATGGGCTTCTTTTCCCATGTTGGATCTCTGTGAGGAGTTGTATATTATTTCTGCGTTGACTGGATAACAATGCCTGGAGCGAAGATTTAGAGTCGGTATGAATGATGACATAAATTATTCTCAATTGTATAGTTTATGGCCTCCTTCAGGGCATATAATTCTATTTGCAATGTTAAGACCCCACTATTCATGTTCCACTAAGCTTCATGGTTGTTAGTGTAAACTGCTGCCCCCAGCAGAAACTCTTTGTTGATCAACTGATCTGTCTGAAGCTGTGAGTCGTAGGTTTTGAGATGGTTTCCATTTGTTGTTCTATGACTGCTTTGAACCTCAGTCACATGCTGATTTTTAACTGGCAATCCTTCAATGATTATCTTTAGACTCGATTCTTCCCATGGAGGAGGCTGCCGAAAATGTTGATATGGTCCATCTTCCCCTTTGTTTTTAATGGTCCATTTCAAGTCCACTTCTCTAGAATCTTTACCAGATTATCCGTCCTGTGAACCTGTTCCAGGAAGATTTCCCGCCGCTCCCTGTGGAGGAGGATGTGGGCGTCCCGTTTGCTGATGTGGTTCCCCCTGCATCGTCCGGCACACCTCCAGATGTGCCTGTGTCGTCGGATGGTCTTCCTGCTCCTGTCATTGTTCCGGCTGCTCCCATGGGTCTTCCAGGCGTTTTCTGCGAGTCGTCGCCGTCCTCCTCTTCGTCTCCTGCTGCGGCTGCGCCAGGCCATGCGCCATCGCCTTGTGTCACAGCTGTGCTAGGTGATGGGGCGGCTGCGGCGCCTCCTGCCATGTGCGGCCCGGTTCCCCTCGTGGTTGAAGCTGCTGCTGTTCTGCGTCAGGCGTCATTTCGCCCGGCTTGTATGGCTCATGCCTCTGGGTCCGCCTCCGGATCTGATGATGTCCGGCCGGAGCCCAAGCGTTCCCGGCGTTCGTCTTCTGCCTGGGCGGATATGTGTGACTTCAGTAACCGAGTCTTCCGGTGTCGACGGCGTGGTTCCAGATGCGTCGCGGTCTATGCAATTGGTGGTGGTAGAAATCCATGTGCCTGCTGATGCCGGTGCCAGTGTTTCTAATGTGCTTCTGTTTTTACTCCACCAGAGGGCTCTCCGCAGTGGGGATGGTGGCTTCACCTGCCGTGAATGGTGCAGATGCTGGTGCGGGCCATGGCCTGGTGGTAAAATTGAGAAAGGATGCACGCCGCTAGGGGGACCCTGTTGGTGCCTGGTTGTGCGAACGTTGCCACAGGTGCCCTGCCACACTGTCTACCATGCGGATATATGTTGGTGTCCCGGAGGATGTGTTGCCAGCATCTGTAATGCCACCAGGTCACTGGCGTAGGATTGCCCCGGTTGTCTTTGAGCATGTAGCAGCCTTTAGGTTGCTACACCTAAAGCGCCCCCACACTAAGGCTTCCCTTAGTGTGGGGCGCTTGGCGACCGTTCCCATCGGTTGTGATACCATTAGGGTCCCCAGTTTGCGGGTCTATTTCCGAGGTTCCAGATGCTATGCGTTTCCTGGTGGATGAGGACGATGCTGTGAAGTGGTTGCACTGGGAAGTGCAACCACTTCACAGTTCAATTCACCAATTCACAGTTCAGTTCAACCAATTCAATGTGAGGTTCCCGAGAGAGAGATCCCAAATCCTTATCCTGACCCCTTTTCAAGTGCTATATAGTTGTAATGACTTGGCGCTCTCCTGATAGTTCCCGTCCCTTGTCCTTGCCTGATTGTTATTTTTTTATATTATTGTTTTTCTCCATGTTTTATGTATTTCATTTTTTGTTTGCATTGCATGTGATTTATTTCATGTGTTTTCTTGTCCTTATGTGCTAGTGCCTCTCCCTTTGTATGTGGGCCATGCCTCGTTTTACCTTGTCCTGTTCCTGTGAATACGTTAATAGGTTGGGGTTTTGAGTGTTTTGTATTGTACTTTTGTATTGTGCTTTTGTGTTGTATTTTTGTATACTGTCTCTGTCATGCGATGTGCTTGTTCTTTCTGTTGTATTGTTATCGGCCCTTCAGGCCGGTGTATTTGTGGTTTGCTATGTTTAGTCGTTTTGCGTTTGTGTCTGTTTAATTGTATTTAATTGCATGCTTGCATGTAAAAATAAAAAAAAAAGTTGCGCTATCTCTAACACGCTACAATATGGTTGTGTTACTACTGCCTGTATATATCACCCGTTGTGTATTTGGGGTACTGTGTGCGCTTGTACCCACGATTCAGATTGTTCAGATATATTTACATGTGTTACTGTCTTAAATGTAACGTGTGTGTGGATACTTTACCTTTAATTTTGTTCATTCAGCTACAGTTTATGCTTCCGTTCTATTGCTTTACATTTGTATTAAGATGGCTCAGTATTTTATTTGTACATATTGTATTTTTATTATAAGAGATAAAAAGTTACTATGCACTCGGGACTGTGCTTCTCAACTCGACATGAGTAAACACTGATGTGTTACTGACCAACTACAGTTAAAGTAGTAGCATTTGGAACATTACAACTGTGAGCACCTGAGGTAACTTTAGTTTTGTAGGAGAAAAATTGAGCCCAACAGGAAATAGGACATGTTTCTGAAGTCTTGAATGAGGCAGCAGGTAAGGTCTTGCTTCACTACTCAATTACTTCCTCTCCCGGATATGTAAATGTAATCACAAGCACTCGGCACTTCTAAAGCCACACAAAAAAAATTCTACCCAATGTGAGACCTGAAAACACTGCAGCTATGGCTGCCCACGCTATGTCGTTGGGGGAAGCTCTACGTTACCTGATAAAACCCAGGTAGCCAGTACTAGTGACCTCTGCTTATTCAGTGGATAATGGAAATGAAGATCCCAGTGGAAGCACAGTATTTAAAGCCAAAAATGGAATTCATGACAGAGCTCAATATAAATTTGATCGAGTATTTACACCTAAAAGTACCCAGGCTGAAATCTACGAAGAAGTCACATTATTAATAAAATCAGCTTTAGATGGCTTTAATGTGTGTTTGTTGGCCTACGGGCAAACAAACTCCGGGAAAACATACACTATGGAGGGAATCTCAGGATATGATGATTTAAAAGGTATAATTCCACGAGCAGTAACCGATCTGTTCTGCTCAATAAAAGATTTACATGATAAGGTATGTATGAGTTTTGCTTTGAATATGTACAGTAATTATTTTTTACAGAAATATATATACTGGGTATATATAAAATTATCCTAGTAGGGTCCCCCACACATTTAGTTTGTTAATGCTTGTTGCAGTATGAAGATTTTGTGACGATAATCTCTTCCCAGAGATCTAGCCTGCTATATCTTCCCATCGTCCCATTCTCAACAATATGCAAGATACGTTTTATAGTGGCTTAACGTATATATCAAGACAGCCACATGCACCTGCAACTCCCTCCTTCCCCCCCCACTCCAGCACCTTCTGCACACCTGGTCGACCTGCCAACTGCTGCTCCCAGCCAAACTATCGACTCGTGGCCGTCCTGCATTTTGATTGGCCGTTCCACAACTCGCCACTCCCGCTCCACGCCAATCACATTCCTCGCCAGTCAATGTTGGAGTCCCTAGCAGCCCTGCCAGCCAGAATATATCTTGTGCTCCTGCTGTGAACACCTAAGTTGACTCACCTCGTGTGATCAAATAGAGGTTTATAGCTAGCGCATATATTCCCAGCACTAATATTATTTTACTTGTCACTTTTCCTCCCTTTAACGTAATTCAGTTTTATGTTCAGTTATTTTTCCACTTGTTGTTCTGCACCATTAAGCCAAGATTTTGCCTTTATTTCAATTTGTTTCTTAGTGTTATTATTGTGTTTTATGACTTTTACCTTACCACATATTATCAAACACGCAGTCATTCTTTTTTTTTTCCTTTTTTTTTTTACTTTTTTATATTATGTGTGTCCTGGCCTTAACACCTGCCAGTGGAAGACTGCCGACCACCATACTCCACTACTTTACCGTCACAATTTACATGATGGATTTTAAGTAAATTTTGGGCATTTCAAGCAATTCAAGCATCTACAGTATTGATATACTATATTGATAAATTTATTTTAATGCATTTCACCTTAATATAGTATATTATATACAAATAAAAATCAATTGTAATTGTTAATATCTTTATGTACATGTCATTACCAGGAAATATTCTGTATTGTTTGGAAAAGGGGGGAATACAAGGAGTGATAAAATGCTTGAAGTGGTAAAATACTAGGAGTGGTAAAATACTTTTAGTGATAAAATGACTTTCTACTGGAACATGCATGCCGAGTATTGCCTCTTGTAACTAAGTTACCGCCTTGGGCTTTTGTTAGGAAGTTGTTTGATTACCTACAGTCCTCCTGGGTTACGTGAAGTCTTGTTCTCCTTTTGGGTACTATGGTGTCCTATGTGTGACATGCACCTTATGAATGTTTTGTCTGTTTTCTGACGAGAGCCCTTTCGGCTCCCCGGAGCTTACTAGGGTGATATGCTAATGTTAGACTTTGGACTTAATGTCAGACATCAGTCGTGTGTATGGAATTCTGTGAGCCGGAATTTAGGGAGCCGGTCGGCCGAGCGGACAGCACACTGGACTTGTGATCCTATGGTCCCGGGTTCGATCCCGGGCGCTGGCGAGAAACAATGGGCAGTGTTTCTTTCACCCTATGCACCTATTACCTAGCAGTAAAATAGGTACCTGGGTGTTAGTCAGCTGTCACGGGCTGCTTCCTGGGGGTGGAGGCCTGGTCGAGGACCGGGCCGCGGGGACACTAAAGCCCCGAAATCATCTCAAGATAACCCAAAATATATTTGTATATTTACCAGACACTGACAGTTGGCTTGAAAATGATGGAAACCAAGTGACTTCGACACTAACTAGACAGGCATCCAAGGCCAGGGAAGCCAGGTAGTATGAGTAGAATAGTTACTAATGATAGTCCCAGAGTCTGTGCAACTGTATAGAACAGAATTTAAAATATCATAGTAATCCCAGGAACCAAGATAAACATTGTTAAGCCAACAGCAGTTTGACATTGCAAATAAATATTCTGTTACAGTAAGAGTTCAGCCCATCCCCCAGTAACGATGATAATCATCTTATATGTATTAACGTAAAAGACAGAAAGAAGAAATTGGTCAGCAAGTCGCTGCTGGACTAGTAAAAACAAACCCATACCTGGAGGTGGATAACCTTTTCTCATTTAACTCGCGTATGTCACCTCTAGCCCCCCCCCCCCTCTCATTCAGGTGTTCAACAAGCTACGTGAATATTGTCACCTAAATGCTGTTGCTTTTGTCAACGTTGTTTAGGGAAGAAATTTGGAAAAAGAGCCTATTTTTAACTGTCTTGTACAGCTTGAGTCAAATGGCAGAGGAAACACGAGACGAATATTTTGAAGTCAATATTGATGTTTGGCGAGCTACATACGAGTACAATAATATGTTTAATCTATTTTAGCTGCTGCTGTTCACGCCATTTATTACGGCAGCTTACGAAATCCCGGGTCTGGCCCAGTCTGCTGTAACTTTCCTTGCAGCAGACTGATAGTCTGCATAAATATGGATTACAGAAATCTGTTTTGGGCAAACTGGGAAAGATTTTGTAATTATGTTGCAAAGAAAACCTAACCTAACTATCCTAGGCCTAATACATGCAATCTGAGGTAACGTGTATATGTTCTAATATAGTACATATTAGGCCTAGGAATATTTCAATTTTGTTTACCTTTATTTTTTTCAGACTATAAAGTGAATAGTACCAAATTCTACTGTCTAATTGCCTTTTATGTCTTTATGTACGATGGTCCACAAAGTTACAAAAATTACAATCTGAACAGGAGGATGGTTGTCCACATTTCTTAGCAGTCTCTGGTATTAAAGTAAACTGGGGTAAATTGCCGTTCCACTCAAGATAGGCGACATAACCCTTATTTACCAAGGGATATGCAAGGATTATACACCATGACTGATCAGAATATTTCTTTGAGTCCCTATCGTTAGATCAAGATAAAAGACAAGGTAGTAACACTGAAACATGTATAGGATAGGTTGAGAGATCATTTGTGATGAGGATTATGACAAATCAGCACACAGCACACTTATCAGTGATGGCTGCCCTAATAAACGATACAGTAGTATAACTGAGAAAACGAACTCGTTGAGGGGAGAATTTTACAGCCAGCCGGGAGTGGAAGAATAAGGATTATCTGCGAGGGGATGCCCGAACATATTTTGTTCTGCTTGTCTTGTGTACTTATTTCTCTCAGCAGTGTTCTTCAGCCACTGCTACTGTTACACCCTCGATCTGTTTTGCGAGATTTAATATTTATGGAGGGTTTATCAGATGTCACAAGATAGTGAAACGTGCAAATGAACACAATATAGAATCTTCCTAGCAAGAAGCGAGATTCGAAGCTCGGCCGATAGAGGGTGCGGATGTGCCTGCATTTTACTCCTCTAGACGTTCATTGCTTTGAATTGGTGGTTGGACGACTGTTACGTGCCCCCCTGTGTACCCTGCTTTTACGAGGTACAGGTGCTTCAGGATGGTGTCACAGATGCCTCCCCTTAAGAGGACCACTTCGGCAGGCCTGGCATTCACTATACAGGGAGATCATATGACAGTTGGTAATGCAACTTAAGTGCACTTTAGGTCATGGAGGATGATAAATTTAGTGGGCATGCAGTTCATCAGTGATCAGCGTGTGGTGGTCAAATTCCGGAAGCAAGGCGTTTCTAGGGTTCATCAATCGATGTGACGGTCACACCTATTCCATGTCTGGTGGAACAGGAACATCAAGGTTGCCAACATGAGTGTGTCAGTCATTTACATAGCAGTGCATGGGGCACCGTTTGAAATGCAAGACGACCTGTTGACCCAGCTGTTTGGTCGCTATGGAAAGATGCTTTCTGTCAGCTGAAATAAGGTTACTGCTGGATACGGTGTTGGGCTGTTGGCCGTACAAAGACTTTGGTGATGTCCCTGACGTAACAAGTGCCGTCCTCGGTCTGTGAGATGTGGGTTTCCATCTTTGATGCATGTATTCGGGCCAACCCCATACANAAGGAAACAAACATAGGAATGTGCCTAAATGCCAACAGTGACTGCCCAGATAGGTACAAGAGGAGTGTTGTTAACGCTTATGTCGACCGTGCTCTCAGCCACAGCTCAGAATGGAAGCAAGTCGACGAAGAACTCTGTAGAGTAAGGCAGGTCCTAGTCAACAACGGCTTCTCCAATGGTTTCATTGAAGACATCATAAGAAGGAAAGTGAAACGCCATGCAACCTCTGAAGATACAACTAACACAACACCTATACCCCCTATTAGACTATTTTACAGGAACTTCTTCTCCACAGCTCATAAAACGGAGGAAAGGGTCCTGAAAGATATTGTTAATAGAAACGTTATCCCTACAGACAAAAATCAGAAGATACAATTGACGATTTACTATAAAACCAAGAAAACTGCCAACCTACTCATGAGAAACTCTCCAGACACAAAGCAGAACGCTTTGAAAGAGACCAATGTCGTCTATGCCTTCAAATGCCCACTTGGGGACTGTAAGCCCCAAAGAACTCAATATATAGGCAAGACAACAACATCTCTTTCCAGGCGATTAACGATGCATAAGCAACAGGGCTCTATCAAGGAACATATAATCTCTTCCCACAACCAAACCATCACCAGAGAAATCTTAACAAACAACACAGAAATCATTGATAGATACAGCGACAACAGGCGGCTTGACATCTGCGAGGCACTACACATCAAGAAGTCAACACCAGCAATCAACAGCCAATTAACGCACTACTATATTCTACCCACTTCAAGACTCCGCTCCAATATAGAAACATCAAGAAATGCGGGCCAATAGGCCTTCTGCAGTTACAGATCTATTCTTCCCTTATACCCATTGTTTCGTGTTCTGTGTTTGTTCTCACCTCACCCCAAACCATTGTAACACGTCACCTCACCCAAATGCAGGTATTTAAACTCTGTTCAGTTATAGTTGTTCTGTGTGTGTGTAACTAAAGTCTTTGAAAATGTAATAAGTTTTACGAAACGCGCTCAAGTGTCGCGTCAGACTAAGAAATAAAGAATGAATTTTGGAGAATTGATTTTTAATTTACCGTCATCAGTAAAAACATAAGGAAAATTGAGAAAATTCGTGTTAGAATTATTAATCTTACTTTTTCGGTCATATTTAATAACATATGTTCTGTTATATTTATTTAATATAGTCTTGGTTAGAGCAGTCAGTCTGTTGGCAGAGTAGTGAAGTGTCTTAGAAATTGAGATAAAGTCTGGAGCAGGGCAGAGCGCTTAGTGAGGCTGAGGGTAGAGACCTCAGATGTGGTGCAAGAGTCGTAGAGTGTGGCACTCTGAATGCGGGTGGAGTCGAGAAACTCTGTGTGGGATGAGAGCGTGGAAGCTGGAGTCTGGCTGTCTGCTCTGTATCGAGGTTGAAGCGTCTTGTGAGGGTAAAAACTGAACATGCCGAGTGTTACATTGTTGTTGCTGGTGAACATTGAAGATGTGCGGTAACTCTAGCCTCTGTACTGAACCACTCTTGAAAGAAGACTGAAGATTACACTCAGAAATCACAATTGCGTGATGCATCAAATGAACAAATCCACAAGGGCCGTTACGAGGATTCGAACCTGCGTCCAAGGGCATCCCAGACGCTGCCTTAATCGACTGAGCTACGACATGGTCAAAATGAGTTGAAACCGAAGTTTTACTGACCTTGTGGGAACCGACCTGTGAGATTTATATTTACGTTAATTTATATATTTCGATAGCAATTGGTATGATGTTGAGTGGACTGTATTTCTGCAATAATCTCACAAATCGTTCCTTACACATTAGAGGGGGGGGGGGGGAATATATTGAATTTATATATATGCAGCCAATCAAACTACAGTATTAAACTACATATATTAGTATACATTGAGGAGGTTCCTTATCTTATTATACAGCAGGCCTTAGTTCACTAGGTATAACTAGGATGTAGACACCATATTATCCTCTTTGAGGCAACTTCCATCACCCAGTAACTGATTCACAAAGTTTGCTTCCTCTTCTTGACCTGTCAAAGGCACTAGCTGTAAAGCCAGAATCCTGATATATGACAGCTATATCAGAGAAAACACTGTACAATTAATCAAATAAGGACCAAGGCTTAATTACCTTTAGTATGAGGCAATTTTGTATTCTAACCAGTTCGCCCTATCTACAGACATTAATGGCCAAAAATGATTAGATAAATGGGTTTCGGTAGAACACTTTCCTTGTATTTGTTGACAGCGTGTTGATGATGGTAGACCACTACTCTGATCTCCACTACACTTCGTCCAAGAGATATAATAGGAGCCGAATTTGCTCCGTGCGCCACTGTGGTCTTAATAACAATGGCTTATAATAGGAGCTGAATTTGCTCCCTGCGCCTCGGTGTTAACAACATTTGGCTGACCACCACTCCTACTGACGCTACTGGCCTACTTTGTCCAGATATCAGTAACTGATAGAAAGGTCACATTTACTCTATTTTGCTACTAATAATTAAATTAATTAAAATGAGATGTTTTATGATGGTAAAAGTCCAAAGACTAATGTATTTAAGAATAATTCCAACAATAGCTGGTGAATTATAATAGTATGTGGCAATGATATCCCGTTTTCTATAGACGGAAAATTCCACTACAAGTTACATTTTCTATGGGTTAACTTGTGTATACAATGCAGCAATATTATCTGCAATTGCATGTAATATTATTAAATGGTGTCGGATTTTCCGACAGAACTTACTGGATCCTGCAGCCTCTCCGAGGCACAAACCAGGGTTTTACACAACTCCCCCCTGCACTCTAGCAATTTCAATAGGCCATTCCCCTCTTTGCCCTTACTTCATTACACACAGAAATCACAATTGCGTGGTGCATCACGCAATTGTGATCACGGCCCTTGTAGATTTGTTCATTTGATGCATCATGCATTTGTGATTTGTGTGTGTAATGAAGTAAGGGCGAAGAGGGAGAACGGCCTACTGACATTGCTCGGGTGCAGGGGGGGAGTTGTTTAAATCCCTGGTTTGTGCCTCGGCGAGACTGCAGGATCCAGTAAGTTCAGTAGAACTTCTGTTTCAACTCCTTTTGACCATATTGTAGCTCAGTCGATTAAGGCAACGTCTGGGATGCTCTCGGACGCAGGTTCGAATCCTCGTCACGGCCCTTGTGGATTTGTTCAAGACTGAAGATGATTCGATTGATTGTTTGGTGTAGATAAGCCACCCAAGAGGTTGTATGGGCATGAACAGCCTGTAAGTGGGAGATTTTTTTGGAGTGAATATGATTTTTGGTCGTGTAAGGATATACTGCGTGCTGTGCTCGCATTTAAATCGTCTGTCCTTACTAATGTGGCTGCTATTGTGGGGGAAAGATACTGCTTGACAGTATTTTTGAGGATATCCACCTGCTGAACACCTTTCATTACCACAAGAGTGGCAGTGTTGATGGCTTCAGGGTGGTTACTGCAAGATTCAGGACTTCTAAAGCTCTTTTAAGGTCCTTGGTTGCTTCACATTCCTGGAGATAGTGAAGTAGTGGCTTTTCTGTGATTGTTTGGAAGAAGATTCATTGCCACTCTCTGGGTTCACTAATTTCCCAGTTGCATCTGTAACGTAGACGTTGTCTATATAACCGAACTGCTGTTTCCCTGTGGATTCCCTTAGGGATATTTAACCTGTAACTTGGTAGCATGAATATACTGTATAACACAGGGCAAACCCTCTGCTATTCTCTGTTGTAGATGAGCTTTATAGGTGATTTTTTTTATGTACTCTAGGCTGGGATGGATTTTTTTGTGGATCACTGGATGACGAGTTGCCAATTTAGCAGTTTAATCGGCTCACTTATTGAATGGGAATCCAACACTAGATGTGATCCAGTTTAGGGTGATGTCGAATCCTTGCCATTAGCTACTGCTCCTTTATACAAAATTGTGGTAATTATTTCAATGTCAACGACAACGTGGAAATAATTACAAAAGTGAAGATTATTCCTCGTTTTAGAGTCAGCTACTCTGAACAAATAGGTCCAAGTAGCACGGTCTATGGTGAACCCATAGTGGACTTACCTAGCACAGGAGCAGGGCTGTAACCGTGAGATTAATCATCAATCAATCTAATAAGCCACTCAAGAGGAGGCACAGGCACGAATAGCCCATAACAGATTATTCGTCGTTTTAGATTTAGCTACTCAGAACAAAGTGTCCAAGTAGCACGGGCTATGGTGAGCCTGTATTATTATTATTCGCTTACCGATTGCTTATATAATCGGTCCACATCTCACCATCCTCTAACAGGCAGAAAACAAGTGTTAACTGTAATTAGGGCGGAGGTATGATTTCGTGAACAAATTCATAAGGGCCGTGATGATGGTTCGAACCTATGCACAGGATGTTCCCAGATGCACCTTGGTCAACTGTACTTCGACTTCGTCAAAAGAATTGCAACCTGGAGTGCTACTGCACTCACGAGGGATCCTGAAGCTTCTCCAAAGCCTACTTCCCGTTCGTAGGTTCGAACCGTCATCACGGCCAATGTGGATTTGTTCATTTGATTCATCATGCTATTGTCATTTCTCTGTGTATGAATTCGTAATTAGTGGACTAAGAACTAACAAACCTCTCTCATTATCTGCACATAAGCTATTGAGAGAATGGAACAAGTATATTACTGACATTATATATTTGCTACAATACAAACAGTTTATTCATTTGTAGATTTCCCCCACACCACCTCCCTTGTTCTAGGCATTTTCAAAGAATATATTCATTAACGTTCGCTGTCAACTATTAATATAATTGTACAATATGTTTATATACATATTTGCATGTATGTATTTTTCATTGCTGTATTACTGGTCGTTGAATAAGGGCATCTATTTTGAGTTAGAGGCTAAGGTTTTTTTTTAAGGAAAACTTTTGTCTCGAGCTAATATGTATAATCATTGCTTCTTCACCTCACAGTGCTCATTGGTGTTGAACTATTTATTGGTTCAGTTCTTAGTAATCATTTGGCAAGTGATTCTAAATCGATTTACGAGAAAATTTTATTACAAGAAAGTAACCAGTTGATCTAACGCAGCTGAGACCGGCCCAAGCTTCGGTAGGGGTCGGACGTGTGTGCGCGGCGCTCCGGCTGTTGGAGTGTTTCCATAATTGGCCGGTTGGGGGCAGGTGTGTCTGCCTGCCTGTGTTGACGTGGCGTTGACGATGGGGGTCCCCCTTCCACCTATACTGCGGGCTCAGTCTGTGGGATTTGAATTTTCCAGCCGGGCTGGGTACCCGGAGATGGCGCAAGTGTGTGAGATGCTGCATGTTCCTGTGCTTGACATTTACGGAGTCGAGCTGGTGACAGCTCGTCGAGTGATCGTGAAGTTCACTGAGGAGTTGGCTTATCGCGACTTTCTCCGTCGTTACGAGGGGCGGACATTACCCCTGCCGGATGGTGGGGGCACTGTTTCTATCTCTGATAGGAGTGGTGCCCTCACATACGTTAGCGTGCATGGAGCTCCATTGGGGTTTCCGGAGGGTCTGCTAAGGCGGTACTTCGGCCGTTTTGGCGCGGTGGTTAGTGTACGGGTGAACGTGGTCACTTCAAGCCCCCTAAAAGGTGTGAGGACGAACATTCGTACCCTGGGCATGAGGCTCCGGGAGGATATTCCGTCCTCTGTGCGCCTGATGGGGTACACAGTTCGCGTGTTTTACGCCCGACAGCCTCGGACATGTTATCGTTGTGGGCTGTTGGGCCATCAGGCTGCTGATTGTTCTGCGCCGGCCATTGCTCCCGTGAACCTATTCAGTGAGGAGGATTTTCCTCCGCTTCCTGTGGAGGAGGATTCTGTGGATGTAGACGCCTCTCCCGCCGCGGATATGCCCCCTGTGTCGCCTGATGCGCCCTCTATGGTGGTGGCTTCTCCTCCGGAGGTTGTGTCAGCGCCTGGTGATCGTCCTGCTCCGCCTAGTGTCTCTGGAGTTCTTCAGTCTACGACTCCCCCGTCTTCCTCTGATGCATCTGACCCTGTCCCTGCACCCTCGACGTTTGTTCCGGCTGTACTGGGTGCTGGGGTGGATTCGGCGCTTCCTTCTGTGTCTGGCCTGGTACCCCATGCGGTGGAGGATGCTGCAGTATTGCGGCGTGCGTCGTTTCGGCCGGCTTGTGTTGAGCGTATGTCTGAGTCGGCCTCCGGATCTGATGATCTGCGGCCCGAGCCTAAGCGTTCCCGGCGTTCGTCGCCTGCATGGGTAGACGTTGGTGATTTCGACGCATGTGAGTCTGCCGGCGACGGAGGGGTGGCTACAGTTGCGTTGCGTACTACGGTGACGGCGGAGGTGCATTTGCCAGAGGATGAATGTGCCGGTATTTCGGCTTCCACTTCCGATCTCGTGTCTGCGGTTCCTGCTTCGGGAGCATCGCCTGCCTCGGATGGATCCGGTTCTTCGTGGGGGGTGGTGCCCCCTGCTGACGTCCGTAGTGAGCGGGGTGGCCTGGTGATGCTGTTGAAAAAGACTGCTCGCTCTGGTGATTCTGTGATGACTGCATCGGTCCCTGTTTCATCGTCTGCGGTTTTGACGACTCTTCCATCTACGACATTTTCTTCAGTGTCCCCTGTGATCTCGGTGGAGGTATTGCCTTCTCGTCGCTTATCCCCTGCTCCTGTGCTTCCGGCGGCGCGACCGTCTCGACAGCCCTCGTCCGATTCATCGGTGTCATCTGCTGCGTCAGGGGGCGTGGCGCGCGCTCCCAAGCCTCGTTATGCGACTTGTCCTTTTGAACTTCGGGACTGGCCGCTTCCGCCTGATCTGGTGATTCCAGAGTTTATGTCGGGCCCGCGGGCGCTGGGGGGTCGTCCCCCCACCATGCAGGAGTATATGATTTGGGAGGCCTATAAAGGAAAATATCCTCATGAGAAGTTCCCTGATAAGTATCTCCCTGGTCAGTTTATTCCTGTGGAAATTCCGCGAGACCGAGTGATTAATTTATAATGTTTGTGTTTTGTGTTTTGTGTGTATGTTTGTGTGGTGCTGAGTGCCCTTCAGGCTGTTGGAGGGGCTCGGTCTGGTGTATGCTTTTGTCATGGTTTACCGGTTTGTTGTATACTTGTATTCCTTTCTTATTATTATTGTTCTTATTATTGTTCTTATTATTGTTCTTATTATTGTTCTTTTTACGTTTTATGTTGGTGCCTCTCCGTGTGTTTTTGCGGTGCTGGTAGCCTTGTTCTGTTTATTACATGTTTTGGTATCGATTCTGGTTTTGTTTTCAGCTATGTGTGGCTCTATTGTTGTCATTTGTTTCTATTTATTGTTGTAGTTTGTTCTGTAATTGTTATAATTTGTTTTGTGCTTATTGTAATTTGTTTTGTACTTATTGTTATTGTGTGATCGGCCCTTCCGGCCGGCGTTTATGTCCTTTCTGTTTTTGCACGTTCTGTTGTTTGCGTTTGTATTGTTTTATTGTACTTATAAGCATGCTTGCATGTAAAAATAAAAAAAAAAAAAAAAAAAAGTTGATCTAACGCCAGGCAACGTTGCCAGACTGAGTGCGATATTGCTTAGTGTGGCCAGTTTAGCTCTAATTTATTCAACCCGTCCTCTTACAATGAACGTCGCTTTTCACACTTGTGTATTACGGCCATTTGGCCGTATTAGAAAATGGAAATTCAATTTACAAATGAAATGAATCCAAAACAGCAGGTTTTATTGCATCCAAAACAGCAGATCCAAAATGACAGGTTTTGGGTCTTCTGGTAGGTTAGGAGAGCAGCAAGTTCTCCTAAGGTTTCAAAACGTCATGAAAACCATTAATTTAAAGTGTCCTCTCCTAACCCAACATACTAAGCCAGAGGACCCAAACAGAAAATAGGCCAGTGCGTCACTTTCCCAAGCTTTTTTCATTTTCTTGTACGGCAGTTTTGGCCTTAGTACGCATACAAGCGAAAAAACTTTCTTTGTAATTGGACGGGTTGTAAAAGGAAGTTCTTTGTGAGAGGTCAAATACATTTATTTGTATGATTGATTACTTAGAAAATAAAACTCGCTACTCAACACAGTTGAAAGATAAAGATTTACTAACTGCTTACCAAGCGAACTGGATTGAGTACCAGACATTCCATCACATTTGTTGTACATGTAACATTGTGGGTGAAAGTGATTAATTTATAGTGTTTTAGATTCAGCTACTCTGAACAAAATTTTCAATCAGCATGGGCTATGGTGAGCACGTAGTGGACTTATAATTCATAGTTGTGTGGGGAGGGTAATCATTATAATGCGCATGCACGGGGCGAGACTTTGAATGAGTGGTGCATTTCCTGGTCATTGCGTCAAATATACCGGACTGGAGGATCAGAATAGGACCAGAATAATGATGAATGACGAGTTGCCCACTGTGACGCCTTCCACAAAGCACAGTACAGCCGCCTAAACCTAGCGACGAGAGAAGTAAGGGATTCATCCACCATTGACTTAACATGAAGGTGCCCATAAAGCTGGTAATCAGAGGATTGAAGAAAGGAGTGAGGATGCAGAATATTTTAGCTGGGAATGGGTGAGGAGGGAAGGCCTGATCGGTGGTGGCCCACACCGTGCACTGGAACTTGCATCTGTTACTGTTCAGTTGAGTGGAGAGTTCTTTGTGCACGAAGTTGTCACACACGGGTTTGGTTCTGGAGCAGCTGGGTGGAGTCGAGTGGTTTGTCTGGTGTCTTTTGTGCATCTTCATTCTTTGTTCTTCATTCTCATTTTTTATGTAAACTACGTGTAGCTAGTATGAAAGGTTTGTCCTCCCGATGATTGCACGAGTACAGATATTGGGAAACGCGTTAATGTTGAGGACAAGGTTACAACAGTGTTTGTTTTCTTATGCTATAGAAAGATGAGAGGTGATTAAACAAAGGTGTGTGTGTTAGAGGGAGACTTGCCGCACTGTAGGGCGGGATGTTTATGGCGTCAGCTGATCGTTGGTGCTGTGGCGAGGCAGTTATTTTCTGTGTTTGGCTGCTGGTGGCGCCAGGTATAAATGTAACAAGTCAAATGTGGCCCAATTTGTTAGTCGACTGGAGATATTTAGCCAGTGCTCTGACTACTGGATATTTTTCATGTAATGAGAGGAAGTCTCCTCCTCCTAATATATGCTCGATAGTTAAAGGAATTTTAAGTGCAATAAGTACTTGTTTGAAGTTTACTCTGGCGCTAGGATATCAAAAACAGTGGAGGTAGTGGTCGACAGTGGATGCAGAGTTCGTTGATGTCTGTTCTGTATTTAGAGCTGTGTGCTGCCAGTTTGGTGTGTCCGTCATAATCTATCCTTCATTACATCAATTTCTATGCTTTTATACCCGACTTGTTTCCAAGTTTCCCATTTCTACTTTTATGGTCCCATAGTATAAATAATGAGCATGACTTTCCCATTTCAATACAAAATCTTTGGTGACTATCTTTGAAGGCTCCTTTACATTCAAGATAAATGAATTGGATGATGGGTAATGTAATGCGTGTTGTGCATCGCTTTGGCCAGCTGATCTACAAGTTCTTTATAGAGCATTCCACATTGCGCTGGGACACATTGACAAGGTCATAACCGTTCAATTGATGTTCATGGAGAAGTTGAAGGCATGGGGTAAACAGATACACTGCACCTTGTGGAAGAGTACGTAACTGCTCGAGTCTTACTCTGAGTTGGTATAGATTGTATATATCCCAACTGGTAATGTTGTGATTGTTTGTAGAGCTTGGTATAAGGCATATAATTCATCTGTGAAAATATATAGTTGGTTTGGTAACCGCCATCCCTGCTTGAGATGGCATTGTGGGATCCGTACAGCGCCTGTGACAGAGTGTGTTGTTCATGGGTTTTCGAGATCCATCTGTAAATCACTGTTCTATTTGGGTAGCAATTTTTCATTGTTGAGGCAAACTTGAGGCTACGTCCGAGTTTGGTGCAGACTTTGGAATGTTTTCTTCTAATTGTATTGATGTTTTAGGAGTTAAACTCCTAAAACGTGGTGGTGCCTGCCTCCCCTGCTGACGATTGTCTGCTGCCCGGGTTGTGGTGAGTGTACCCTCTTCCCTGCCCTCTGCCTCTTCCCCGCCCTCTGTCTCTGCATCTACTCCCTCGTCGCCTGCGGAGGTCTCCTCGCCCCCTGGTTCGTCTTCACCTGCGCCTGCCCTGTCGTCCGTGGTGGATGCCCCCTGTAAGCTGGAGTGTGATCTCCCGCCTCCCGGGCCTGCTCCTTCTCCGTCTCCTGTCTCTGGGCGTGGTGGTGGACTTTTGCCCCGTGCTGTGGAGGAGGTTGTTCTGCGTGAACGTGCTGCCTCGGCTTTGGGGCCGCCTGCGTCGGGTTCTTCTGGGGCGCCCCTTGCTGGGGGGTCATAGTTCCGACGATCAGCAGTCTCATGTGAAGCACCGTCGTTCAGCTCTGGATGCGTCGCCTCGTCGGTTGTGGGCAGAGGACCGTGTTTCAATGGAGGATGAAGGCGAGGACGTCGCGGTGGTGCCTTCGGTGTTGGAAGCTGTGCCTCCTGCCGGTGGCTCCCCTTTGTGGGCGGCTACTCCAGGTGCTCGGGACCTGGTGGTCGTGTTATCTAAAAATGGCCGTCGGGGGGGGGGGGCGGGCTTCAGCTCTCGTTCCGGTTGGCGGGGCTCTGTGGCTCCGGCAGAGAGCTCCTCCGTGAGGCTGGGTGCGGCGCCTGGCGTCGTTCACTGTGCTCGCCCTGGGGTCCTGGATGATGTGCGGCCGGCGAGTCGCGACGAGTTGGTGGTGTCCTGAGGTTGTCCCGATGGCGGCCTCTGTTGTATGCGAGTCCTTGAATGTTTGGGGTTTGAATGCTCTTGGGGTCCAGTTGGGCCTGTTGGATGTTCTGCGGGAGCAACGTGTGGACGTGGCTCTCATTCCAGATCATAATGTTCATGATGTGCCTGTGTTGCAGTGTCTGAGTGTGCATTCTCATGTGGTGCTCAGCCCGCCGAGGACGCCTTTCGGGGGACCCTTATGTTGTTTTCTCGGAGGGCTTGTGGGTTGGGGGTGGGGCTTCGTTTTTGTCTTCGGTCCCCGGACCTCCGGTTGGCCTCCTCGGGGGGGGGGGGGGGGGAGGCTGGGTGTGTGAGTGGTTGCTCCTGTGGTTGTGTGTTCGGTTTGTTGTGTGGTGTGTGTGTGGGGTATGCTTCTTTGCTGGCTCCTGCGTGGGCCGTTGCTTGTGCCCTGTGTGGGTTGGTGCAGCTGTTTTGTTGCAAATTTTGTTGCTAAATTGCTGTTCTTCCTGGTGTGAGTGTTTTTGAGGTGCGTGTGTCCCGGTGTTTTGCTGTTCGCTCTGGTCCTTTCTTGGGGTTATCATACCTGGGCCTTGGCCGTAATTTGTTTTATGTTACTTATATATTTTGTGTGCAGTGCGATTCTGCTTTGTGTTGTGTGATTGTGTGCGTGTGTATTGGTTTCTTCTGTGTACGTTATTTTGTGTCTATGTACATGTGTTTGTTGTGTGTCCATTTTTATGTTTAACTTTGTACTCAGCCTCATGTACCTGGAGTTTCTAGGTTCTCGTGACGTTTTGTTTTCTTTTGTACCTGTGATTATTATTATGTTCTTGTTATTATGTTCTTGTCTTGTGCTATACTTTGTATATTTCTTTTATAAAAATAAAAATAAAAAAACTGAAATCCAGGGATATAAAGTACGTTGTTATGAACCATTAGGTGATATTGACCAAACCACACTAGAAAGTGAAGAGACGACGACGTTTCTGGCTCCATCTATCCATTTCAAAGTTGAATGGGAATCTAATTCCCTCCTTTCTTTACTTGACGTTCACAGCTCTGTGTCCGGGTTCTCTATCTGTCTACCATAACCTATGTATAGTGGCATGTACATTCACTTCTTTTACTACCATCCTCCTCCTATTAAGAAAAGTGTTCGTCTCTCTTGCTCCGCGCTCATCGCATCAGTGACCCTCAGTTTCTTTATTCTGAAATTTTCTTTATCTACAAATCACTCTCTCGCCTTGGTTACCCTTTACATTTTATTAACTGTGCCTATTCTCAAGCTAAACATAATTTCGTTTATCATAAACCTGCTTCCAACACTAGTAGCACTGCGCTCTGCCTTCCCTTCATATCTCAACTCAAAACCTTAACTAATACCTTACGTCCTCTTGACAAAGCTTGCCTTTCGACAAACTAACACTTCGTATCAATCTAGTTCACACTGCTGCTCCAAATCCTGCTTGTGTCTACTCTATTTCCTGTTCGTCTTGTCCTCTCCAATACTTTGGTGAAACTGGCCACACACTTAATGACAGACTAAGGAACACAAAACAGTGTTGAGTCTGCAGAGAAACAATGCTCTCTTCTGTCATGTTAGGGATTTTAATCATCCTTTAAGTCTTCCTCCAAAATAATCTTTCTTGACTAATCTACACAGACGCCATCTTGTCGAATCTGCTCTGATACACAACATACCCAACATGAACCCGAGTCGTGGCTTTGTTGCTGTTGACTCTTCCCTTTCACAGTACTTAAATATTCTAAGCTTTCTAACAAACGTGACCTAACGTAAGCCTACCCTTCCCTTTATCTTTATTTCTTTTTCTTTCCCTTGTTTCCTCTTATGATCCCTTATTCTTATTATTACTCCCTTCATTACACCATACCTTCTGTTCCTTTTGCTTGATTTTTCTTCTTGTAATATTTCCTCCTTACACATCTCTTACCTATTTATTGCCTTTGCCTCCTTCCTCTCATCCCAATCGACTTTAAAATGGTCCAGGACGGACCGAAACCTCGCCGTCTCTTCACTTTCTACTGTGTGGTTTGGTCAACATTTTTCAGCCACGATACTGTGACTCCTCATGTACATTAGGGGATAAATTAAAGAAATGTATCATGAAACAGGTCCTTGACATTAGAGAGGAAGACATCAAAGAACAACCACAAGCAGCTGATATGAAAGTCTACATTGTTAAAAAGTTTGTTTAGAATTTATGGACAGCTGTGTGATACAGGCACAGTCTTACTTACGTTCCTACATGACCTTCCACCTGATCAGGTCTGGATACATGGCTTTCACCATAAAATCGAGGCGCACACACCACGTCCAACTCAATGGTTTAAATGTAAATAATTCAATCATACTTAGCAAGGATGTACTAAGGATATTTGATGTGGACTCTGCTTTGGTGCTCATCCCACGAAATCATGGAAATCAGAAATACTTAATTGCTCCAATTGTGGTGATGCTCATGACATTAGATAAAAAACAATGTCCTTCGTACATAGCTGTCAAGATTACTGACAGGACTATCCAGCACACACACATGCAATACAGCTGTGTACTCAAACGTAGCACAGTCCTTAATCTACGTCCACCATCCAACACATTTCACCTCTACCAAATGACCCCATCAACAATTATACCCCACCTCCCAGCAACACTTCACCCCACCCCCCAACCAAACTCGACTCAATACAGATCTCAAACAATTCTTGCTGGCATTAAAAATGCAATGGAAATGACTCTGGACCGATTCTTCAATAAACAATCTCTCTAGAAAGACGAAGAACTAGGGGGGTGTCATGAGCCAGGCGCAGACAGTCTCAGTGAGAGGGTGTGTTAGCTAGAGCTCAAATTGAAGAATTATCATTGCAATAATGGAAGGTGTGGTGAAGGAACTGATGAACCTAGTTGGAGCTCTGAGGGCAGAGATGGATTCGCTACGGGAGGATGTACGACAGCTAGAACAACATCGAGAAGATACGAAGGAGAAGACCAATATTAAAAAAACCTCGTCGTGGAAAGTCGTAAAGGACCGCAGTCTTAAGAAGACCCTGACAAGGCCGCCTACAGACGCCCTAAGGACTTCAAATTCATTTGCCGTGTTGGAAGACGAGTGCTGTGGTGAGAATGCAGTTCACTCGAAAGGAAAATCAACGAAGAGCAACGAAGCGCAGGCCCCTCAAAGTGCTCAGAAAGTAAAGGAGGCACCTAAGTAAATTTTGGTTGTGGGAAATTCTCAGGAGAGATATTTAGACAAAACTTTGTCCTAGAGATAGGGTGAACAGGTTAAGGGTTTGCTATCCAGGAGCTGGAATTGGTGATTTTATAAACATGAATGATATTATGGCTGGAAATGGGAACAATCCCATTATTTGTATTATCGCAGGAGGAAATGATGTTGGTCGAGTTAGGAGTGAGGAATTGATTCAGAGGTATAAAACATCCATAGACTTGGTTAGGAGCAAGGGAGGATTCCCGATATGTGACATTCTTCCAAGAAAGGGAGTTGGAAATGAATGGTTGTCGAGGGCACTTTGAGTCAATGGCCGGCTGGAAAGATATTGCAAATCAAATGCAATATCTTTCATAGACAACTGGGAACACTTCCGTGGAAGAAATGTATGCTCGGGCTGGGGTGCATCTATCGAGGGCTGGGGTGGTAGTTGTTACGAACTCGTTGGAACCAGTGGTTAACGGCGTTTATTTGGGTTTAAACTGTTAGTAGATAGTGTTATGGGAATTGATATGGAGGAAGGAGGTAAGTGTGTGTTTGTGGGAGAAAGAAATTGGCTAACTTATCAGGGAAAGAAGGGGCTCAAAATAAAAACACATTTAGGGTATATTACACAAACAGTAGAAGTCTAAGAAACAAAAACAATTAAATGCTCTTGTCTGTACAGAAAAAATAGATATTATTGTACTTACCGAAACGTGGATGAATGTAGAAAAGAGAGAACTATTAGCCAAATATCAGATAAGTGGATTTAAACTATTTCTCACAAACACATTAGACGAGGGGGAGTAGCCATGTGTGTTAGGGACAATTTGAAATGTAGTCTCAAAGAGGGAATCAAAACTGAGCCCCACACAGAAGCTATTTGGATAGAATTAAACAGAAAGCAAATAATCTTATAATGGGAGTTATATATAGGCCACCAAATTTAGACAGAATGGAAGCAAAGCATCTATAGAATGAAATATCTAGAGCATCTAGGTCTAAACGTATTTGTCATGGATGACTAATTTTAGTGGAATAAACTTGATTAACAGAACAGGGAATAACGAAGCAGAAGATTTTATAGAATTAATTGACGATTGCTTTTTAACACAACACATTAAGAAACTAATGCGGGAAAATAATATTTTAGATTTAGTGCTAACAGGGAAACAGATTAATGGATATCGAAATTGGGAGTGTACTCGGGAACAGTGATCAAAGAAATCGGATTTAGCATAGAATGGAATAGATCTGTAGGAGAAAATTCTGTTAAAGTGTCAGACTTTTGTAAAGCTAATTTTAATATCCAAAGAAATTGTTTGGGTCAAATAGATAGGAAAGAATTGAGCATAGGGGGTGGGCCGGTCTTGGAGCAAGACATGATCCCAGCGATGTGTGATGTAAAGGAGGATTTCGATTTGGATTCAAAATGTAACTTATTTACAAATATTCTAAGAAAAGCACAGGAAAGTAGTATACCTTACAAATTGAATAGATCAAATACAAATGACCAGAAATGGGCAACAAAGGATGGGAAAAACCCATCGTAGGTAGGGTGAAAGGTAGAGCTTGGAACAAAAGGATTAAGAATAGGGAAGTCAGTTTAAAACAAGAATTCGCACAACTGGTTAGAAATGTTAAAAAAGAGATAAGGAGAGCAAAAAGAAACTATGAAGTTTGTATAGCAGGCCAAGCAAAGGCAAATCCTAAAGAGTTTTTTCAATTATATCAAACAAAGGTTAGGAAAATGATAGGTCCATTAAAACCCAGACAGGTCAGAAAACGGGTAATGAAGAGATGAGTAGTATTTTTAATAAATATTTTGTCTATTTAATAAAGAAGAACTTAACTATGCCTTCAGCCGAACAAGTCTATGTGGGTGGGGACGAGGACAGGTTGACTAGTCTAACAGTTAACAGGGATGATATTAAACAAATAGTAAAACTCAAACCAAACAAATCCCCAGGGCCGATGAAGCGTTTGCCAGGGTGCTTAAAGAATGCAAAGAGGAGCTTTGCGATCCATTGTCTATCATATTTAATAAATCATTAGTCAGGCAGAGTACCAGATTCGTGGAAGGTTGCTAATGTGGTACCAGTTTTTAAGAAAGGAGATAGATCACTTGCATCAAACTATCAGCCAATTAGCCTCACGTCTCTTGTGGGAAAGTTACTTGAATCTATAATTGCAAATACCCTTAGTTTTCGTCTTGAAAACAAGTTAATAAACGAGTCACAACATTATTTTACAAATGTTCGTTCATGTTTAACAAATTTGCTATCATTTTATTCCAGCATAGTTGACGCTATGTTGATAGTGGTAAGTTGATAGTGGTAAGGATTGCGATGTTGTGTACCTTGACTTTAGCAAAGCTTTTGATACAGTGCCACATGAAAGACTGATTAAAAAGATAAGAGGCTCATGGTATTCGGGGGTGCTATATTATTAAGCTGGATTAGGATATGGTTATACCAAAGGAAACAGACTTTGTATAAAAGAGGTCAAGTCAGAGTGGGAAAATGTTATAATTGGAGTGCCTCAAGCTCTCTCTTGGGACCTCTGATGTTTTTAATATATATAAATTATTTAAATTCAGGTTTGAGTAGCAACAATTGCAAATTTGCCGATGATACATAAATCGGTAGGGAAATTAACACGGAAGAACATAAGAACAAAGGCAACTGCTTAAGGCCTATTGGCCCATAAGAGGCAGCTCCTATTTATAACCACCCAATCCCACTCATACATGTTCAACCTACGCTTGAAACAATCGAGGGACCCCACCTCCACCACGTTACGCGGTAATTGGTTGCACAAATCAACAACTTTGTTACCGAACCAGTATTTACCCAAGTCTTTCCTAAATCTAAACTTAAACAATTTATATCCATTGTTTCGTGTTCTGTTTTGTGACGATACTTTTAATACCTTATTAATATCCCCTTTGTTAAACCAACTTTAGACAACCACCCCCACCAGCGGACTCGAACCCTAGCCAGCACAGATGCTTCCAACACCTGGCATAGCTGGTACACCCTTAACTCATTACACCACCCAGACCCTTAAAAGGAGATGGAAATTTTGGGGTATTTAACTACCCCAAACCACCACCTCCCAAGGGCACCAGAGTATGTGAGAGGTCACTCCTTGCTTAAACACACAAGTCCCATATTAACAGGAGCTTGATGAAAGAACGTGAGTAACCTCTGGTGCCCTTGGGAGGTGGTGGTTTGGGGTAGTTAAATACACCGAAATTTCCATTCTTTTAAGGGTCTGAGTGGTGTAGTGGGTTAAGGACGTACCAGCTATGCCAAGTATTGGAAACATCTGTGCTGGCTAGAGTTCGAGTCCCCTAGTGGGGGTGGTTGTCTAAAGTTGGTTTAACTTCAAACTTGTTTGTTTAAACACGTTATTGCATCCCCTTTGTTATGTCCATTCATCCACTTGTAAACCTCTATCATATCACCTCTAACTCTTCGCCTTTCCAGTGAGTGCAATTTAAGCTTTGTTAATCTTTCTTCACATGAAAGATTTCTAACTGGGGGGAATTAACAGTCATCCTCCACTGGACATGTTCAAGTGAATTTATATCCATTCTATAGTACGGCGACCAAAACTGAACTGCATAATCTAAATGGGGGCCTAACCCAAGCAAGATATAACTGAAGACCACCACCAGGTGTCTTGTTACTAACGCTTCGATTAATAAATCCGTGTCCTATTTCCCTTGTTTCATTTCCTTATTTCGAATATTCATGCATTGATCCTTTGGTTTTAAATTCGTATTAATCTTAACACCCAGATCCCTTTCGCAATCCGATCTCGCAATCAACACCATCTAGCTCGTATCTTGTAACTATCATTACCTAGCCTCAGAACTTTACATTTATCAGCATTAAACTGCATCTGCCAATCTTTTGACCATTTCAAAATCCTATTTAGATCAACTTGAAGTCATAGTGTGTCGTCTTTCGTGTTAATTTCCCTACCGATTTNAGTGTGTATCACTACTACAACCAAGCAAGTACAGACAACAAGGTAAATAATATAATCCTGCCGGAAATCAGAGAGGAGGAGGAGGACAATGAAATTTCAAAATGAGATGATTGGGTGAAGGCTAACAGGAGCAACCAATGGGGAAGCGACCCAATGTCTGTGACGAAGTGATCTCCCGAGTGGAGTGTAGCACACGGGAAGCACCATTACACCTAACAGTCTTGAGAGGCATACGGATCGCAGTCAACTATCAAATCCAAGATTTCACAAGGGCGAGTTTACAAGAGATTTCACGAGATTGTTATAAGGGCTGAGCAGCAGTCCACTCTGGAATAACCCTCAGTGACCGTGCAGAGCTTCCCGAGGAAGTTTCCGAGGACGAAGATCTGCTGTCAGATTGCAACTCAGTATCTTGGAGATCTGTGATCATTTCCTCTATTGGAGGCTGGGGCTAAGGAGAGACTGTTTCCTCGCAGCCTCATCCTCTGGGCAACTACAAAAGCCATCATGCAATCCTGGTCAACAATTATCCCCAAGGATGATCTGATGGGCAGCAATCATGACCAGTGAGGCCAGCATAATGTAAGGAGGCAGTGTACGGACAGGCAGCTGAGGTGCATTCTCTACAGAAGGCTAGTGACATGCTAGGATGGAGGCAGTATTCAGAAAATGATCTCAATGACTCTCAGATGTCTTCTTTGTCATGTACAAAATACTGGTTTAACTCCTAACGTGAGTAAAGTGGGAGTGTGACCCGAAGTAATAGACATTCGGTGGACTACATCCATCAGTGGCCAGTCAAAAGACCATTTCAAGGTGACCCGTGAAAGGTGAGTAGGGTGTCGGAGCTACAGGATACGTTCTCGACTCACCTGCCATGATCAACATCGGCATATACAGGATCGTGAGTGTGTAGCAGCGAGGCAGACTCACCCACCAGTAAGAAGCTACTAGACGAAGCACAGAAGGTGACACCTCACCTCTGGTAATTTCCTGGCAAGTAGAGACAATTGAGGAAAAATCACAGACAGGTAGGTCATTACCCCCCCCCCCCTTCCTGTTGGAAATTCCGACACCAATTACTAACTTTTAGCATAAGATGCAAGTGATTTTTTTTTGTTAAATATTAAATAAAGAAAATATCTTGGTTAACTCTACTAAGATTTTGTGTACATGGCAACTTTATGCTAAAAAATGATTATTACATAGCAATGTCACCAAAATGAATATCAGCGAATAATATAAATTAAACTTTAAAACAACACTCTGTGGACTTTGAACATCATAAAAGCATTTCCCAAGACCGAACTTAATTACTATTACTAAAATTAGATCAAAACTATTTTTCCACTACTCGATATAAGCACATAAGACGACGCCCGAGGAGGGAGGAGAGGGATTAGCCCTTTTTGAAACCGGGACGGTGAAATGTGTTGCCTGTCATCCCCTGTATGTGAGATCTACAAGTTGTTCTTGGGGAGTTTTACAGCACAAATTGACACCAACGGTTCCTAGGAAGGCTGAGGAGTATTTTAGGATATAAAATACCTCTTCAGTACTTGATTTTATTAGAGCTCTATCATTTATTTACAAACTGTAGTGGTTATGCCTGGTAATTTACAACCAAGGGTGACAATTTAATATCCTTTATTTCATATTTAATCTATTCATATAAATTAATATATTGTGTGTAGTACATTTTACGGTGTAACTCGTTGGCAGGTTAACCAAGATGGGGAAGTTACTAATGTGGAGCGTCGCTCAGAGACCATGTGACCGATTCTTGTCCCATCCTGAACACTAACAACGCCATGATCCACGAGACCATTAATCCAGCTCAGCCCACAACTTCTACTATAACAGCTAAGCTGTGAAAGTTTTAAATAATAATCAAACCAAAAATATGATTAGATCAATAATATGAATGAACAATTTAATTCAAACTGACAACTTGTGAATCAATTTTCGTGTAGATGAAATTATAACCCCCCTTCCCCCGAGTAATGTGAAATGGAAATTTATCAGTGAAAATTAAATACACAAAGTCCACTTAATAAATCATTTAAATGATTAAATTTAGTTCAATTAAATAATGCAACGTATGATTACATGTACGTAATTGTTTGATACACACAGTTTAGTGTTCTGTTATATTTATTTAATATAGTCTTGGTTAGAGCAGTCAGTCTGTTGGCAGAGTAGTGAAGTGTCTTAGAAATTGAGATAAAGTCTGGAGCAGGGCAGAGCGCTTAGTGAGGCTGAGGGTAGAGACCTCAGATGTGGTGCAAGAGTCGTAGAGTGTGGCACTCTGAATGCTGGTGGAGTCGAGAAACTGTGTGGGATGAGAGCGTGGAAGCTGGAGTCTGGCTGTCTGCTCTGTATCGAGGTTGAAGCGTCTTGTGAGGGTAAAAACTGAACATGCCGAGTGTTACATTGTTGTTGCTGGTGAACATTGAAGATGTGCGGTAACTCTAGTCTCTGTACTGAACCACTCTTGAAAGAAGACTGAAGATTACACTCAGAAATCACAATTGCGTGATGCATCAAATGAACAAATCCACAAGGGCCGTTACGAGGATTCGAACCTGCGTCCAAGGGCATCCCAGACGCTGCCTTAATCGACTGGGCTACGACATGGTCAAAATGAGTTGAAACCGAAGTTTTACTGACCTTGTGGGAACCGACCTGTGAGATTTATATTTACGTTAATTTATATATTTCGATAGCAATTGGTATGATGTTGAGTGGACTGTATTTCTGCAATAATCTCACAAATCGTTCCTTACACATTAGAGGGGGGGGGGTATATATTGAATTTATATATATGCAGCCAATCAAACTACAGTATTAAACTACATATATTAGTATACATTGAGGAGGTTCCTTATCTTATTATACAGCAGGCCTTAGTTCACTAGGTATAACTAGGATGTAGACACCATATTATCCTCTTTGAGGCAACTTCCATCACCCAGTAACTGATTCACAAAGTTTGCTTCCTCTTCTTGACCTGTCAAAGGCACTAGCTGTAAAGCCAGAATCCTGATATATGACAGCTATATCAGAGAAAACACTGTACAATTAATCAAATAAGGACCAAGGCTTAATTACCTTTAGTATGAGGCAATTTTGTATTCTAACCAGTTCGCCCTATCTACAGACATTAATGGCCAAAAATGATTAGATAAATGGGTTTCGGTAGAACACTTTCCTTGTATTTGTTGACAGCGTGTTGATGATGGTAGACCACTACTCTGATCTCCACTACACTTCGTCCAAGAGATATAATAGGAGCCGAATTTGCTCCGTGCGCCACTGTCGTCTTAATAACAATGGCTTATAATAGGAGCTGAATTTGCTCCCTGCGCCTCGGTGTTAACAACATTTGGCTGACCACCACTCCTACTGACGCTACTGGCCTACTTTGTCCAGATATCAGTAACTGATAGAAAGGTCACATTTACTCTATTTTGCTACTAATAATTAAATTAATTAAAATGAGATGTTTTATGATGGTAAAAGTCCAAAGACTAATGTATTTAAGAATAATTCCAACAATAGCTGGTGAATTATAATAGTATGTGGCAATGATATCCCGTTTTCTATAGACGGAAAATTCCACTACAAGTTACATTTTCTATGGGTTAACTTGTGTATACAATGCAGCAATATTATCTGCAATTGCATGTAATATTATTAAATGGTGTCGGATTTTCCGACAGAACGTTACTGGATCCTGCAGCCTCTCCGAGGCACAAACAGGGTTTACACAACTCCCCCCTGCACTCTAGCAATTTTCAATAGGCCATTCCCCTCTTTGCCCTTACTTCATTACACACAGAAATCACAATTGCGTGGTGCATCACGCAATTGTGATCACGGCCCTTGTAGATTTGTTCATTTGATGATGCACATGCATTTGTGATTTGTGTGTGTAATGAAGTAAGGGCGAAGAGGGAGAACGGCCTACTGACATTGCTCGGGTGCAGGGGGGGAGAGTTGTTTAAATCCCTGGTTTGTTCCTCGGCGAGACTGCAGGATCCAGTAAGTTCAGTAGAACTTCTGTTTCAACTCCTTTTGACCATATTGTAGCTCAGTCGATTAAGGCAACGTCTGGGATGCTCTCGGACGCAGGTTCGAATCCTCGTCACGGCCCTTGTGGATTTGTTCAAGACTGAAGATGATTCGATTGATTGTTTGGTGTAGATAAGCCACCCAAGAGTGTATGGGCATGAACAGCCTGTAAGTGGGAGATTTTTTTGGGGTGAATATGATTTTGGTCGTGTAAGGATATACTGCGTGCTGTGCTCGCATTTAAATCGTCTGTCCTTACTAATGTGGCTGCTATTGTGGGGGAAGATACTGCTTGACAGTATTTTTGAGGATATCCACCTGCTGAACACCTTTCATTACCACAAGAGTGGCAGTGTGATGCTTTCAGGGTGGTTACTGCAAGATTCAGGACTTCTAAAGCTCTTTTAAGGTCCTTGGTTGCTTCACATTCCTGGAGATAGTGAAGTAGTGGCTTTTCTGTGATTGTTTGGAAGAAGATTCATTGCTGCTCTCTGGGTTCACTAATTCCCAGTTGCATCTGTAACGTAGACGTTGTCTATATAACCGAACTGCTGTTTCCCTGTGGATTCCTTAGGGATATTTAACCTGTAACTTGGTAGCATGAATATACTGTATAACACAGGGCAAACCCTCTGCTATTCTCTGTTGTAGATGAGCTTTATAGGTGATTTTTTTTATGTACTCTAGGGGGGATGGATTTTTTTGTGGATCACTGGATGACGAGTTGCCAATTTAGCAGTTTAATCGGCTCACTTATTGAATGGGAATCCAACACTAGATGTGATCCAGTTTAGGGTGATGTCGAATCCTTGCCATTAGCTACTGCTCCTTTATACAAAATTGTGGTAATTTGCAATGTCAACGACAACGTGGAAATAATTACAAAAGTGAAGATTATTCCTCGTTTTAGAGTCAGCTACTCTGAACAAATAGGTCAAGTAGCACGGTCTATGGTGAACCCATATAGTGGACTTACCTAGCACAGGAGCAGGGCTGTAACCGTGAGATTATTCATCATCAATTATTAAGCCACTCAAGAGGAGGCACAGGCGCACGAATAGCCATAACAGATTATTCGTCGTTTTAGATTTAGCTACTCAGAACAAAGTGTCCAAGTAGCACGGGCTATGGTGAGCCTGTATTATTATTATTCGCTTACCGATTGCTACATATAATCGGTCCACATTCACCATCCTCTAACAGGCAGAAAACAAGTGTTAACTGTAATTAGGGCGGAGGTATGATTTCGTGAACAAATTCATAAGGGCCGTGATGATGGTTCGAACCTATGCACAGGATGTTCCCAGATGCACCTTGGTCAACTGTACTTCGACTTCGTCAAAAGAATTGCAACCTGGAGTGCTACTGCAATCACGAGGGATCTGAAGCTTCTCCAAAGCCTACTTCCCGTTCGTAGTTCGAACCGTCATCACGGCCAATGTGGGATGTTGTTCCTTGATTCATCATGCTATTGTCATTTCTCTGTGTATGAATTCGTAATTAGTGGACTAAGAACTAACAAAACCTCTCTCATTATCTGCAACATAAGCTATTGAGAGAATGGAACAGTTATTACTGACATAATATATTTGCTACAATACAAACAGTTTATTCATTTGTAGATTTCCCACCACACACCTCCCTTGTTCTAGGCATTTTCAAAGAATATATTCATTAACGTTCGCTGTCAACTATTAATATAAT
>WNGS01164437.1:67519624-67534786 GCA_020271785.1 Procambarus virginalis | reverse complement strand
TGAGTATTTTCATATTTTCATATCATTTATCAATCTCTCCCTTGTATCATATATTATTTTCCAAAATTTGAATCAAAAGGTGGTCACCTAGTCCCAGCCATTTCACTCAAGGGGATTAAAATGCCGGCTCCTGGCATACCCAAATTCTGTTACCCCAGTGACCCTTGCACAGACATCGCTAATGGTCAATGACGTCACCAGGTAGCCGCTCAGTGACCCTGCACAGGTACATTCAAGGGGATTAAAAGGTCGTGACTTGGCGTACCAGTTTTTAGTTACCTCTGCTAGTGATTGCTTTATAGTTCATGAATCCATTCAGTCACACCACTATCATGTCATTCCTATTTCTTCGCATTTTTAGAGAATGTAATTTGAGCTTTGTCACTCTTTCTTCGGAGATAGCTTGAGCATAGGGCAAAATAAAAAGGAAAACCCACTATCATCCATTTGTATGAAAACAGTCCCCCCTGCCAGGCGTGATGACTTCAATGCGATTTCAGTACTAATCCAATATTGCTGCATAAACGCATAAATGTATTTGCACGTGCATAAATATACATGCACACCTCACATTCGCTCAAAAAACATACCTCCCCACACTTTACTTTAGCATATAACAAATCAAAATACTCATTCAGTAAAAGCAAGCCTCTCATGTTTTGAAATAAGGCCTTCTGCAGTTACCTTCTTTCTGACGTCATCATCCCTAATGCGGTTCGAGGTGCCAATAAGCTCAAAGCTTCTAGCCAACGTGCTAAATGCGGATCGTAGGAAGTTCACTCATTAGTGTGAACTCTTAATCAGGCTTAATACCTCAACTGTACTCTGTGCTTCATCAGAGTCAATATTAAGCTACATTGGCTCATTTTTTCGCTCATTGCTCACATTTTCTGTTATTCATTTCATAAACCCTATCAACCATCCTAACCTAACTTATTATACATAACAAACAAATACATTCTACAGACCAGTTGTTGTTTTCACGGGAGACATCTCCTGTCCACGAGGCTAACCATAGCTCGTGCTTCTTGCCCAGCTCCTGTGCCAGGTAAGTTATGGGCTCACCATAGTCCGTGCTACTTGGAACTTGTTCCGAGTAGCTGAATCTATAACAACATGTTGTTGTTTAGCGACGTCACGAAAAGCGACCTCAATTTAGGGATAGGGTATTGTTGACCATAAGCATACAAGTGTCAAGGTATCAAAGCACCTGACTGTTCAACTATGCGTGACGTCACCAGATGGCCAATGCGGTCTTTGGCGTCCTATTGCCATATTTACTGTATTTGATGTTATTATTCAAAAATGGCTACACTAATCATCCCCCACCCAACCTAATTAGAGGGTTAAGAATATACATTTTAATTATCCACAACTGTAATCATTATTCAGTGATAAGTGCAAAAGTATATTAGCAACCCAAATGGACCCCAATTTTTCCAGAATCGTACATCTGGCAGCATTGTATGTGAGCTGAACATAAGAATAAAGGTAACTGCAGAAGTCCTATTGGCCCATACGAGGCAGCTCCTATATATTTCCACCCAATCTCATTCATATTCATGTCCACCTTATGCTTAAAACAACCAAGGGATCTCACTTAAAGTATTAGTTTACAATAATAGTTTTAATAAATAGCTGTCATTCTAGTTTTATATACAACAGCAATTATGAAACCCTATAGCTAGATATCGTACTATAATCCACAAGTAGTTACCACACATCTGGCAGCACAGCGGATTAGTAGCTGTGTTCATAGGCTAGTCAACTGTCATCACATCCATCAAATAGCTATCCAAATGTTGCACCTCAATTCATCCATCTAGCAACTCAGCTGGATGCTAGCCACTATAATCATAGGCTAATCATTTCTACACCTCAAAAAAATCCTAGTCTTGCTACGCAAATCAGGTAACTTGTTTCTAAACCAACAGTCGCAAATGCAAGCATACATACCTACACATACTCCACAACCTATAAATTCATAGAGAATAGCCTAGTTTTTTGCCAACTTTTCCCCATTAATCAGATGTAATTTATGCCATATACAGAAAATACTGCATTTACACACCAAATATGCCATTTATGCACAAAATATATTTACTCAAAATATACCATCACACAAAAATATAACATTTACATACAAAATATGTCAGTTGCACACTAAAATATACCATTTACCCAATATTGCATGTTCACTCAGAGTATGACATTTACACAGAGTATGGTATTTGCAAAAATATATCAAAATGCTTATGCATTTATACAATCAAAAATGCGCTTTCACTAAAATTACACAATTTCGTATATATAATTTTCACAAAACACCCACACATTGTCTCATAAACCAAAATACACTTACACCATTAAGATCTATTTTTTCAGATTACAGAGCTTACACAAAATACAGAAATTGCACACAAAAATACAGTTGCACCAGTTCCACTTCAACAAATTAAAAACACAACTAACATAAATGCACTATTAGCACAAAAATTATTATAAAACATGGACAATCATTACACAATTTGTGTAGTTATTATGCATCTTTGCACAATTAATACAAGAAAACTTGCTATACAATTACTCAACGTGCACAATGGCAATCAATACACAAAAGTACAAATAAACTATTCGTCCATATGCAATTACACAACATGCGCAATTAATACACAACTTTCACAAATATTACGCATCTTTCATAATTATTACACAACTTGCACAAATACATATCTAGCACAAATACGTACAATATATAACTACCCCATATATGAAAATACACAACTAGCATAAATACACGATTTACACAAATACAATTGCGACATTTACACAACTTGCTCAAAAATATGATGAATACACAACTTACCAAAATATGAACAATACATAACTAGCATATATTCATTAAATACACAAATACACATACAATTAATACAAACAACTTGCACAAAACAATACACAATTTATGGAAATATAATCAATACATAATTGCAATAATCATACAACTTATGCAAAATACATAATCTGCACAATTAATACACAAGTATATTAATTGTGCTATATATGTACAAATACAAACACAACCAACTAGGTCAAACAATACACAATTTGCATGATATTTTTCTAGGTATATTTAGGACATTAATTATGATATGCTGAGTTTAACCAACTCCCCAAAAGTCAGAATTTCACATATAAAAATGGTACATATGACTTCCGATGAGCTCAATATAAAACACACTCATTTCCATTAAAATTTCAACATTATTAGTGCTAAACTATTCATCTAACATATGTCCACTGTTTTTAATGTCTTATTAATATCTTCCTTGTTACATGCTCTCCGATCAGACCACCCATAGGTATTTATGCAAACCATCTAACAGACTTACTTGTTCTAGCCTTAGTTACGTTAGGGCAGGTGGGGTTAGGTGAAGTCAGTATTTTCTATGATAATTTTAAGCAAATTTGCTATATCTTATCAAAATGCATCCTATTAAACCTTAAATTCATCTAAATCTATCAAAAATATACTTATACTACACAAATTTGACTAAATTCAATCTAGCAAAAGCTAAGCTAACTAAATATGAGCATCCCATATCCTCACATACAAGCCTATGTCACCTCTGTCCATACATTAGATGAGTCTGCCATATAGCTCGAACCCCAAATAGGAAAATTTACACTATTTCATGAACATGCTAGTTCATTACCCCTAAGATATTATATATGTCCTTCCCTACACGACCTCACCTAACCAGACCTAGTTCAAAATCCAAGTTTCCTGATTTGCCTGATTTAGAAACAAGTTACCTGATTTGTGTAGCAAGACTAGGATTTTTTTGGAGGTATAGAAATGATTAGCCAATGATTATAGTGGCTAGCATCCAGCTGAGTTGCTAGATGGATGAATTGAGGTGCGACATTTGGATAGCTATTTGATGGATGTGATGACAGTTGACTAGCCTATGAACACAGCTACTAATCCGCTGTGCTGCCAGATGTGTGGTAACTACTTGTGGATTATAGTACGATATCTAGCTATAGGGTTTCATAATTGCTGTTGTATATAAAACTAGAATGACAGCTATTTATTAAAACTATTATTGTAAACTAATACTTTAAGTGAGATCCCTTGGTTGTTTTAAGCATAAGGTGGACATGAATATGAATGAGATTGGGTGGAAATATATAGGAGCTGCCTCGTATGGGCCAATAGGACTTCTGCAGTTACCTTTATTCTTATGTTCAGCTCACATACAATGCTGCCAGATGTACGATTCTGCAAAAATTGGGGTATAACATTTGGGTTGCTAATATACTTTTGCACTTATCACCGAATAATGATTACAGTTGTGGATAATAAAATGTATATTCTTAAACCTCTGTGTGGGGGCTTTCTTTTTTTGCTTTCACGACTGCAATGCGTACGTCGCCCATGTACATGTAGCAGACGCTTCACGAAACTGTCGGAATTAGCAGAATAGAAAATACGAGAACAACTGTACAGGACCTGGGAGTAAGGTCGAGTTAGAGTCCTTGAGGGTCTCTTCTCAGACTAGCCTCACCTGGTTCTGTTCCACGTTGGTCGTTGGAATCTCCTTAATGATTTAACACTTTAAGGGACTCCTAGGGTCCTCATCACATTTATAGATTAGTGAATAATAGGCAAGTCGGTGTTGAAGACACCTAGAGCTGAAGGCTTGAGTAATGTTGGCAGTATTCAGAAGTGGTTCAACGGAAACACCGCATAAAGCTTAACAGTAGTTTATTTACTAACTTATCCACTAACACAAAGGGTGCTTGATTTACTTTAGATTGGCGTCAGAAAGGCTAAGGTTGCATTAGCGAGACTCTGGACGTATGGCTAATCGACTCGTATCCACTCGTGGAGAAACACCTAACTTAACACAGTTGACAGCCAATCATTAACACGGCAACCTAACTGCCGGTATGCAAAGGGATCACAAGAGTTCCAACCGGATACTCGGGTAATGATGATATGCAATAACTCACAAAGGGACTGTCAATGGGACAGGCAATAACATGAATAATAATAATGTCACACAATAACTAAATGTGTGGTGTATGTGAATCTCACATTCACAGACGAGTGAAATGCCGTGATACCACACAGATAACACGCATACACCGTCGATTCACCTATAACCTGTGACAGGTATGAGAAGGTGAGAACTGTGGTTGATACCTCAGATCAACACAGACACAATAAAACAATGACAAGTTCTTGTACTTACAGATGGGGTACCTCTCTTATTCACTCACTCACTTAGGCACATTTATTAAAGAACTCGTAGGTGGCCTGACAGCTGGGCGCTCATTCTGACGTGAGACCATTGACGACAGGCTTCCCACAATCAGTACTTGACACGGGGGTAGGAGGGCGAGCTGTATGCTTAACAGACAGACACACGCACACACACTTGGCACTGGCGGTGAGTAAGGGTGGTGATGTCACGTGGTACAGTGAGGGCGGCTCGAGGCTACACGAGGTACTGAGGTACTAGCTACACGCTCTGGACAGAGTGGCGGCTGGAGGCGGCAGTGGTACCATGCAGGTACACTTGTGGTAAAGTCACGCACAGGTTACTTAGGCGGCGGAACTGCCTTATTTCACTCTAGGTCATTCACAACGATCTTTGTCACCAGGGGTTACCTGACTCCAGTCTGTTTCGCTCTGGTGATTTTTGTCACTACAGGATTCTGAATAATATATTCACAATCGAGATTCTGAGCGAGTGTGGGTATATCGAAAAGACGCTGAGTTAACTTGATGGTGAGGAATGGACGGTGTTCAGTCTATTGGCCATTAGACAGAACAGGACATGTCCTCTGGGCAAAGGCTCCCTCACGTGAATGCTTTTCAAGGGCTGCCGGGCATCTCGTGGCACACAACAAAAGAGTTACAATTTAAGCAATAGCATTGCAGCAAATGAGTGGAAACCAATCATATTGACTGTTCGATGATCAGTAGTAGGAGGGACGTCATGAACACGTCACGACCACGTCATAGCTGTTATTCTCCATCGTGCCAGTTGAGGTTGATCTCGGGGTAACACTACTGCCTGCAGGCGTTCCCTCTCCTCTCTCACGCTATGCACCAGCCAATGTACTCGTTGACCCTTGGTGGCAAGTATGCTTAACTTCCCTGTATCTACTTCCTGCCTGGACATACGGTGGCCTCCGTATTATGAAAGTGTTCCTGGTTAAGTGGGCATTCTGGAGATACCCAACATGCCATGTCACTATCCAGTGTAAAGAGAGATGGGATTGTGCACGAAGGTCTGTGCACTGCAATGAGCCATTCCAGTCAGCTATGGGAGAATCTTGAGAAACCATATTCTCACACTCTAATTAGGTTGGGTGGGGGATGGTTAGTCTAGCCATTTTTGAATAATAACATCAAATACAGTACATATGGCAATAGGACGCCAAAGACCGCATTGGCCATCTGGTGACGTCACACATAGTTGAACAGTCAGGTCCTGTGATACCTTAACACTAATATGCTAATGGTCAACAATACCCTATCCCTAAACTGAGGTCGCTTTTTGTGATGTCGCTAAACAACAACAACTGGTCTGTAGAATGTATTTATTAGTTATGTATAATAAGTTAGGTTAGGATAGTTGATAGGGTTTATGAAATGAATAACAGAAAATATGAACAATGAGTGAAAATACGAGCCAATGTAGCTGAATATCGACTCTGATGAAGCACAGAGTACAGTTGAGGTATTAAGCCTGATTAAGAGTTCGCACTAATGTGTGAACTTCCTAAGATCCGCATTTAGCACGTTGGCTAGAAGCTTTGAGCTTATTGGCACCTCGAACCGCATTAGGGATGATGACGTCAGAAAGAAGGTAACTGCAGAAGGCCTTATTTCAAAACATGAGAGGCTTGCTTTTACTGAATGAGTATTTTGATTTGTTATATGCTAAAGTAAAGTGTGGGGAGGTATGTTTTTTGAGCGAATGTGAGGTGTGCATGTATATTTATGCACGTGCAAATACATTTATGCGTTTATGCAGCAATATTGGATTAGTACTGAAATCGCATTGAAGTCATCACGCCTGGCAGGGGGGACTGTTTTCATACAAATGGATGATAGTGGGTTTTCCTTTTTATTTTGCCCTATGCTCAAGCTATCTCCGAAGAAAGAGTGACAAAGCTCAAATTACATTCTCTAAAAATGTGAAGAAATAGGAATGACATGATAGTGGAGTGACTGAATGGATTCATGAACTATAAAGCAATCACTAGCAGAGGTAACTAAAAACTGGTACGCCAAGTCACGACCTTTTAATCCCCTTGAATGTACCTGTGCAGGGTCACTGAGCGGCTACCTGGTGACGTCATTGACCATTAGCGATGTCTGTGCAAGGGTCACTGGGGTAACAGAATTTGGGTATGCCAGGAGCCGGCATTTTAATCCCCTTGAGTGAAATGGCTGGGACTAGGTGACCACCTTTTGATTCAAATTTTGGAAAATAATATATGATACAAGGGAGAGATTGATAAATGATATGAAAATGTAACGTATGCTTATGTTACGTTGTTGGGCAGATTAGATACACAGTGTTTAATGAGTTTTATATTTATTTAGTAGTCCTGGATACAGCAGTGTCGTAGACGTTGAGACGAAGCCTGGAGCAGAGCAGAGAGCTGAGTGAGGCCGGAGTCGTGGAGCTCTATGCGGGAGAGCGTGGCGGCTCGATTGGGAATTGAGAGTGTGTGAACTCGGTGAGCGAAAGCGTTGTAGCTGGATGCGGTCTTATACTCGCTACAAAAATATGAAAATACTCACTATGTGAATGCCAGGCAGTTGGGATAAAAATCAGAAAATACCCCTATGCCGACTCGCTGCAAGCAAAAATTTCAAAATCACTCCTACGCCAACTCACTGCAGGCGAAAAAATCGAAAATACCCCTACGTAAACTCGCTGCAGGTGGGGAAAAATGGCTAACCCCCCCCCCCCCTCCTCTGCACCAACTCGCTGCAGGCGAAAAAAGCAAAAATGCAGCGAGTTTTTTTTTTTTTTTATATTTATATTTTTACATGCAAGCATGCTTATAAGTACAATAAAAACAATACAAACGCAACAATCAGAACAATAAAGCACAACGTGCAAAAACATAAAGGACATAAACATGTACATAAACACAAAAACGCCGGCCGGAAGGGCCGACCACAAAATAACAATAATTACAAAACAAAATACAACAATTACAGAACAAAATACAACAATAAATACAAACAAAAGTACAACAATGACGCCAAACATAGCGGAATACAACACAGAAATGATTCCAAAACATTTAATAAACAGAACAAGGCTACCAGCACCGCAAACACACACGGAGAGGCACCAACATAAAACGAAAAAAGAACAATAACAATAATAACAAGAACAAAAATAATAAGAAAGGAATACAAGTATACAACAAACTGGTAAACCACGACAAAAGCATACACCCAGACTGAGCCACGCCAACAGCCAGAAGGGCACTCAGCACCACACAAACAAGCGCGCAAACAACATCATAAAACCAATAATCCACAAAACATAAGAAAATAACATGCCATCCACAATCAAATACACACACACGGACACATGTACACACCGCACACAAATAAACCCACAACCACAAACCGGAGCACGCAGGGACCGGGAAACAAAACCCGCCCCACCCACTCACACACCCGACCCACACCACACATGCACTCTAATGGAAACAACCCACAACCCACAGTACAGACAGGAATCATTGGTTATGCGAAAATATCTCCACGACAGGAAGATACTTATCAGGGAACGACTCCCAAGGATACTTTGCTTTATAGGCCTCCCAAATCATATACTCCTTGGCGGTGGGGGGACGACCCCCCAGCTGCCGCGGGCCCGGCATAAACTCTGGAATCTCCAGATCAGGCGGAAGCGGCCAGTCCCGAAGTTCAAAAGCACAAGTCGCATAACGAGGCTTGGGAGCGCAAGCCACGCCCTCTGACGTAGCAGATGACACCGATGAAGCGTACGAGGGCTGCCGAGACGGCCGCGTCGCCGGAAGCACAGGAGCAGGGGACAAGCGACGAGAAGGCAATACCTCCACCGAGACCGCAGGGGACACTGAAGAGATTGTCGTAGATGGAAGAGGTGTCGAAACCGCAGTCGATGAAACGGGGACCGATGCAGGAGGCACAGAATCTCCAGAGCGAGCAGTCTTTTTCAACAGCATCACCAGGCCACCCCGCTCACCACGGACTTCAGCAGGGGGCACCACCCCCCACGAAGAATCGGAGCCATCCGAGGCAGGCGATGCTCCCGAAGCAGGAACCGCAGACACGAGATCGGAAGTGGAGGCCGAAATACCGGCACAGGCATCCTCTGGCAAATGCACCTCCGCCGTCACCGTAGTACGCAACGCAACTGTAGCCACCCCTCCGTCGCCGGCAGACCCACAAGCGTCGAAATCACCAACGTCTACCCATGCAGGCGACGAACGCCGGGAACGCTTAGGCTCGGGCCGCAGATCATCAGACCCGGAGGCCGACTCAGACACACGCTCAACACAAGCCGGGCGAACCGACGCACGCCGCAGTACTGCAGCATCCTCCACCACATGGGGTACCAGGCCAGACACAGAAGGAAGCGCCGGATCCACCCCATCACCCAGCACAGCCGGAACAGACTTCGAGGGTGCAGGGACAGGGTCAGATGCAGCAGAGGAAGACGGGGGAGTCGTAGACTGAAGAACTCCAGAGACACTAGGCGGAGCAGGACGATCACCAGGCGATGCCACAACCGCCGGAGGAGAAGCCACCACCACAGAGGGCACATCAGGCGACACAGGGGGCACATCCGCGGCTGGAGAGGCGTCCATAGCCACAGAAACCTCCTCCACAGGAAGCGGAGGAAAATCCTCCTCACTGAATAGGTTCACGGGAGCAATGGCTGGCGCAGAACAGTCAGCAGCCTGATGGCCCAACAGCCCACAACGATAACATGTCCGAGGCTGGCGGGCGTAAAACACGCGAACTGTGTACCCCATCAGGCGCACAGAGGACGGAATATCCTCCCGGAGCCTCATGCCCAGGGTGCGAATGTTCGTCCTCACACCCTTAAGGGGGCTGGAAGTGACCACGTTCACCCGTACACTAACCACCGCGCCAAAACGGCCGAAGTACCGCCGTAGCAGACCCTCCGGAAACTCCAATGGAGCCCCATGCACGCTAACGTAGGTGAGGGCACCACTCCTATCAGAGATTGAAACAGTGCCCGCACCATCCGGCAGGGGTAATGTCCGCCCCTCGTAACGACGGAGAAAGTCGCGATAAGCCAACTCCTCAGTGAACTTCACTATCACTCGACGTGCTGTCACCAGCTCGACTCCGTAAATGTCAAGCACAGGAACATGCAGCATCTCACACACCCGCGCCATCTCCGGGTACCCAGCCCGGCTGGAAAATTCGAAGCCCACAGACTGAGCCCGCAGTATAGGTGGGAGGGGGACCCCCATCGTGAACGCCACGTCAACACAGGCAGGCAGACACACCTGCCCCCAACCGGCCAATTATGGAAACACTCCAACAGCCGGAGCGCCGAGCGCACACGTCCGTCCCGAAATGCAGCGAGTTGGTGCACTTTCCAAATACTGGCGTGTAGGGGGTATGTGGTGTAGTGACATGTAGTGGCGTGTAGGGGTGTGCAGTGGTGTGTAGTGGCGTGTAGTGGCGTGGTGTAGGCGTGGTGTGATGGTGGCGGGAGGAGCAGCGCCCACGTGCTTACAAGAGAACGCCTAAAGGCAGAATGAGGGCCTTTGGGGGGTCCCCGTGGCAGTGTTTTAAGTCTGAAACTGTACTTCAACATTATATCATCTGAATTCAGAAATGTTTCCATTAATTTTTAATTTTTTAAACCTTTAATAATATTAATGCACTGACATGTCTTATTTCCTTGCTGCATATTTACGATTTTTTTTTTTAACATTTACAACATTTCGTTATATAATTTCAAAGCTCTAGCGAGTGTTCAGACATGGTCACCACAATGACCGTGAGCTGTCCTGTCACCTGACTACACCTCCATGTGTGTACAACCGGGCGCATGCACGGCGTGTAGTGGCACACACTCACACGGAGTACACACGTGTTACACCATGCCACGCCACTATGCACCATGCACTATACACCATGACTCAATACACCATGCACTATACACCACGACACTATACACCATGCACTCTACTCCACGACACTATGCACCATGCACTATACACAACACACTGTACACCACGACACTATACACCAGACACTATATACCACAACATTATACACCACAACATTATACACCACAACATTATACACCACAACACTATACACCACGACTATACTCCACGACACTACACACCACGACACTATACACCACGACACTATACACCACGACACTATACACCACGACACTATACACCACGACACTATACACCACGACACTATACACCACGACACTATACTCCACGACACTATACACCACGACACTATACACCACGACACTATACACCACGACACTATAATCCACGACACTATACTCCACGACTCTATACACCACGACACTATACACCACGACACTATACACCACGACTATACTCCACGACACTATACACACGACACTATACACCACGACTCTATACTCCACGACACTATACACCACGACACTATACACCACGACACTATACACCACGACACTATACACCACGACACTATACACCACGACACTATACACCACGACTATACTCCACGACACTATACACCACGACACTATACACCACGACACTATACACCACGACACTATACACCACGACACTATACACCACGACACTATACACCACGACACTATACTCCACGACACTATACTTAACGACTCTATACACGACACTATACACCACGACACTATACTCCACGACACTGTACTTAACGACTCTACACACCACGACACTATACACCACGACACTATACACCAC
Organism: Procambarus virginalis; assembly: GCA_020271785.1. NCBI lineage: Eukaryota > Metazoa > Arthropoda > Malacostraca > Decapoda > Cambaridae > Procambarus > Procambarus virginalis. Next base: position 67,522,747 of record WNGS01164437.1, on the reverse strand, counting down.
GACACTATACACCACGACACTATACACCACGACACTATACTCCACGACACTATACTTAACGACACTATACACCACGACACTATACACCACGACACTATACACCACGACACTATACTCCACGACACTATACTCCACGACACTATACTCCACGACACTATACTCCACGACACTATACACCACGACTCTATACACCACGACACTATATACCACGACACTATACACCACGACTATACTCCACGACACTATACACCACGACACTATACTCCACGACACTATACACCACGACACTATACACCACGACACTATACACCACGACACTATACACCACGACACTATACTCCTCGACACTATACACCACGACACTATACTCCACGACACTATACACTACCTGACAGGGCGCCTGACAGCTGGGTGGACAGCGCTTTGGATTCGTAGTCCTGAGGTTCCGGGTTCGATCCCCAGTGGAGACGGAGACAAATGGGCAAAGTGTTTCTTTCACCTTAATGCCCATGTTACCTAGCAGTAAATAGGTACCTGGGAGTTAGTCAGCTTCTACGGGCTGCTTCCTGGTGGGTTGTGTAACAAAAAAAGGCCCGGTCGAGGACCAGGCCGCAGGGACGCTAAGCCCCGAAATCATCTCAAGATAACCTCAAGACCTCAAGATATAACCACGACACTGTACTCCACGACACTATTCTCCACGACACTATACTCCACGACACTATACTCCACGACACTATACTCCACGAGACTATACTCCACGACACTATACTCCACGACACTATACACCACGACACTATACTCCACGAGACTATACTCCACGACACTATTCTCCACGACACTATACACCACGACACTATACTCCACGAGACTATACTCCACGACACTATTCTCCACGACACTATACTCCACGACACTATACACCACGACACTATACTCCACGAGACTATACTCCACGACACTATTCTCCACGACACTGTACTCCACGACACTATTCTCCACGACACTATACTCCACGACACTATACTCCACGACACTATACTCCACGAGACTATACTCCACGACACTATTCTCCACGACACTATACACCACGACACTATACTCCACGAGACTATACTCCACGACACTATTCTCCACGACACTATACTCCACGACACTATACACCACGACACTATACACCACGACACTATACTCCACGACACTATACACCACGCCACTATACCCCACGACACTATACTCCACGACACTATACACCACGACACTATACTCCAGGACACTATACTCCACGACACTATACTCCACGACACAATACACCACGACACTATACACCACGACACTATACACCACGACACTATACTCCACGACACTATTCTCCACGACACTATACTCCACGACACTATACACCACGCCACTATACTTCACGACACTATTCTCCACGACACTATACTCCACGAGACTATACACCACGACACTATACTCCACGACACTATACTCCACGACACTATACTCCACGACACTATACTCCACAACACTATACACCACGACACTATACTCCACGACACTAAACTCCACGACACTATACACCACGACACTATACTCCACGACACTATACTCCACGACACTATACTCCACGACACTATACTCCACGACACTATATACAATGCTACTATTCTCCATGACACTATACACCACGACACTATACACCACACCAAAACACCTCCGCTGGTGAATGCATTAGGCAATGATGTGGTTGAGGCTGACTCCATAAACAGTTTCAAATGTAGATATGATAGAGCCCATAGGCTCAGGAATCTGTATACCAGTTGATTGACGGTTGAGAGACGGGACCAAAGAGCCTAAGCTCAACCCCCGCAAGCACAACCAGGTGATTACAACTAGATGAGTACAGTCAAACACACACACACACACACACACACACACACACACACACACACACACACACACACACACACACACACACAGTGGATAAGAGAGTACCTAAGCAATAGGAAGCAGAGAGTTATAGTGAGGGGTGAGACCTCAGACTGGCGTGAAGTCACCAGTGGAGTCCCACAGGGCTCTGTACTTGGACCTATCCTGTTTCTGATATACGTAAATGATCTCCCAGAGGATATAGACTCATTCCTCTCAATGTTTGCTGACGACACCAAAATTATGAGAAGGATTAAGACAGAGGAGGACAGCTTGAGGCTTCAAGAAGACCTGGACAAGCTGCAGGAATGGTCGAACAAATGGCTGTTAAAGTTTAACCCAAGCAAATGTAATGTAATGAAGATAGGGGTAGGAAGCAGGAGACCAGATACAAGGTATCATTTGGGAGATGAAATACTTCAAGAGTCAGAGAGAGAGAAAGACCTGGGGGTTGATATCACGCCAGACCTGTCCCTGAAGCTCATATCAAGAGGATAACATCAGCAGCATATGCCAGGTTGGCTAACATAAGAACGGCCTTTAGAAACTTGTGTAAGGAATCTTTCAGAACATTATATACCACATATGTCAGACCAATCCTGGAGTATGCGGCTCCAGCATGGAGTCCCTATCTAGTCAAGCATAAGACTAAACTGGAAAAGGTTCAAAGGTTTGCCACCAGACTAGTACCCGAGCTGAGAGGTATGAGCTACGAGGAGCGACTGCAGGAATTAAACCTCACTTCGTTGGAAGACAGAAGAGTTAGGGGGGACATGATCACCACATTCAAATTCTCAGGGGAATCGACAGGGTGATAAAGACAGGCTGTTTAACACAAGGGGCACACGCACTAGGGGACACAGGTGGAAACTGAGTGCCCAAATGAGCCACAGAGATATTAGAAAGAACTTTTTAGTGTCAGAGTGGTTGACAAATGGAATGCATTAGGAAGCGATGTGGTGGAGGCTGACTCCATACACAGTTTCAAGTGTAGATATGATAGAGCCCATTAGGCTCAGGAACTGTACACCTGTTGATTGACGGTTGAGAGGCGGGACCAAAGAGCCAGAGCTCAACCCCCGCAAGCACAACTAGGTGAGTACAACTAGGTGAGTACACACACACACACACACACACACACACACACACACACACACACACAACACAACACACACAAAACACACACACACA
>WNGS01164437.1:67480859-67518624 GCA_020271785.1 Procambarus virginalis | reverse complement strand
AACCGACCTGGAGATTTATATTTATATGAATTTATATAGAATTTATATTTACGTTAATTTATATACTTCGATAGCAATTTATATGATAAGTGACTTATTTCTGCAATAATCTCACAAATCGATCCTTGCACATTAGGGGGGGGGGTTATACTGAATTTATATATATGCAGCCACTCAAACTACAGTTTAACTACATATATTTGTATACATTGAGGAGGTTCCTTATCTTATTTACAGCAGGCTTAGTCCACCAGGTATAACTAGGATGTAGACACCAAATTATCCTCTTTGAGGCAAGCTTCCATCACCCAGTAACTGATTCACAAAGTTTGCTTCCTCTTCTTGACCTGTCAAGGTGCTAGCTGCCCCACATAATTATTAATAATTGATTAATTTAAATGAACTAAGTTATGATGTATAACGGTTTTTATTTTTTTTTCTCATGATAGCTTAGCAGACTGTATGTGAGTGGACTATATGGATTTCAATTTTTCCCACAAGTCATATCCTAAACACAGTAGGGGAGAAAGGGGGTTAGTTTGCAGCCTTCTGAGTTTCAAAGCCCTAGAGCAGGCAAGCAGGGGTTGAAGACAGGGCGAGGATGCAGAATCTTGAGCAAGGAACTGGAGATGAGGTGAAGAGGGGAATGAAAGATCGTGGCCCAACCACCGTGGGTAAGAATTGCAGCTGATGCTGCGTTTGGGGTAGAGTGGAGTTCTCATGGTGCTCGCTGGTGTGTCTTGTAGGGCAGGGCTTCTCGTCAAGGTTTCTTTTCAGCTTTGCGTTGGTGTTCTACTTATTTTCTTGATGTACTAGGGCGCAGATCGTCGGTGTTTTTCTTCTTCTTCCCAGGCCTCGTGTCCTTCTTGGTCTTGCTACGTGTCGATACGGTGAGGCTATCGTTGGAGGTAGCTTCCAGCCGGAAATCTTCTGTTGTGTAGGGTGCTGCAGTGGAGGAGATGGTGTTCCCACCGGACGTGTCCTCATCTGAAGAGTCAATGATCAGAAGTATATGAAGCGACTCGTGGAGGTCGAGTTCTTGCCTGTTGAGGCTTAATGGGAGTTGCAGCTGGTTTAGGCTGGTGAGAGGGTTCGCACACGAGAGGTGGAACTGTAGCAGTAGTCGGTAGAGGAGGCGTCTGGGTGGCTTGTGATGAAGTTGCTGGAGGAGCAGGCTTTGCTGTTGATAGCAGATCCGTGAGCACGCGGCGTTCACAGTGATGTCAGGGACCAAGACTGTCTTGGGAACTTGAAGTGGTGTTGGTGAAGACTTCTTCTGGAACTATGAAAGCTGGAAGACCATTTGCTTTGTATAGAATATTTAATATTCTTACATATTCCCGGGGTTTGCCAGCTATCATGCTGGCAGCCGATGTCAATGCTTGAACTGTGCTGTTCAGTGGTTGGTTGGTGTGGGCCGGAGTGATGGCTGGCTCGACGAATCGCTGGATGGCGTTTGGGAGCTGGCTCCCCATTGGCTGGTCGTAGCAGTGGGACGTCCTCCCGGAAGCTCCGGGAAAATGGCGGCTTGGGCGTTGAAACCTGAAGTAGAGGTGGTCGCTGATTGGCTTGTTGCTTCAGAGGTACTGGCTCCGGTTGAAGGTGTGGATTTCTCCATGTTTTTAATGACGTCTTGTCTATGAGGACAACGTATGGAGATTGCTGGATGGTCGCCTTTGCACAGCAAACAGCATAGAGTTTCAGACTTGCAGATGGAGTAATGGTGGTCAGCTGAGCAGAGGCTGCACTTCTGAATGCGCTGGGTACATTTGCTGGTGGAGTGGGTGTACTCGTAGCACTTGAGGCACTGGTTGATGACGTGAAAACGTTCCATCTTCGCACGGAATGATGGAATGTGAATTCCAAAGCTGTAAACACCATTTCTGGTAGCCATGGTAGCCGCAGCTACTGTCTCGAAGGTCAGCTTCAGGGAGCGATTTCTGTTGAAGTGAGCTTCGTGAAGCCCTAGGTCCGGGTTTGATGCCTTGAAGTCGCGCATGAACGCTCTTTCATCAGCTTCATCTTGTTCCACGATCCATTGGCTGAGATCATGAATAACGACAGAGTGTTCAGCCAGGTACTGGCGTGGGAAGTTGAGACGAAGGTGTTGGTGGCAGAAATTGGTGCTGAAAAACAGAACTTTGTCGACTTCCTCCTCACTATAAAAGAAGAAGAGGATGTCCGTGCCTTCCTGTTTGATGTCGTTGGGTGTCACTCCTGCAATGTCTTTAAAGAGCTTCAGGAGAGATGTCTTGGAGAATGGTTGCTCGTTAAGGGGCGTACCCCGAATCTTGTAGCGTCTGTGACGCATGATGAGCTTCCTAGTGGCCGATGGGTCTCTCTCAAAGACTACACGTCACTGGAGATGGCCTCCCGTCTCTACCCGGCATAAAATATCAAGTTAGGAGTGGGGTCTGACCATCTAGAGTGACGAAAGTCTTCTGCCAATTATTTATCCACCCGGCAGTGCTAGGTGCGAGAGAGAAGAGCTAGAGCAACGAGAACACGTCCGGCCGTGACGGTTGCAAGTTGCTGAATCTGTGATCGTGATCCTGTGATAAGTTGCAGCCTATCGATCTAGAATTATCGATTGACAGGAAAATTTATAATAATTATTAGTCGACTGATCCACTGGTTAGTTTGAGTACTCAATCGCCTAATCTGACTTGAAGGCTTCAACATGGGTACATGAATGTGACACGTGGACAATCGGCCAGCTATGGGCCTCGTGGCATATGGCGTCTGTTCCCACGTGCTGCAACAGGTTGATGTCGCCAATTTCCTCGGGTTGCCAAAGATGATCTGTTGGAAGGTTACAATATAGCATTTGCAATTAACCTACGAATCTCTGACATCGGAAAAATATTAAGATATGAAGAATTAGGTAATTGTGAGAGGCTCGCCATGATTTTTGGTTCACCTGCCTTTTAACCGGTTGAATATTATTAATATTAAAGGATCCTGCAATAATGATATTTACACAACCGAACAAAGGTACTCCTGTAATTTTGAGGCGGCAGCATCTCAAGAACATAGGCTTGGATGGCGAGTATAAACGTGTCTGCTAATTGTGCGTCCTCACAGGAGATTTACTGGTTACACGATGGCCTGCCTGCCTGCCCCTTGCTCACTCTAGTGACGCCAATCGAAAATGGGCCGGTTCAATTTCAGCCCATTTATGGACGAAGGTAGGGAGGCGTTGATTTTATTTATAATTTTATTTGATCCAGTCAGAGAACAGTTTTTTTTATCGATTTGAATACTGAGCTGGAGGTTGTAAGTAATTATTGGCGATATTTTATGGTGTCAATAATATTCTATGTTCGAGGGAAAATTCCACTGAAATCTCATTTTCTTTGAACAAGTTATGAAATTAATGTGTTAGTATTAGTTAATGTGTTAGTTACAATATGCAATTAAATGCAATGCTATTCTTGTACTAAGAATAAGTAAATGGGGTCGGTTTTGTTCTGACAGTCCGACCAAAGCTTCATGCCACTCCCACACAGTTGCCCCAGATGTAAAACTCCCAGCGTTCCAGCCTCCACACGCTCGACGCTTTTTTTTATGTTTGGCTACTGTTGATATCTCGGGAGTGCAGGACATAAGTAGTGGGTAGATAGCTTTTACATTGCCAGAAATTAACAGCGTTTCAGGGAGAAATAAACTCCATTTAGTGTGTAATTCACCTCCAGTGACTTGCTAAATATCGGAGTTGGTAACTTACTCCACACACAGCTTCCCTTTGTCATTTCAACATTTTCTCCTTTCAACAGGAAATGAATTGTGCTTCAATTTTGTTCCTAGAGTGTTATGAGAAAATTTGAAGTTCAGGGAAGTAAAAAAAAAATATTTTTCTAGCTGTTAAGAACTTTCACAATAGAACAAATTGGTACTTCTCCAGACCATTGAGGTTTGTTTTCAATATTGAAATTTTATTTTACCATAGCATGTTAACAATTTAAGTGTTGCTCACATTTACCTGTGTCTAGACAGTTTTTTACTAGTTTTAGTGCCAAACCCATATTTCCTGCATTACATGTTCAGTGCTGAATATTGTTCAATTTGATTTTTTTTTAAATTGCAATTACACCTTCGTTTAATAATCAAATTTGTTGTGCTCAGCCTGGTTAAATTAAGTACATAACTCCAAATTTCAAGCCATACTCGTACCAGATTGCTAATTTACAACTTTGCTGTTTTCCAACTATTTTGTTTTGCCTAACTACAATTTAAAATGTTATTTTTGCAATTTACTTGAATCAAGTTTGATATTTCGAGTTTTATTATTTTTGGGCACTATTTTTCATGCCTAGTGTGCTATATTATAATTTACTTTCCAAAGTCAATTCCACTTTAGTAACAATGTCCAACTCTTTTGCAATTCCTCCTGACTCAACTGTAACAGTTCCTCGCACTAATGTCCAGTGTTCAGCACAGGAAATGACTATTCCTCTTTTTGCTGGAGAATCTCGCTTATTAGAATCATAGTTTAGTAAAGTTGAAGCAAAGGCCAGAGCTTGTTTTTCTGAGCCTTCTGATGATGATTATTTAGCATTCACTACGTCATCTACTGACACCACTAAAGGTGTCATTTAAAGATTTTTTCCACCGTTGTTTTGTTAAAGGTGACCTGGACCCATTCAGACCCATTCAGTTAAGAAAATTGCTAATGCCACAGTGCAACCTGGTGAATCCTATAATGCATTTACCAACTTACTGAACCAGTATTTATATGCCTTAGAGTTCATATATGTTCAGAGTTCATATAGAGTTCATATTTATATGCCTATGTTGAGTTCATCATGGGTTGATGAAAACAAAACTCTGACCCCAGTGGCAATGGCCAAAATGATAGTTTTTGGAACTTTAATGCATTTCACCCCAGAGCACACTAAACCTATCCTAGAACAACAACAAAATTGGATCTCGGCACGAAATTGGGAAAGTGTTTGTGGCAAGGAACAATGAACCAGACCAGACAACCTAGGCAACATAAGTCACAAGCAGTGAATTGTACAGTTTCAAGTGATGGTCTACTCTTATCTGCCATTTTACATGCTAGAGTTTTAAAAGTTTTTGTCGATGCAGGTGCTAAAATAAATATTGTCAAGCCTTCAACTCTTAGAGATATTGCACGTAAGCACTCTTGTCACAGTAAGAAAATCAGCTATACCTTTTCTGAGTGGTGTTTCAGAAAATAAAGTAACAGTTGAGTGGTAGGTCAGTTTCCCCTATAAGTTTAAAGACATCACACTGTCTATAATATGCTTAGTTGTTTACAGTATCCATTTTTCTGGTGACATTCTCCTAGGTTGGTACACAATGATCGATGAAAGTATTTCATCGTTTCCCCATCGTTAGAACATTAGTATCAAGGACCACGTCATACCATTGTGTAGCATGTATCGACAGGGTCACGAGTTCAACCGTCTAACAGATTATGTTCATTTTGTCGATAGCCGACTTGCTAGCATAGGTTTGTCAGATCCTTGTTGCAGTAACATACCCAAGAAAGCAGGCATTCAATTAAAACATCGTAGTTGTGCAGTTGCTCAGGTGAATGAGTATCTAAGCTTTCTAGAGGGTGACGCCCTAACGGATTCTCGTCTTGCTCGCCTAGCAGTTTCCATCTGAGGTCAGTGATTCTACAGCCACTGGCACTGTGCTGCACTCTCATTCTCACACAAGAGTAAGAGTGAAAATTCAGGGAATGCCTGAGTTACCAGATGATGTTTCAGAAAGTGAAACGTGTAAAGTGAAATTTACGTTTGTTGAACCCTCCTGGCACCCAGTGCAGGATGGTAATGGTAATATTACATTGTATATTTTAAACACTTGTAGTGCCGACATCCATCAATGCTTGGCAACCCACGTTGTAGATTTTACCCATTACTCGTTACCAATGCTAGTGGTGGACGATGTTTCTGTGGAACATGCTGTGTACACACACACACACACACACACACACACACACACACACCAGAAGAACATGTATCTCAGCCATAGGTGCATGCACAACACCTTAGTCTTCCTGATTTCCCCAACTCTGTGGTTCAAATTTTGAAATTTTTAAACAAGAATAGAGCAGTTGTACCTCTACCAAGAGAAAAGTTAGATCTCACTCTTATTATGCATAAAATTCCACTTGAGCAAGGAAGTAGACAATTTAATGTACCAGCTTACTAACGCATTTGCAGAGAGCAGAAGCTGATAGAGGAAATGATACAGGGTGATGTGATTGAGTTGAGCAATTCGCTATGAAACGCTCTATTAATTCTTGTACCAAAACGAGATGGGACATGGAGACCAGTAATCGACTACCGAAAGCTTAACAGAGTAAACATACCTGACCGTTTCCCCCATTTCCAGTCATAAATGATTTCTTGCAAAGCATAGGTCGAAACAAAATATTCTCAATGTTAGATTTGTTACAGGGATTCTGGCAAATTCCACTCGATTAGGAAAGTAAACAGTTAAACAGAGAAAGTAGTACTCCCAGTGGTCATTTTCATTTCAAAAGAATGCCTTTGGGCTACATGTCAAGAGGTTAAACCTCTGGCTAGCTTACACAGGATTGATATAAGGTCAATTAATCACTATATTGTTTCAGAGTATATGCACACTAACATTATTAAATATAGGAGCTAGATGATGTTGCTTGGTGTCTATGGAATACTGAGACACTCAGCTTACGATGGCCACCGTAGCATTACTAGGAAAAGTTACAGCATTAGCATAGTTTTAAGCTTTTGACTGCTCAGAGACAGTGAGGAGCTAGGTGGCAGTGGGCCAGTGTCCCTAACGGTTTTCCTGGCCTTAAAATAATCATCACAGCCAGGTTGTGACGTCACGAGTCATGCTATTGTAGGGTCATGTCCCATTGGCCAAGGCATGCTTTGGGCCTCCAAGATGCCGTCACCTGATTGGCAGTATTTAAGAACTAAGGAGGGCCGCAGAGTTGGCTTTTCTCCTATTAATTTATTCTGACGAGAGCTGAGCTAGGTAGACGTGTTGTCGGGATTTCGGCCATAGTTACGGTAATTTCTTGTCTAAACACAATGTTCAGCAAGCCCAAGTATACCTATTTTTGTCTATGTGATACTGTAAGCAGAATCCAGTACCCGCTCTGCGCGCATAGCTGTATCTTCCAAAATAAAGCGATTCAGAAGAGTACGCCACATGTGTTCGTCTACAGGTGCATCAGGACTGTAGTATTTTGATCCGTATCCATCTGCGATATTAAGAGCGATCCGTCACTATATCGCTAAGTAAACTATGTGAAAGGAATCTAGGATATGATTCCCATTGATTTGAGTTCAACATTCCTAGTGAATAACATCGAAATTGTGGACTTATGGAATGATTTATTTCCATCCACTGTGTTGATCCACCCAATGTGCTTAACACGTGGTGCCAATCTTGTGTATGCCGCCGCCACCACCACTAGTGGTGCATGCCTCCATGCGCTATAACCTAGCCGTGCGGCTATATGCTGTCGCCTCCCACACCATCTTGGGAGCAAGCGACTCTGGTCCTGATGACGCAGAGGCTTTCTCACCCGCTCGTCACCTCAGCTCCATGTGAAATTACTCCACCTCCACGTATGTGCTGTGCCAAAGGATCTATCACCTGTGGTCGGTGGATGCTTGTGTTACAATCAACAGCAGGGTAGCATTGAGTGAAAGATTGTTGAATGTAAGCCAGTTATCAAAAGTGAGTACTCCATAATTAGTGTATCATTTATCTGAAGTGCATTATTTCATGGTGTTAACTCAGTCAGCTGTTCGGTCTGTCATTCTCATTTGTTAGCAACCGTGGAGATTCGTAGGTCGGGGAAAGCACATAGGTGAGGTAATTACAATAAATGTGTGGTTACTGTAGATTGACCAGTGTTTGTAAAATTACACGTTTACCACATTTATTATTATTGTGTGTATTGATTTGTGCGATCTTATATATACTATCACTGCACATTAACCCTTAAATTGCATAACACATCATATGTGGCGGCGAGTAACTGCCACGGAATTGCTCACATCATATGATGTGTGGGTGTACCATGCAAGATTTTAAAGTCCCGCAGCTACATGGGGTTCACATCAGGTTTCTCAGGGGTATTGTAAACAGACGCCATTTTTTTTTTAATCATGGGCAACATTCCCGGGTGTGAGAGCCTTAGTACTGAGTGAGCAACCAAGGCTGGCGCACGCAGCATGCGCTAACATCACTGCTGTTCAGCTTGTGACATCACAAAAAATGAAAAAATATATACATGTAACTGGCATTATTTAGCGATGATAGTATTACAGAAAACCCCCTTAACTGTGATAAAAATGACTAGGCTCCTCATAATGCCAGGATTTATGTGATAATTAGTGCAGTGTTGTTGGGAACAGTAATGCCAAGGGAGGGAGGTAGGTTCATCTGCTGACTGTGTGGCCACCTATTAGTCAAAAATCCCCTTATCAGTTTAGTGTACACAAATGTCGATACTTTCATATAACATGAGTATAACAGCACAAAATATGGTGGGAGGAGGAATCTTAGTGAGGGAGGGAGGCAGCATCAGCTGTATTCACCTAATTGTGCTTGCGGGGCTCTGCTCTTTCGGCCCGCCTCTCAACTGTTTCTACTATTTTTTTCTCCACCCCCCCCCCCACACACACACAACCACCCAGGAAGCAGCCCGTGACAGCTGACTAACTCCAAGGTACCTATTTACTGCTAGGTAACAGGGGCATAGGGTGAAAAACTCTGTCCATCGTTTCTCTGCCCATCACATGTCCAGTGTTCTGTCTGCTCGGCCAGCCGGCTCCCAAAAGCTGTGTTTTGCGAACTCTGTCTGAACTCACCATACAAGCTTAGTTGTACAGTTATGGTGAACAAAACATGGTGATGCATATATAAAACGTATGTATATTGTGAATAAAAGTGAAAACAGTGGGAGATGGAATGTTGGCGAGTGAGCTATTGCTGAAGGAGGTGCCATCGACTGGCTGGTGTGTGGCGGCCACTCGTTGGTATGACACCATACCAACTTAGTGGTTTGTTATGGGTGAACAAAACATGCACACATGCATTACACTATATACACAGGTGATATATAACAGCATAACTGTTTATTGTTTTATAAACATAATAATGGAATCATTAATATGCACAACATAATTTCGAGTAAAGCAATGGTTCACACATTATATATATTTATCACACTACACACTATTGAATATTACTGCAAAAAACTAATAAAATCTGGGACATTGAAATAATTTGGTAATAATATTTTTGTGGCAACTCCCGCCTGACAGCTCGGGCGGAGCAGATATCTCTGACGCTTGCTCTGTCAACACCTCTTTTCTCGGGGGAGCCCCTTCGGCTTCCTGGAGCTATCCAGGCTGATATGTATCTCTTTAGAATTTGGCATCCGTCGATGTGGGTGGAGTTCTAGGCCTACTGGGGGACCAAGCCAGAACCCTGTCTTCCTCAGAGAGGCACAAGGAGCAATGACCTATAGAAATGCACATGTGATTTGGAGCATTCTAAATCTGCTATCAACCGGGACAGGCACCCAGAAAGATGAACGCCGCAAAAAAAAACCTATTCTGGTTAAAAACGACGAAAATAGACAAACGAGTGGACAGAACTACTCAAATGAAAATGAGCATGACGTCACACGAGCCGTGCAGTTCCTCCCTCCTCCCAGGAGGGGAAAGGGGAAGCCCCAGAACCCCCACACCGCTGTATCACATCAGCCGAAGAACTGAGGTGTGGATCACACCTCAGTTCTTCGGCTGATGTGATACAGCATGGTCGTGTGGCTCCAACTCCAGACTCTTGTGTTGTACTGTCCTTTGGTTCAGTACTGCTCCTATGGTGGTGGTGTGCTAGCTGGGAATATTATTCTCAGGTACTCGGGCTGCATGTGCTTAGGGTCACCTTAACCGAGTGCCCTGTAAGTAGCCCCCTTGGGATTCTCTTCCACAAGTCACCTCTACCTCTGTTGGTCTTTTGCTGCTCGGCGATGGACCTCTAAGTGTTTTTTTTTTTTTAGGGGGGGGGGGGGGAAAGGAGCCTTCCACACTTGTCTACCTTGGGGGAAGTGGTAGTTTTTCACTTGGTAAAGGCACGGGGTACTGTGCAGCTAGTTTTCACCTGTAACAGCAGCCAGCTCCGTTCCTTCTGGGTATGCTGTCCTCTTGAAAGTTTTTTTTCTTTTTGTTTTTGCCTGGTAGGTGGGGGGGGGGGTTGCATTTGTGTCCCTCTCCCCAGTTATATTAGGGTTTGACTCTCGGTTTGGTGGTAACCCCTGCTTCGCCCTCGTGAGTGGACACATCCCGGTGTTCAGAATTAGCAGTTTGTTTGGCAGCATTGGACGCCGGTTAGCAGTATCCTGCCCGAGCATACCCAAAGTAGATGCAATCTAAGGGCCCTGGGAAGCCCCGCAGGGACACTTGGGTCTGATGGATGTGACCCCTGGGTCCCCTCTCGCTTTGTGCGAATTTGAGAGTTGTCTAGTCCCCCTTGTCTCAGGGCAACGATCATTGTTTTTGCCTCCGTCATGCTGCCTGTTGGGTCGGCGACACCTTCGACCCAGAGTCCTGCGAGAATTGTTGCTCGTTTGACTCGATTCGCCCAATCAACTGGTGACATTATTCGGGTGCAGGCTAGATTTAGATTGCTGCTACCTGCTAGGTTGGTTGCTTTCCTGGATGCTCTGAAGCTGCCCCATTTTGCTTATAGGGACCCAGACTTGTGGGGGGGGGGGGGTGTTGGTCGCGTCGGCCTTGGTTTAGTCCATGCCCCCTCATTCTTATTCTGCTGTGGTTCATTCGCCCCCCCCCCCTCTGCTTCTGGCTCTTAAGCCGTCTGATGGTTTCGGGGTCGGGGCAGGGTTTAGAAGTTTCCGAGACTCGGGCGATCTCAGGGGTTTCCCCTTCCGGGGTGGTGACGAAGGCAAAATTCGAGTCTGTTCCTCCAGCTGTAGCTCCGGGATCTGACCAGTGGGGCCCTCTCCCTGCTATTTCAGCCGTCCCAGCTTTTTCCTGATAGGCTGGGGCTTTGGAGGACGACTCGCTCCCGGGGTCTGACGTGGACGTTCCCAGGGTTGGGGAGGAGCTGACTTGGAGCCTTCAGCCCCATTGGACCCTGCCTGGGTTTTCCGACCCCTCAAAGCGGGGCTTACTGTTACAAGGAGTGGGGTTTTCCTTTCCCTCCTCTGCGTATGAGTTGAATTTGGGTTTGGCATCTCCCTGGGTTCGGTTCCATGTCCCTGCGGGTCCTTCGGTCCCATCCTACTGTATGTTTTCGGACTCCAGCGTCTCACCTGCTGAGGCAAGGAGGTGGGCATTGCGGCTTACCTCCTGCACGACCTAGAGTATGCCTTTAGAATGGATTCGTCTTCCTTCAGGTTTGTATCTTTGTCTCCATACTGGATTCGTTATGAGGGTCCGGGGTCGTCCTGCCTGGCGGACTGCCTCATTGTCGTTGTTTGAAGCTTGGGGCACTTTCTGTCGTACCCGCACGCTTGAGTGGTGCAAGGCGTCGACTGTGGTCCAAGTTTACCTGGCGGGGCAACTTTGAACACCTTAATGACTGCCTTTTAGCTCCTGCCCTTCTGCGGGATGTTGGCACGCTTCAGTTTTATGTGTAGGTTCCTTCCTTGTTGGCTGCACTTGTGGCTGAGGAATTGCACGTTCGTGGCTTGCTGGCTTCAGTCCTGCATCTTTTTGCTCCTGGAGCTGTCTTCGGATTGGCTTGTGGAGGTTGTCGAGGCGCTTGGGGCCGTTCCTGGGTCTGGCGCCTTGGTCGCAGCTGCTCGTGCGTCGTCTGCGCTTTTTGAAGCAGTTTGCGTTGATCCTGTGGGATGCCCTGTTGCAGTTTTATGCCGAGCGTCTCGCATGTTGACAGGTTGTGCTCACTTCCTCCTCGGAATCCGCTTGAGCCCTGGCTTTTAGGTTGTCTTCGCCCTTTTGTCCTTTGCTGTTTGCTGACTCTGTGGTCGAGCAGTATATGCAGGCGACTTCTTCCAACTGTCGTTTGATGTCCGACTTGTTGGTTCTCGTGGGGTGCCAGGTAGGTTCTTCCCAGAGGGGTCGTGCCAGGGCTCGGGATTCCACTCGTCGGGGTAGGCCACAGGTGCCAGTTTTGGAGCCGGTGCCACCTTCAGAACCGTCTGTCTGGTCGACATGGTGCTTGCTCTGTGCGCAGGTCAGGTTCTCTTAAGGGGCATCGGCCCTTTCACCTTTCGCCCAATTGATGGGGCGATGGGGGTGGGGTAGGGGAAGCTTGCTCATGCCTTTTCTCACATGGGCATTTTGGGTCGTTTCTCGCGACCTGCGGCGGCATTGGGTGGCTCCTCCTCCTGGGAGTTCGGGCTGGCGGGGCAGGCCTCTTATGTGCTCTGACAGCACGTCTGAAAGTAGGTGTGCTTGGGCGTGGTCGAAACGATTTTGTCTCAGGTGGGTTTCTCACCTGTTTCCAGTTCCGAAACGGGACTGAGCAGATCTGGGGTTCATTCTGGACTTGTTTGGTCCCCTGGGTTTCTGGCCCCTTCCTTTCGGATGACCTCTCTGTCCCAGGTGCAGCTTCTGTTGGAACCGGGCACTTGGATGGTGTCCCTGGGACGTTTCAAGGACGCTAATTGGTACGTCTCGATTCATCCGGGGTTCAGGGACTGGCTCTGTTTGTTGTAGGGCGTCAGAGTTACCGTTTTCATTGTTACTCGTTTGGGTTGAACCTAGCGCCTCAAGTGTTCACACACCTTATCCGGGTCATGGTGGCCCATCTGCGTCTGTTAAGTGTTCAGGTGTTGGCTTACCTTGATGACTGGCTGGTTTGGGTTCCCAGTCAGTCTGTGTGTCTGCTCACCGGGGCTTTAGTGCTTTCCTAGCAAGCCGGGTTTGGGATTCTGGTGAAGCAGATGGGACATCTGGTTCCCTCCCAAGTTTGGACCTGGCTGGAACATGTATGGGACTCTCGGACGGCAAACTTGTCCGGCTCCAGTCATGCATGTGCTTGTTTCTGCAGGGCTCCCGGGTCACCCAGCAGTTGTTCGAGGGTCTGTGTGGAAGCCTGAACTTTGCAATGATAGTCTACCTGCCGGGTCGGGTTTGGCTTCGTTGACTGTTCTGGTTCCTTCTGGGGCGTCCCTTCTGCCTTTCGCGCTATCACTGGATTCGACGCCTGGGGGTCTTACGTCTGCTGCTGCATCGCCGGCTTCCCCTTCGGGTTTTTCAGGGTTCACTGCCTTGACGCTTACATGAGCCCTCACTAGATGTGTTCACAGACGAGTCGTTTCATGGCTAAGGTTTTGTGACCAGTGTTCACCAGGCCGGCCAGGAGCGGTGGGGTCTGTCCTCCCATCGGGCCCACTGCACAGTGCGGGAGTTTGCAGCGGTGTGGTTTGTACTTCGGAGGGTTTTGGTCGCCCACGAATTGATGATCCGACTCCATTCGGACGGCTCCCTGGTGGTTCATTGTTTGAACCACGGGGGGTTTGGTGCAATCCTTGGCTCTTTGGGTCTGGTCGCTTCGGGTGACTCTTCTGCCAATTTCTCGGGGTTTGGCTATCCTGGCGATTCGCGTCTGGGGGGGTGTCCAACGTCCTGGTGGACGGCCTGTCCCAGTTCGTTCCCCTGTCCACGGATTGGATGGTCGATGCCGACTCATTCATTTAGCTCTGCCAGATGTCCGGGCGCCCAGAGGTGGACCTCTTCACGTCGGCGTGGTCGAGGTGTCTTCTGGTATATGATGTTCTTTCCCCGAGCGACAGTCAGTCGGGATCGACGCCTTCTGGCAGGACTGGTTGAGGTGAGGGGTTCCTCTTACCTCTACCTTTCCCCCTGGTTAAGCTATTGATACAGGTCCTAGCTCACTTGAAGACTTACCAAGGGAGAGTATTACTCTTGGCCCCATGGTGGCTGTCCCAGCCTTGGTTTCAGGTGTTGCTTGCTCGGTGTCCAAATCCGGCGGTTTTTCCACGGCTCTGCCTCTTTCAACAGATTGGTTCAGTCCGTTACAGGATGGGATCACTTTTCTCCTCGAGTCTTTGCGTTTGGTCTTTTTGACTCGAGTCTATCATCATCTGAATGGTGATCAGGTAGCTTCTTTGATGGTGTCCCACCTGTGGGGCTTCGTCTTTGTGGCAGTATGAAGTTTTCTGGTGGTCCTTCCATTTCTTTTTGATTCTTCGTCGTTGTACTTTGCTTTCGGTTTAGGTTGTGTTGTCCTTTCTCTCACAGCTGTTTCAGGGCCGTCATCTTATACCGAATACTATCGTCTCATTGTGCGGTGTGGGCAGAGCCGCTGCAGTCTGCTTTCGGTAAATGTTACTTCTGAGTCGTTTCACAAGATGTCTCATGCGTTTTTTCACATCCGGGCTGCTCATGCACGACCTGAGCCGTCCTGGTCTTTGGACAGAGTTCTCTCCTCTCTCTCTTCTCTTCGGTTTGTGGTGGCCCCTTCGGTTCAGGATTATTTTTCCGAAGCTCTTTTCTTGTTGGCATTGGCCTGTGTGGGTTTGGTGGGGAAGCTTCATGCTCTCCTCCAGTGCAGGGGTGTCTGCTCTTTTGGTTGTGCGATAGGTTTGTTTTGCAGCCGTCTCCTCCTTTTCTGGCGAAGGAGGAGATTGCTGATTTCCAGAGCGGTCCGTGGGTTGTTGATGCATGGTTGGTAAGGACGGGGGTGCATCTTGTGTTGTGTCCTGTTGCAACCCTACGCCATTATTAGCGCGCCATGGCTTCTGTGTCTGGGGACGCACGCTGGGTTGATCCAGTTTCCCTTCTTTCCTGTTCTCGGGTGCGGGTCTCTCGGGTGGTCCACAGGGTTATTAAGTCTAGCCAGCCTGCAGGCTATCCCCGTGCCCATGACGTTCATAAATTTTCTGCACTTGCTACCATCTTTGGTAACATGTCCTGGGCCAACATTCCGGCCGGGGGGGGGGGGGGTTGGCGGTCGAACAGAGTCCTGCCCGCACGCTACCTCGTTAATGTTCCTGGGTCTAGTCGGGCCTGTGTTACTCTGGGTCAGCGGTTGCAGCCTGTTGTCTCTACTTAGAGTTGAGATGTGAGCACCGACCGCCTCCCGGGTAAGTCCCCATTCATTTTCGTCTTTGGTGAGGTAGCTCCGGGGAGCCAAAAGGAGGCTTCCCCCTTAAATCCAGCATTAAATGTAATGAAACGCCATTATCTGGGCGAGTCCCGGAGGCTTCCCAGCAACCCTCCCTAACTCCGTTCGGCGGTTTTCGCGTATTTTGATATCCAGCCTCAGAACTGTGGGGGTCTGGGGCTCCCCCTTTCCCCATTCCGGGGAGGGGCAAGCTGTGCAGAACATGCAGCAATGCTCGTGTGACATGCTCATTTTCATTTGGGGAGTTCTGTTCGCTTGTCCGTTCTGTTCACTTTTCGTCGTTTTTAACCAGAATTGGGGATTGTTTTGGAACACTTGCCTTTCTGGGTGCCTGTCCCGGTCGAAGGAAAATGCATAGAATGCTCCAAATCACGTGTGCATTTCTATAGGCAATTGCTCCTCGTGCTTCTGAGGGGTACCAGGATCTGGCTCGTGGTCCCTAGTAGGCTAGAACTCCACCCATTAAATTTTATTCTAAAGAGATACATATCAGCCTAAATAGCTCCGGGAAGCCTCGGAGACTCGCCCAAAAAATGGGGTTCCATTACATGCAACACTTTTTTTGCCGGACTTCCCCGCCCTATTGCGGCGAAAATATGCCACCTACGATTTTTTTTAGTATTTTTCTCGTGATCAGGGAACACAAATGAACACACAAATGAGCATCTGGTGTAATCACTGACAGAACAATTGACCTCTATCCTACCTTCTTCATAGCAAACATGGACATACCACCACCAGAAAATAAGAAACTTAACTGCAGGCTACACAGTGAAGCAGCAATAGGCGACCTCACAAATTCACATCACAATACTAACTGGGAATCTAAATTCCATAATACACAGGATATAAATTCATTAGCTAAACTCTTCCTTTCCAAAACTCTAAGCCTCTACAACACTCATTGTCCCCTCACCAAGAAGGTAATTGACATAAGAATAAACAATTCTTTGCTCACAAGTTGCATATTCAAAGCAATCAACAAGAAACATGAATATGAAAAAAACTTAGGATTGGCCTAGTTACAAAGGAAGTATTTAAAACGTACTCAAAGATTATCATTATAATAAGAAAAGCAAAACTTTTCTATTATGCGAGTAGATTCAAAGAAGCTAAAGGCAACATTAAAAGCACATGGAAAGCCATCTCTAACATCCTAGGAACTAAACAACACTAACATAATCAGATAAAACTCTCCAAGGATGGCTATAAACCTATAACTGATTTTGAAACGGCAATTGAAATTAATACCCGCATTTCGTCATTTAGTGCTAACCTTGACAACAAACTCTCACAGACTCTGACACATGTTAACTCATATCTTCCGGGCAGCTATCCAAACTCTCTTCTTTCACCAGTCAGCCCGACAGATGTTGTGTCCATCATTCACTCACTAAAAACCAAAGCTGGGAACATCAGTGAAATACCATCCATGGTATACAAGAGTGGTATACATGCCCTTGCACCTCCCATTGCTCTGCTGTTCAACAAATCCCTAGTGTATCATACCTTCACTGATATCCTTAAAAAAAGCACAAGTAACGCCAGTTCATAATGACGGCCATCCGGCAGACAAACAATTAGAGACCAATATCAAATCTACCCACATCAAAAATATTTGAAAAAAATATTTACAAATAGCTCTACTCCTGCCTCGTAAAATTCGATATTCTCAGCCTGTCAGTTTGGCTTCCGCTCCCTAAGGAGTACCAACGATGTCTGCTTGATACCATCTACTCAGCCCTTGACAAAATGAGTTTCAGATTGGAGTCTTCATAGACCTGAGAAAGGTCTTTGATTCTGTTAACCATAACTACCTCTTACTTAAACCCCCATCATTATGGAATTCGAGACCTTGCCCCGAACTATATCCGATCCTATCTTAATGACACACACCAATACGTAGCCATCAATGATATACTCTCTCCCATTCTACCATTAACCTTAGAGTGACACAGGGCAGCGTCCTAGGACCTCACCTATTTCTTACATCAACGATCTACCTAATTTCTCAAACATTCTTAAACCTATGTTATTTGCTGATGATACTACCCTCATCTACTCAGACTCCAACCCACACATTAAATAATGCTGTAAATAATGAGTTAAAAATTAGTCCACTTATGGATGTCACACACACACAACACACACACACACACACACACACTAAACATAGAAAATACCTACTAAGCCATATTTGGAAAGAAATCAACAATGCAATTCAGCTTCCGATAGATAATGTTAACATCGGCAATAAAAATGATGGAAAGTTCTTTGGCCTACACGTCGACAAGAGACAACTTCAGCACCCACATGCAACACACAACTGTCTCTAAAACAGTTGGTATACTCTCTAAAAATCAGGTATNTCAAGGACAGGTTTACGAAGAAGGAAAGATGGGGAAGATGAAGACCAGAGCTAACAGAAGAAAAGTGGAAACCCAGTTCTTAAGTGACGTGCAACGGGTCCGCCACAAGAGTACCACGGAGGTGAAGGACCGGTGAAACATCGGGAACGAACTTACCCCTATCTTGCGGATACACTTCCAGATCTGTGGCAGAGGAGTTTCGGACGTAATGGCGGAGACATAAGATGCCCAACATTCACGTTTAGCCGTACGGATGGCTCTACGGGCCACCGCACTCACCTTCCGAAAGAAAATAAAAGAATCGGCCGTCTGCTGACGGCAGTCTCTCTTCCAGCATGCACACTTACAGCGGACAGCCCGAGCACAGTCTGCATTCCACCAGGGTATGCACTTCCGTGGACCTCGAGAGGAAGAGCAAGAAATAGAGCGGAGGGCAGCGTCGAACACTGTGTCCTGAAAAATAAGGAGAGAGCGAGGGAGAGGCAGAAGAGAGAGATCAGAGAGAGCAGCACTGAGGGTAAATAGTTTCTAGTCTGCTTTAGCAAACTACCACCTAGGGAAGGAGAGGGGAGGGCAAAGAGAGAAAAAGGTAACAAGGATGGGGAAATGGTCACTGCCATGGAGGTCATCAAGAACCCGCCACGCGAAATCTAAGTAAAGAGAAGACGAGCAAAGAGAAATATCAAGACAGGAAAGGGTGCAAGTCCGAGAGTCCAAATGCGTGGGCTCACCAGAATTCAGAAGAGACAGGGAAGAAGAGAGGAGAAACGGCTCAAGAAGGCGACCTCGGGTGTTTGTCAGAACATCACCCCAAAGAGAATGACGACAATTGAAATCACCCAGCAGGAGCACAGGCTCCGGCAAGGAGTCCAGTAGGTGTTTCACCTCAGGAAGAGAAAGCAGGACACTCTGGGGGAGATATATGGAACAAACGGTGTACCATTTCCCCACAAATATACGAGCAGCAGAACAAAGGAGATGCGAAGGAAAAAGTAAGGGGACAAAGGGAACATCAGAGCGAATCAAGAGAGCAGAAGAGTTAGGAGCCCCAGCAACAGCTGGGGGGGGGAGGGAGAAAGGAATAGCCACGAAAGCGACCAGGACGAGCACCAAGCATCGGCTTCTGGAGACGGACACAAAGGGGCGAAAACCGCGAAATCAGAAGTTGGAGTTCAAAGAAATTGGCATAATAACCCCGAACGTTCCATAGAAGAATTGACATCGACGAGAAGAGAAAGGACAACAACAGAGAACAAGGAAGAAACAAAGGCGAAAGAGCAACATAGCACGTTAAAGAAGATCAGGGTCGGGATCAGGGTCAGCAAAGTCAGGGTTAGGGGGCATGAGTAAGCCGAGCAATGACGGAGGGAAGGAAGCTGGAGAACAGACCAGAGGTGGACGGGCGGGGTCCGGAGGAGTAGGAGGTAACCGAGAGGAGCAGTCAAGGACAGCAGCAGGAAGAGGGGGAGGAGAAAGAGGGGAGCACACCTCAGCAAGGGCAGCAACCGAGAGGGAAGCGGGGGGCCAAAGAAACCTCCATAGCAGGAATATGGGCACAACCACCGAAATGGGAGGGGAAGGTGCGATAGAGTAAGAAGTAGGGGCCGAGGAAGAAACCTAAGCCTTCTTACCCGCCGAGGAGGAGGAAGGAGAGGAGCCAGGTTTACACTTCTGACTTAAAGAAACAGGTGTACCAGCAACTATGTACTGGGCAATGGATTCCAGTGTCTCAACAGGAGAAGCTGAACGAGAGCACACACGACGACCGGTAGGAGAGCGATGGACATCAGCCCGCACTGACAGGCGGCGGCGGGTAGAGTCAATAGACAACGGAGAAGGATGGGAAGGAGGATCGGAGGGAGACGAGGAAGAAGACACAGGAGACATGACAGACCAGGTAGAAAGAAGGGGAACCCCAGACAGAGGACCAAAAGGGGGACCCTTCGGGACAGAACTCAAATGAACAGAGGAGGGGGCAGTGGGCGTATCAGGGTCCAAGGCCCGGAAATGGTTGCGAGTCTAAGGAAGGTGGGAAGGACGAGGAAAGGAAGAGCGCAACACGCAAGCATAAGAGACGTTAGCATATGGTGGGAGCCAGCGAACCTGGCGCCTTGCCTCGGGGAAAAGATAAACGCTTCCAGTGCTTCAAGTTAAGGACGGCTGCCTCAAGCTTGTAATGGATACAAGCACGGGAGAAGGTAGGATGGGCCTCACTGCAGTTGAGGCAGCGAGCCTGGGGAGAAGTGCACTCCGAATCAGAGAGACCTTCGCCCCCACACAAAGGAGAGAGAGAGAGAGAATCCCAGAGCAGCAGAGGGCACCATGCCCAAACCTCCAGCACTTGTTACAGAGCCTAGGAGAAGGAATGTATTCCTGGACAGAGCACCTGGCATCAGCAAGAATGACAGAGGGCAGAAGGGTCCTACCATCAAAAGTAATCTTCACAACCCGAAGGGGCTGACGGCGACGACCACGAGGGGCACGAGTAAACATATCTACCAGGAGGACAGAATGGCCCTGGGCCTCAAGGATATGATGAATATCATCGTGGCAGTCCTGCAGATTCCGAACACCGGTTGCAACATGGGGTGGAAGGAGAATAGTGTCAACACTGGCATTCAACCGAGCGTTCTTGGAGACCCGAACAGGGGTCTTGCCAAGGCAAGATAAAGCAGCCAAGTGGGAGGCCGCATCCTGAGAAGGAGCAACAACGACACGTGTACCGAAATGAGTGGGGTTGAAGGTAACAGAGGCATCCACGGAATCAACAAGATGCCGATGGAGGGAGAAATCGTCAGGAGGCATAGAATCGAGGAGGAGGAGATCAAAGTATTTGGCCCATGAAGCGGGACCAAACAAGGCCTGATATGCATCAGAAAGGGAAGGAATCGAGCGAGTGCGGCCGTAGCGAGGACGGCGTTGAGAACCCCCAGAGAGAGAGAGAGGTGTTAAAGGGTGCAGTAGTCACGAGAAACTTAGCCGTTTCAGGGGACGAAGTGGTCACCACTGGGGGTTTGAGGCTCGACCCAACCACAGAGGAGGGAGGGGAGCCGAGGGGAGAAGTCAGGATGGTCAAAGGAGGAACAAGGTCGGGGCCCAACGCAGCGAGGGCTACAGAGCCCGGTCTTCCAATACAGTCCGACTCAGGGGCTTGGTCGCCCCGGCCGAGCCTGAGAGGGTACAAGAGAAACATTAAACGACAAATACGAAGAGAAACATTTTCATTCACGAATGTGCCCCCATACCCACCATGGAGCCACAATTAGAGGCAGGACACTCAACAAGAAGCTATGCCCGATCATGTCAGGCAGCCGCCCACTAAGCCCACCTCACGGCATCAACAAACTGAACAGGGAGAGGGGTGCTAAATAATAACATGAACATATATATTTTGACATTTTTTGGCAATGCTGTGGTCACAAGCTGACCAGCAGTCCTGTGAGCTAATGCTGCATTCGTCAGCCTTGGTGGCTTGCTCAGTACTGAAGCTCTCACACCCAGGAATGTGTGCCACAATTTTTTTTCTAGGAGACGTCTGTCAAGTATCTGTCTTGGGTGCACTATAGCTGCCCCTATCGCACATGGGGCGTGTAAATTAAGGCACTAGACACTAAAACAGTTATTAATGTATTGAGCAGTTCCGGTTTTGTTTCTCAAATCATCTATATATATATAATCGCAGTCTAAGGGTTTACAGAAGAGTCCTACTGCTTCGTCCATTCTCTTACACTGGTGCAAAGACCTCATTCTCCCTGGTGCTGCCACTGCCTGGCGAGTGGGGGGCTGGTGCGGCCGCTGCCTGGTGAGAGTGGCTGGTGCGACCTGGTGTGTGACTGCTGCTGTTGTGCAGTGTAATTATTCCTGCTGCTGCGCGGTGTGTGACTATTGGTCCTCCTGCTGCTGCTGCGCGGCGTGTGACTATTGGTCCTCCTGCTGCTGCTGCTGCGCGGCGTGTGACTACTGCTCCTCCTGCTGCTGCTGCTGCACGGCGTGTGACTATTGCTCCTCCTGCTGCTGCTGCGAGGCATGTGACTATTGCTGCTCCTGCTGCTGCTGCTGCGCGGCGTGTGACTATTGCTGCTCCTGCTGCTGCTGCTGCGCGGCGTGTGACTATTGCTGCTCCTGCTGCTGCGCGGCATGTGACTATTGCTCCTGCTGCTGCTGCTGCTGCGCGGCGTGTGACTATTGCTCCTGCTGCTGCTGCTGCTGCTGCTGCGCGGCGTGTGACTATTGCTGCTCCTGCTGCTGCTGCTGCTGCTGCTGCTGCGCGGGACTATTGCTCCTCCTCCTGTTGCTGCTGCTGCTGCTGCGCGGCGTGTGACTATTGCTGCTCCTGCTGCTGCTGCTGCGCGGCGTGTGACTATTGCTGCTCCTGCTGCTGCTGCTGCTGCGCGGCATGTGACTATTGCTCCTGCTGCTGCTGCTGCTGCGCGGCGTGTGACTATTGCTCCTGCTGCTGCTGCTGCTGCTGCTGCTGCTGCGCGGCGTGTGACTATTGCTGCTCCTGCTGCTGCTGCTGCTGCTGCTGCTGCGCGGGACTATTGCTGCTCCTGCTGTTGCTGCTGCTGCTGCTGCTGCGCGGCGTGTGACTATTGCTCCTGCTGCTGCTGCTGCTGCGTGGCGTGTGACTATTGCTCCTGCTGCTGCTGCTGCTGCTGCTGCGCGGCGTGTGACTATTGCCCCTCCTGCTGCTGCTGCTGCTGCTGCACGGCGTGTGACTATTGCCCCTCCTGCTGCTGTGCTGCGTGTGACTATTGCTCCTCCTGCTGCTGCTGCTGCTGCTGCTGCGCGGCGTGTGACTATTGCTCCTCCTGCTGCTGCTGCTGCTGCGCAGCTTGTGACTATTGCTCCTCCTGCTGCTGCTGCGCGGGACTATTGCTCCTCCTGCTGCTGCTGCTGCTGCTGCTGCTGCTGCGCGGCGTGTGACTATTGCTCCTGCTGCTGCGCGGCGTGTGACTATTGCTCCTGCTGCTGCTGCTGCTGCACGGCGTGTGACTATTGCCCCTCCTGCTGCTGCTGCTGCTGCTGCGCTGCGTGTGACTATTGCTCCTCCTGCTGCTGCTACTGTGCGCCGAGTGACTATTGCTCCTGCTGCTGCTACTGTGCGCCGAGTGACTATTGCTCCTGCTGCTGCTGCTGCTGCTGCTGCGCGGCGTGTGACTATTGCTCCTCCTGCTGCTGCTGCGCGGCGTGTGACTATTGCTCCTGCTGCTGCTGCTGCTGCTGCTGCTGCTGCGTGTGACTATTGCTGCTCCTGCTGCTGCGCGGCGTGTGACTATTGCTGCCGCTGCTGCTGCGCGGCGTGTGACTATTGCTCCTCCTGCTGCTGCTGCTGCTGCGCAGCGTGTGACTATTGCTCCTCCTGCTGCTGCTGCTGCGCGGGACTATTGCTCCTCCTGCTGCTGCTGCTGCTGCTGCTGCTGCTGCGCGGCGTGTGACTATTGCTCCTGCTGCTGCGTGGCGTGTGACTATTGCTCCTGCTGCTGCTGCGCGGCGTGTGACTATTGCCCCTCCTGCTGCTGCTGCTGCTGCTGCTGCGCTGCGTGTGACTATTGCTCCTGCTGCTGCTGCTACTGTGCGCCGAGTGACTATTGCTCCTGCTGCTGCTGCTGCGCGGCGTGTGACTATTGCTCCTGCTGCTGCTGCGCGGCGTGTGACTATTGCTCCTGCTGCTGCTGCTGCGTGTGACTATTGCTGCTCCTGCTGCTGCGCGGCGTGTGACTATTGCTGCCGCTGCTGCTGCGCGGCGTGTGACTATTGCTCCTCCTGCTGCTGCTGCGTGGCGTGTGACTATTGCTCCTGCTGCTGCTGCTGCGCGGCGTGCGACTATTGCTGCTGCTGCTGCGCGGCGTGTGACTATTGCTGCTGCTGCTGCTGCTGCTGCTGCTGCTGCTGCTGCTGCGCGGCGTGTGACTATTGCTCCTCCTGCTGCGCGGCGTGTGACTATTGCTCCTCCTCCTGCTGCTGCTGCTGCTGCTGCTGCGCGGCGTGTGACTATTGCTCCTCCTCCTGCTGCTGCTGCTGCTGCTGCGCGGCGTGTGACTATTGCTCCTCCTGCTGCTGCTGCTGCTGCTGCTGCTGCGGCGTGTGATTATTGCTCCTCCTGCTGCTGCTGCTGCTGCTGCTGCTGCTGCTGCTGCGCGGCGTGTGACTATGCTGCTGCTGCACGGCGTGTGACTATTGCTCCTCCTGCTGCTGCTGCTGCGTGGCGTGTAACTATTGCTCCTGCTGCTGCTGCTGCTCGGCGTGCGACTATTGCTCCTCCTGCTGCTGCTGCTGCTGCGCGGTGTGTGACTATTGCTCCTCCTGCTGCTGCTGCTGCTGCGCGGCGTGTGACTATTGCTCCTCCTGCTGCTGCTGCTGCTGCACGGCGTGTGACTATTGCTCCTGCTGCTCCTGCTGCTGCATGGCGTGTGACTATTGCTCCTGCGGTGTGTGACTGCTGCTGCCTGGTTACAAGTATCTCTGGGAATTCTCATTATCTGCCGATGTAGACCTGACCAAATGTAAACTGTGTCAACAAAATTATTCCCACCGTCACTATGTGATGGAGTGCGAAAAGATACGTGAATTTAGAGACAATTCAATAACCAATGTTCCAGCGATGTGTAAATATTTCATTCAAAATGATCTGCTACCGGAAATTTTAGCCAAATATCCCCAGTTTGCTAACTGTAGGTAGTAACCGAGTGATTGTAACCTATCCACCGCTGCCCAGTGGATGGGAGGCGGTGTGCAGGACAAACATATAAATTTTGACACTAGCTCTCCACATATGTCAGTTGCTTAATTTAGAACCTGTACTTGAGGTCGATCTCGAACCCATTGTTGATGTGACGACTTATATTGAATTTTGTAACTAGCTCATCAAGATTGTAACTTGCTTAGCTAAATGAATTGTGGGGTTCAGTCCCTGAGCCCATTATGTGCCTTTGTAACCCTTTCCACTACCGCCCACAAGATGGGTATGGGGTGCATAATAAATGAACTAAACTCACTGTGGCATCCACCATTTTTTTTTACTGACTGACTGGAGACCACTTGGTATGTCAGATGTCATTAGTATCTCGTGGGACCCCTGGAACATGTGGAATTCATTAGCGGTGTGGGTCTTCCTGGAACGTCTAAAACGCTGCTGAACAAGTTCTATTGTAGTTGCTACATCTTATTTAATCCAGTTTAAAATTGCCAAGTCACGCATTGAAACAATTTGTATAAACTCTAAAAGCCATATTTAATATTTAACCATTTTTCACATGTGATTACTTATAAACAATATTTCAAATATACAAGAATGGACGGTGGACAAAACCTGTTTTCTCATGCTGTGCCAGAAGCTGCCTCACGAACACTGGCAATGGACGGTGGACAAGACCTGGAGTCCCTCACACCTGAAACAACAGTATGCCTTTTTAAAGTATGTTTGTTAACAATGTGCAAGTATAAACATTTTACACATGCCTGATACACTATGTTCACCCAAGCTCTTGTGACCAATAAACATTTACACACAGCGAAACAATTACACACAAGTCCCGTAAACTGCCTGGTAACACTCATTGCACCCAGCCTTGTACCCTTTTAACACGTTTATATTTTTAAAATGTTTACATCATAATTAACAAAGTCCCTAACACTATCGATGTCTCAACACTGGTACTCAACTTCTGTGGTATATACATGTAAAAAAAAAAGTGTCAATTTATATATAATATGATTTCCTGACTGCACCACAAGGGGGTGCAGACGTCGGGCTCCGGCTGTCAGTAGTCGTCTGCCGTTGCTGAGTGGCGGTTTGCTGTGTGGGGGGGGTGGCGTGGAGCGCCCGCTGGTCGGTATGGACGCGGCTGGTACTAGCCATATTCGGAGGATCGACACTGTGAGGCTGGCCTTCTCTGCTGCTGTGGACTGGCCAGTTGTAGAAGTTGCTCTCCTGGACGTCCTCTGTGTTGACGTACCCGAGCTCATTGGCCTCGAGAAGCTATCGCCTACCCGTGTTGCAGTGTCGTTCGCCACGTCACATGTTTACCAGGAGTTTGTGGCTCGCTGGGATGGCCGCACGCTTCCTCTTCCGGCTTCAGCTGTGGAGACCTCGGATCCCTGGGGGCCCTTGTCGTTTGTGAGTGTTCACTGCGTGCCGGTGACCTTCCGAGGCGGCCCTCATGTCCTTGTTTACGCGGTTTGGGACGGTTGTGAAGCACCAGTTCAACGTTTTGAGTGTGGGCCGGCTGAAGGGGGTCTGGCTGGGTTCACGCACGCTTGTCATGCGGCTCACGCGCCCTATACCGTCCAGGGTCTCTTTTCGTGGGCTCTCTCAGCGGACCTTTTATCAAGGTCAAAGCCGCACGTGGTTCTGGTGTGGTGCTGAGGGCCACGTAGCTGCTGGTTGCGATGCTCCTCGCTGAGGCCCCTTCAGTTTTCCTGGAGGATGACTTTCCCCGCTTATCTGTGCGTGTGGATTCCCCGGCGGATCCTCGCTCTGTGCAGGTGCCTGGTGTGGTTCCCGCGGCGATTCCAGCTGTCGCTCCGTCTGGACCTGTTATGTCTGCCCCACCGGTGAGCTCGGGGGACCTAGAAGCGCCTGTTTCGGACCTTCGTCGTTCAATAACTTCGGAAGTGCATCCGCATCCGGTGGCCTTGGGGGTTGCTGTAGGGGTGGAGCCTGCATGGCCTGCTGAAGGACATGTGCATCCCGGGGCTGGCGGGGCGGTGGTTTTTGTCTCTCCACCCACGCCCTCTGCCTCATCGACTGGCAGTTTCCTCGTTAGCAAGTCCCTCTTCTCCTCTGCTGGTTACGTCACCCTCCCTGGATGCCTCGCGTGTGTTGGAGTCTACCCTTCCGCCTGCTGTGTCTCTTCCTTCTCCGATTCCGGTCTCCGTACCTAGTGGTGGCATTTTGCCCAGAGTTGAGGATGATGCTCTGCGTGATCGTGCTGCCCCGGCTTTGGGGCCACCTGCCGATGGTTCTTCTGGGGCACTGCTTGCTGGGGGTGACAGTTCCGATAATCAGCGGCCTCTTTTGAAGTGCCGTCGCTCGGCTCGGGGTGCATCGCCTCGCCGGTCGTGAGCAGAGGAGCGTGATGCGATGGATGATGATGATGTGGCCGACGCTGTGTTGGACGCTGAGCCTCCTACTGGTTGCTCCCCTCAGTGAGCGGTTACCCCTGGTGATCGCGACCTTGTTGTGTTGTCGAAGGATGTGTGGCGTGGGCCTCTGCTCCTGTTCAGGTTGGTGGGAGCGCTGGGGCCCCTGCGGAGCCACCCTCAGCGGGCCTCGGTGCGGTGCCTGGTGTCGACCGAAGTGCGTGCCCTAGTGGGCGGGCCGGTGTGCAGCCTGCCGTGAAGTCCGTTGTGCTTCCTGGTGTGCGACCCTGTGTCCAGCTTCCTAGGAGGAAACCCATCCCTTTCGTCCTCTCGTCTGGCAAGGTGGTCGGCTCTGAGGATACTGTGGCTTTTGAGTGTGATGACCTGGTGCGTCCTGTTCCCTGGTGCTCATCCACCATCTGGGTTCCACGGGCGCAGTGTTTTGTCTCGGGAGTGCCAAAGTCGATGCCTCAGCCTATTGCGCCTCCTGGACGTCCGCTTCCTGAAATTGACCAACTTGTTTGGGAAGCTTATTGCTTACGGTTTCCGGCTCGTGAGTACCCGGAGAAGTATGAGTGATTGGCGTGTTTGGTTTCTATCTGTGTTGTGCGTGATATTTCCCCGGTGCCTGCGTGCACAGGTGGGTGTCCTTGTCTGTGCGTGTGGGTGGGTGGTGTTCTTGCCCCTGCGTGGCCTGTTTTGTTGCATTTTGCGTTTGCGTTTTGTTTTGTGCTTTGCCTTTGGTATACATGTTTGTGTTGTGGTTGTGTACAGTTTTGGTTGTTTGGTGTTATTTCTTTTGTGTAGTTGCGCACGCCCTGTGTATTGTGTTGGGGTGGCGGGCGGTGTGGTTGTGTATGTTGCTTGTGTGTGCGTGTTTCTTTTCTTGGCCTCGGGAATTGCTTTATTCTTTGTACAACATTTCTGTTTTTTATGTTATTTCTGTTTGTGTTTCCCTGTTTATGTATTTTCTGTATTTATTATTTTTGTATTTATTATTTCTGTATTTATTATTTCTGTATTTATTATTTATAGTTTCCTGTAGTTTTGTATTTTTGCCTCTGTCAGTGGTTTCGGAGGCCTGTTGTTGCTATGTATTATTTTGCACCTGTATTTGGGTTGTTGGGCTGGGCTTGTTTGTGTGTTCTCTTCCTATATTTCTGTGCTTACGGGTTTGTGGATGTGATTATGTTTTATGTTATTTATATCTTGTGCTATTTATTTATAACGTTCTTTTTGTGATAAGCTCCAGTGCCCCTTTCAGGGTTTTCTCTTTGTGCCTTGTATCATGTGTTTTCTATCTTGGTTTTTGTTGGGTATGTTTAGTTTGCATCCGTGTTTACTTTGTTTTATTTGTCCCGTATGTGTTTATGACTTTTTTATTCTGCAGTTGCTTGTTTTGTACACTGTATATTTCTTTTATAAAAATAACAAAATTATATATAATAAATTGTTAGGACGGAATTTTATATTTGTATCGGGCAAACGTCAGAAACGTGATATTTCATTTTAACAAAACACTCGGCAATTAGTTGGAAATTTTCTAAATGATTTCACGATACAGGAAGTTTATTGAACATGCCACAGCGGTCGTCATCGAATATACTATGAGCATTAGGTAAATTACATCTGGGACCTCTTACAATCCAGAGGATCTCACAGACAAAATGAGTAACATACTTTATTCACCCATCTCAAACTGTAGGAGTACATTTGCATGTAATGCGATATTCATATTGTGTGATTTATTAGGATGTATGATTATTGTATATTGAATGCCATTGTAGAAGAAAGCAGGATTTTTTTATGTTGGGCGAACGGGTCATGGACATGAGAGTTTGATAGAGACGAGTCTGCCAGTGTATGTTGCCAGCTTGTTGAACCATTATATACATAAATGGCGACAATGACTAAAGAATGTTATTAGTTTAGTTATATTATTAGAATGAACTGTTAGTATGTCTGTTAGTATAGTGTGTCTGAAAGTGGTTACTTTCACTTTCGTATGTAGTGTGTTTTATTAGAGAATGTATCTGCCATGTGGTAACTGTGGGAATAGCCAGAGCGCGATTAATGCGAGCCCGCCACTTCAGTGGTTTGTGGGGGAGTTGGTCGGGGAACACCTAAAGTAGGGGTATTTTCTTGCGTTGTGTGTCTAGGTTAAATATTTTTAATCAGTGATTACATGATATATTGTATGAATCGAACTATTCATAATATTAGTATTACAAGTATAATTGTGTCTATAGCCAGAGAACATAACTTTTGTCTAAGATTATAATATACACGTTATACTTTTAATTAGTTTTTATGTCCCTCCCTCAGTTCACCTCTGATCAACTATAAAAAAATAGTTGCAAAATCAACTATCGTCTGTTACATAAAAGATCAAATAATCTCTGGTTTTCACTGAATTTGACGATTTCTAGGCACTTCTAGAAATGACACTTCTATGGTACCATTGGGGACGTTGGCTTCATCTCTTGTCCTACCTTCAACATGTTCACTCAGGCACAAGTTTGCCTGATTTTATAGGCAGACTCTTGGATGCTTTTACATGGTCAAACACATGTTCTGGCCCATCCTGATTTATCCACGGTTTAGGGACTGTTAAGGATTCATTGTGGGGCATCAGTGTTAGAGTATGTCTTTCAAGATTCTCCCACAGCTGACTTGAATGGCTCATTGCAGTGCACAGTGCACCGATCTTCGTGTACAAGCCCTATCTCTTAACCCTGGATAGTAATCTGTCATGTTGGGTGTCTCCAAGATGCCCACATAACCAGGAATACGTTTATAATACGAAGGCCGCCGTATGTCCAGGCAGGAAGTAGATACAGGGAAGTTGAGCATACTTGCCACAAAGGGTCATTGAGTACATTGGCTGGTGCCAGCGTGAGAGAGTAGAGAGATGCCAGCGAGGCGACAGGACAGTCTGACCCTGAGGTCAACCTCAACCGGCACGATGGAGAATAACTGTGACGTGGTCGTAACGTGTTCCTGACGTCACCTCTTGCTACTGATCAGGGAACGATCAATATGATTGGTTCCCGCTCTTTTCCTGCAGTGTCATTGGTCAAATTTTAACGCTTTGTGTGTCCCACAAGATGCCCGGAGCCCCAGGCAAGAGCATTCACATGAGGGAGCCCTTGCACAGAGGACGTGTCCTGTTCTGTCTATCGGCCAATAGACTGAACACCGTCCATTCCTCACCGTCAAGTTAAACTCGGCGTCTTTTCAATATACCAACGCTCGCCCTGAATCGTTACTGTGACTATATTGTTCAGAAGCCTAAGTGACAAATCACCAGAGGGAAACAGACTGGTATCAGGTAACCCCTAGTGACAAGTGGAGATCATCTGTGAGTGACTTGGAGTGAACTAAGGCAGTGCCGCCGCCTAAGTAACCTGTATGTGACTTTACCAGAAGTTTACCTGCATGGTACCACATAACCTGCAGCCGGCACTCGGTCTAGAGCGTGTACCTCAGTACCTCGGTAGCATCGAGGCACCCGCTGCCGCCTTCACTGTACCACGTGACGTCACCACCCTTACTCACCCCAAGTGCCAGAGTGTGTGCGTGTGTCGGTTATACATACAGCACGCCCTCCTGCGAGTACCCCCGTGTCAAGTACGGTTTGTGGGAAACCCTGTTGTCAATGGTCTCACGTCAGAACGAGTGCCAAGCTGTCAGGCCACCTACGAGTTCTTGCATAAATGTGCCCGAGTGAGTAAGAGAGGTACCCTATCTGTGAGTACAAGATCTTGTCATTGTTTTAGTGTGTGTGTGTGTGTGTGTGTGTGTGTGTGTGTGTGTGTGTGTGTGTGTGTGTGTGTGTTGATCTGAGGGATCAACCACAGTTCTCACCTACTCATACCCGACACAGGTTATAGGTAAAGGCACCCGACGGTGTAGGCGTGTTTATCTGTGTGGTATCACGGCATTTCACTCGTCTGTGAATGTGAGCGTCACATACACCACACATTTAGTATTGTGTGATATTATTCTGCATGTTATTGCCTGTCTCATTGACAGTGCCATTGTGTTTATTGCATATCATTACCCCTGTGGTAATGATATGCAATAATCACGGGGTCCCTGTGCCCTTCTTCACCACCTTCGAGGTCAACCCCGGAACTCTCAGTTCCTGCGACGGCGCTGGAACCAATCGTATTGGCGTATGCCTTTCCATTGGAGACTTTCAGCGCCGTGGAGAGGGGGACCTGCTGCCTGGGTAACAGCTTCTCCCCCGATTCAACCTACCCTGGCTTTGCGCCCTGGTGAGGCCATTCCAGACCGACAACCAGAGCGCAACTCCATAGTCTCCTGAGACTGATGGATGCCTACTACTACCCGAGTATCCAGTTGGAACTCTCGTGATCCCTTTGCATACCGGCAGTTAGGTTGCTGTGTTAATGATTGGGTGTCAACTGTGTTAAGTTAGGTGTTTCGCCACGAGTGGATCAAAGTCCATTAGCCAGACGTCAAGAGTCTTGCTAATGCAACCATAGCCTTTCTAACACCAATCTAAATTAAATCAAGCACCCTTTGTATTAGTGGCTAAGTTAGTAAATAAACTACTGTTAAGCTTTATGTGGTGTTTCCGTTGAACCACTTTGAATACCGCCAACAAATTACTCAAGCCTTCAGCTCGAGGTGTCTTCTACTCCGAACTACACTTCTTCTTGCCTAATTCACTAAACTATAAATGTCATGAAGACCCTAGGAGTCCCTTAAAGTGTTAAATCATTGAGGAGATTCCAACGATCAACGTGGAGCAGGTCCAAGTGAGGCTAGTCTGAGAAGAGACCCTCAAGGACTAACTTGACCTTACTCCTAGGCCCTGTACGGTTGCTCTCGTATTTTCTCTCCTAATTCCGATAGCTTCGTGAAGCGTCTGCCACATGTACATTGGCGACGTACGCATTGCAGTCGGGAAAGCAAAAAAGAAAACCCCCACAATCAGGCTTGCCACTTATAAGGTCCTGCCTTTCTACTTTAGCAGTGTGGTGTTGGATCGCAGTAAATTTGCCTTTCTATTATTTTCCATGGGCAGGGTTTGGCTCTGGATGTTAAAAGTTTCTCTGCTGCCAGGATCATCAGGTTCGGGGCACCATCCCCCTCCATGTTGTATGAAGTGTTCCTGGACGCCTCTGATTTGCAGCAGGGCTTTGTGACCAGCATCCACCAGGCTTCCTAGGGACGTTGAGCGGGACCGTTCCGTCGGACGCACAGCACGGTGCACGAGTTTGTTGCTGTGTACCAGTCTGCAGAGAATTCTATTTCCTCTCGAGACTGTTCTCTTGCTCAATATCGCCTACTGCCCGGTAGTGTATTCCACGAGGTCGTATCCATTCGTAATTAAACTTGTCTAGGTCAGCTTCTGGATTTTCGGAAATTTGTTCTGTGTATTTCATGTCTGCAGATATGTCCATTGTTCTCACGGACACGGTATCTCATTTGTGTACCATTTCCATGGAGTGGACCGTCGACTAATTATCTTTCAGCTGATTGATTACGATTCTTCACTGGTTCGACCTTCTCGGTTGTTCGCATCTGGAGGTTTCTAACTAGGGCTTATCGCCACTTGTAAGGCGAGCAGATGGATTATGGCTGCCCAGTATTTGGTTAACTTGTCCAATTCCAACCTGTATTGCGTGGCCATTCACCAGGTTTCCTGGCTTGTGGCCAACAGCGAGCAGCTGTGCCACTGCCCAGAGATGTCTAGACGAGACACTGAACGGAACAGCAACACCAAGGTCTTCATGGAGGTAAATTTTCCAGCAGATTGAACAAGTGGAGAGACGCTCGAGGGTCACATGACAAGCCAGGAATGGAGTGGTGCTGGCTAGTCTCCCGGGTCAGCACTTCACCTTTAACACCTGTGCACAGAGGACATGATAACGGCGAGTGAGGAACTGGGATATTTTCACGTTACAAAGTGTCTGTGCATGAGAAGACGAAAACATATCTAGGAGTGACCATTTAGAACTTCCTAGGGGAGTTTCTATGGTGAATCCTGCACGTTGCCAGGAGAGCGACTGAGATCATTGGCGACTCGGAGACTCGCCTGTGTCAGCATACACGGCTGGATCGAGGGAACAAATGGTCATCTCGCAGCATCGGTCTTTTCCACATAACTGTATAAAGTCATAGTGGAATCCTAGTCATCGCCAATCAGCGAAGAGTTCAGGTGAGCAGCAAATTCCAGTTACAGGAGAAACTCTGGCCAGTGTAGACTGTGTGGGAAAGTAATGCGTTTCCACCACCTGCTACTCCATAATCTGAATTATTCAACATCTTTGAGGTGGCGATGAGTGTCGCGAAGTTGCCCGAGGTGTGAGCTTCCAGCGACCTTGTAGGGCGAGGTCGCCTGAGGTGTGAGCATCCAGCGACCTTGTAGGGCGATGTCGCCTGAGGTGTGAGCTTTCAGCGACCCACCCATCATCAATATTCACCAATATTCACTCCAGTCCGGGGTCCTAACATCAACCACTGCTCTAGGCCAACATTCTCATCATGTAAGGCACAGTATTTAGCAGCAAGAATGTTTTTCATCAGTGATGGGAAAGGACAATTCCTGCGCCAGCCATTTTGGAATTTGCTGTAACCATTGCCCGCTGCAAGCCACTCCTCCACCCACCAGCCTTTGTGCGTGTTCATCTGTACTGTTCCAGGTAGTGCAATCGCCGTTAATCGTCGCCTCCCATTTCAACTGCTCTTCAGAAGTGTTGCGCAGTTATCTGAGGAAATTTTTTTGTGTTAACCGGTCGTTGACGAGTGAGGTCGGCATCACTGCCACTGCTCTATCATCCATCAGTGAACTCTTTGTCAAAGCTAGTGTGTGTCTCCTATGCTTCCTTCGCCATCATCGTCTCTGCAATATCTTAGATCCACTGACATCACCATCTCTACTGTGGCGTCCACGTGGGGAATTCTGACATGTGGGATTTCGTTATTTATTTTAATTTGTCGGAAAATCCGACACCATTTAATAATATTACATGCAATTGCAGATAATATTGCTGCGCTGTATCTACAAGTTACCCATAGAAAATGTAACTTGTAGTGGAATTTTCCGTCTATAGAAAACGGGATATAATTGCCACATACTATTATAAATTCACCAGCTATTGTGTTGGAATTATTCTTAAATACATTAAGTCTTTGGACTTTTACCATTGTGACGATAATCTCTTATCAGAGATTTAGCCTGCTATTTCCTTACTTCATCACGTTCTCAACAATATGCAAGATACGTTTTGTAGTGGCTTAACGTATATATCAAGACAGCCACACGCACCTGCAACTCCCTCCTCCCCCCTCTCCAGCACCTGCTGCACACCTGGTCGACTTCCCAACTACTGCTCTCAGCAAACTAGCGACTTGCGGCCGTCCAGCGTTCTCATTGGCCGCCAACCAACACACCACTCCCGTTCCTCGCCAATCACAATCAATCATCGCCAGTTATTGTTGGAGTCCCTTGCATTTCTGCCAGCCAGAATATATCTCGTGCTCCTGCTGTGAACACCTGATTTGACCCACATCGTGTGATCAAATAAGAGGTTTATAGCTAGCGCATATATTCCCAGCACCATTTAACTTTGTTAACGTAACCAGTTCCCCCCATTTCAATTTGTTCTATATTTTATGTATTTTTCTTTTACATTATTTTAAATGCCAAGGTATCGTCTTTATTTTATTTTGTTTTCTAGTTTAATTAAAGTACTTTGTTATATTTTGTGTTTTCGTGTATCTTGCCTTACCACAGATTATCAGACAAGCAGTCACTTTTTTTTCCTTTTTTTTATATAAATTAAATGTATGTGGCCCAGCATTGACACCTGCTATTTGGAAGACTGCCGACCACCATTTCCAACACGTTACCGTCACATATAATTGGGGGTCTGTCCAAGGAGCTTCACTCAGGTATTGGTAATTGTGGTAAGCATGCTTTGCTTTCATTTCCCTTGCTTCCATTATTTACATTAATCATTTTTCATTTATATGGTGCTGTGTATATGTGCATTACGGGAATAGCATATGGTGAGAGTGAGACAACTTTAGATTACGTGGTGACTGTAGGCCGCAGTCATACTCTTAATTGGTCGTCTCCCCCTTCCGTGTTATTATCCGTGTTTAACATCTTTTGTCCCCAGATATTTCTCACTTTTTGACAGATTATCACATAGGTACCCTGGTACTGTGGTCTGTCTTCGGGTCAATAGCACCTAAGTCCTGCAATCCGACTCTAGGAGGAAAAAGAGGGCTTTAGATCCTCTAGCACGAACTATTATTGGCGAATTGGGACCTCGCCGATAGTTCTCGTCACCAGTTGACACTCGCACCCCTACTCGTCGGTCAGACTGATGGTATTTACCTAAGGTAGGGAATTAGCGTTCTTTCTTTTGAGCACAAAGTTCGCTAATTCTGTAAATACCATATTCATTTTCAGTGGGTACCTTTGCTTATGTTCTATAGTGACTTGGCAAGGTATGACTACATTTTTTGGACTAACTCATTTATTTTGAAGCCATTTAGTGTTTCACTTTCTTTTAAACTCAGTTTTCACAATTAGTAGGATTTCTTGCCTTTATCCTCCCACAGTGAGTACCAGGTACAAGATTTCCTGCGACCTTATTCATTTACCATCTTGAATTAACTTTAATTAATAATTCCCCACAGGATAGGTATCAGTTGCCACGTTTCCTGTTTCTGACATTCACCATATTCTCACTATATTCGTGTCTCCTATATTTTGCTATATTTTCACAATGTTCCGCCTACAAGCTTTCAAAACAGATCCAGAAGGTGAAATAGGGAACTTACGTCACGCTAAGAGGGTCGATTGTTAACTCTTGCACATGAGTATCACTTGGAAGTTCCCGATGGAGCCAACAAATTGCCATTAATAATATGATACTGGATCACCTTGCGGATGAAGGTATTATAGATTCTCCTACTTATGAACAATACATTATTTCAGATAAGGATGACTTGAGAGCCATGAAGCTCAAATTGGAACTTGCCAAGATCGAGCGGGAGCAACAACAGGAAGCAGCTGAATCAGAAAGGAAGAACAAGAGCGTGAAGCTGCCCTCAGAAGGGAAGAACAAGAAAGAGAAATCCGCCTCAGGAGCGTGAGGCAGCCCTGGCCAAGGAAGCAGCTGCCATCCGGAGGAGAAGAAAGTGAACGTGAGTTGGCCTTATACAAACAGCGACTCGAGATGCAACGTGAACACGACAAACGGCAGGCAGAAGCAGCTCTAAACTGTCGTGACCGAGAACTCGCGAGGGACGCTGCACACCAAGCTCAACTCCAACAAGCGGCAGCTAGTCTTCCTCCCAGTTTCAATGTCTCCATGCAAGTAAGTTAATGCCCCGTTCATCGAAACGGAGGTTGATGTTTTTTTACCACTTTTGAGACCCTTGCTGATCAACTTAATTGGCCTGACGACCAATGGGCTACCCTTCTCCGAGTACATTTAACAGGTAGAGCAGCAGTCACACTCAGCACTTTGGCATCAGAAAACGACTACACCACCTGAAACAAGCTGTGTTGGACGCCTACTTCTCTCCACCGAAAGCTATCGACGAAAGTTTCGTGACTACGTCAAGGCAAGTACCACCACCTTCTTAGAATTTGCTAACACCAAACGAAGATATTTCATGAAATGGCTGGAGGCAGCACATGTCTCTACTTTTTCAGAGCTTGTCAACCTCATACTGGTTGAAGAATTTTTGAGACGTGTACCTCCTCCTGTCCGCCTATACTTAGCAGACAAGGAAGAGACGATTTGGTGAAGTGCGCGAAGTCAGCTGACACTTACAGCCTCATCCACCGGCTGACTCCAGAACCTACCAGCAAGAAGTCTTGGTACAGTTACGAGAAAGCGAGCCCAGATCAAGGTACCTCTCAACTGTACTGCAGGTATTGTCGACTATATGGACATACCATTGACAAATGTGGTAAGTCCCAATCTAAAGGTAACATCGAACCCCTAAGTCTAAACCTACTCACCCTAAGTCCGGTAAGCCTGTAATGAATGTTGGTGTTCATGCTAATGATCTCTCTCTCTTTACCAAGCATCTATATCCAGGAACTATCTCTACCCACGGTTCAGATTCAGAGGGACGTTTGGACTTAAGATCCTGCGGGACACAGCGGCTCTACAATCGATCGTCTTGAAATCAGCTGTGCCCAACGTCGCCTACACAGGAGAGAATGTGTTCATCACTGACCTTACTGCTACAACTCCCTATCCACTTGCCAGAGTTTACCTAGATTGTCCCTTCGTGACCGGTGAAGTCCAAGTCGCCGTCAGGGAAAAGCCTTTTCCCATGCCTGGAGTGCAACTTCTCCTGGGCAACGACTTGGCAGAAGACCAACAACCAAACAACCTGATCGTCAAGGACATATTCGAGGTAAGCAACTCTGTGTTGGATAACCCGATTTTTGAACATGTTCCAGCAAAGGTTCAAGAGAGTGATGAAGGTTCTCCTCCTGTTATGGTGACCACCCGTGCTCAAGCTGCACGACCACAGCCAGCTGACTCTACTGCTACCGCTGTCCCTCAGGACCCTTCGAAACTACCCCTAACCTGACCGCGGTGGAGTTCCGTAAGTTACAGAGAGATGATCTACCTTGAACATTATTCTTTCAGGCTGAAACCCAATCCGACAGTGTTCCTGGGTTCTTTATGGAGAACGAAATACTCTATCGCAGGTATAGACCCAGTAAACTGAAGGACGAGGACGATTGGGCAGACGTTGAACAACTAGTGATTCCTACCAGCCTGCGGCCACGATTCTACACTGGCCCACGGCGCTTTGTCACACTATGGGTTCAACAAGACTTACCATGGAATTCGACAAGACTACTACTGGCCAGGTATGGTAAACGACGTCAAAACTAATGTCAAATTATGCCACGTGTGTCAGTTAGCCGGGAAACCGAACGTTCCATTCCAGAGCACCACTGATACCCTCCAGGTGCCTGAGGGAACCGTTCCACAGCTCATTATGACTGCGTTGGTCCCTTGCCTCGGACCAGTGCAGGCAAAGCATATCTCTTAACCATCCTGTGTACTACCACCAGATTCCGATAGCAGTTCCAGTGAAAAATATTACGGCTGCTACAGTGGTGAAGAATCTACTGAAAATCTTCACCCAGTATGGATTTC
>WNGS01164437.1:67463597-67478597 GCA_020271785.1 Procambarus virginalis | reverse complement strand
AAAGGGCGATTTAAGTAGGATCATTGGAGCACATTTGTCTCACTAATTCATTGTATATATTTACTATTGTATGCTATAATTACCTTTACGGGTTATTCATGCCCATGCCATCTCTTGGGTGACTTAATCGATTGTACCTCACCTCACTTTACCCTTCTCTACTGCCTATTTATGTCCAGCACTCGATCTGTAAAATCACGGGAAATCCCGTCACGCAGGGTGCAGTGCACCTCCACACATCTCCAGTATCATCTATTGATACTGGTAATGGCTCAAAAGGGCCACCACTTACGGCTATTCATGCCCGTGCCACCTTTTGGTGGCTTAATCTTCATCAATCAATCTGTAAAATCACTCCTTCTGAAGATGTATTAATATACGAAAGTACTTAAGGAAATTCCTGTTTCATTTATCCTCCGTGGTCTGACATTGTCATATTATAATATATATATATATATATATATATATATATATATATATATATATATATATATATATATATATATATATATATATATATATATATATATATATATATATATATATATATATATATATATATATATATATTTATATATATATATATATATATTTATATATATAGATGACCCTGAGATGGCAACATGACTGTACATTTGAATTCTAGTATTGGCAGCGTATAGTACGGTCCTATGCTGCTGTAAATATATTATATTCGAACTAACGGCGTTGCTGGGACGCAGAGAATTACCCAGCTGGCGACCAGGAAGGAAGAGGTGGAAGCGAGTCTACGGCCGAAAGTCCGGCAAATTCTCTGCACGCATAGGTGAGCAGGCCCGGTGGGGGAGTCACATACTGCAGGATTGAGCTTAGTGTGGGCTGGGCCTTCTCCTCTCCCCCTTGGGTCCAAGGTCAAATGGGGGCCGGTCTTGAGGCATGACTAGGAGAACTCCCTGGGGGTGGTATGTGATACCCTAGTGGAGGGAGTGAAGTCCCACGGTGTGAGGTTATAGGATCAGCAGCACGATCCCGCACTGTTTAACTGTAACCTCATGTAACAAGGCCAAGGTGAGCGGCGCATGACAATTACCAAGATTGTGATCTTGGTAATCCCCCACCAAACAGTAGAAGACCCAGGGAGGAGTATAACAACAACAAGGCGTATATAGATGAACTGCAGAAGGCACCAAAATTAGCTCACAGAATGAGCGAAACTGCTGGTCATGGGGGACCTAAATCATGGAAAGGTAAATTGGGAATCAAGGAATCCTCCATGGCAGGGAAGAAACGTGGGGTGCAAGTTTAGTAGATGTTGTAGACAGGAATTTCGTAACATGTGAAGGAAGACACAAGGGAAAGAGGAGGGGATACACTGAGCCTATCAGACCCGATTTTCACCCAGAAAGTAGAAGACATCGAGAATTTGGAACATGAAATACCTATAAGGGCCAGTGACCATTGTGTCCTAGTCTTTGACTTCATGATGCAACTCAAACTTGTGACCAAGGGACAAGATTTCTGGTAAAGGAGAGTCGACTTCAGGAAAGGGGACTACAGGAGGATAAGGGATTATCTGGGAGAAGTGCAGTGGGAGGAAGAAATTAGAGGAAAAACAGTCCAAGATACGATGGACCTAGTCACACGGAAATGCCAGGAGGCCTAAGAGAGATTTATACCAACAGTAAAGGAAAAAAAGTAAGAGGGAATATAATAACCCATGGTTTAATAGTGTCAGGAATCAAAAATTTGAAGTAGGAGGGAGTGGAGGAAGTACAGAAGACAAAGGACAGAGGTCATACAGGATCAGATGCAACAGAGCTAGGAACGATTACATTAACATAAGAGGAGCATCGGAAAGAAATTATGAGAACGATATTGCGATCAAAGGAAAAAACAACCTAAATTACTACACAACCATATAAGAAGAAAAATGTCTGAACAACCAAGTGACAAGACTAAGGAAAACACGAGGGGGGCATATAC
This sequence comes from Procambarus virginalis, assembly GCA_020271785.1. Lineage (NCBI taxonomy): Eukaryota > Metazoa > Arthropoda > Malacostraca > Decapoda > Cambaridae > Procambarus > Procambarus virginalis. Next base: position 67,476,635 of record WNGS01164437.1, on the reverse strand, counting down.
AGAAAGTGAAAAAGGAAATCTTCGAGGCACTGAATGCAAGTTTCCATGGAGTGTTCACAACCGAGCCTGAGCAGCTCCTATTGTCAGAAGATATTACCGTAGATGAAAGACCACGAGATATAGAGGTGACAGCAGAGGAAGTAATGAAACGATTGACAACACTGGATGCAACTAAAGCAGTTGGACTAGACAAAGTATCACTGTGGGTACTAAAAGAGGTAGCACAGGCCCTCAGCATGCCTCTGGCAGGGATCTTTAATGAATCACTTATATCAGGAGAGTTGCCCAATTGCTGGAAGAGGGCAAATGTTGTACTGATTTTCAAGAAAGATGATTCGGATAAGGCACTTAACTATAGACCTGTATCACTGACAAGCATTCCCTGTAAAATAATTGAAAGAATAATTAGGCTGAGACTGGTTGCACACCTAGAGAACATCAGGTTTGTAAACAAACATCAACCTGGGTTCTGGAAAGGGAAATCTTGCCTAACAAACCTTCTGGAGTTCTATGATAAAATAACGAGGATAATGCAAGGAGAGAGAAGGTTGGCCAGACTGCATATTTCTGGACTGACAAAAAGCCTTTGATACAGTACTGCACATGAGGCTGCTATTCAAACTTGAGAGGCAGGTGGCAGTGAGCGGAAAGGCCCTAGCATGGGTAAGAAACTATCTAACAGGAAGGAGCTAGAGAGTTACGGTAAGGGGCGAGAAGTCAGACTGACGAACAGTAATGAGAGGAGTACCTCAAGGATCGGTGCTGGGACCAATTCTATTGTGGTTCTGTTCTAAGAACCACATCAAACGAACGTTAACCATACGTTCAAAGAGCTTGCAGACAACTCGTGAGGGCAAAAGGGCGGAAAGTCCTTGGGGGATGACCCGAGAGACCCTGGTTTCCGAACAAGGAGGACAACAACATCGCGCCAGTCTTCAGGGACTGACAACGACTCCCAGACCCGATTGTACAGACTCGGTAAATGCTGAGACGTGCACGGAGGGGGATGGCGAAGCATTTCATAATGAATGCCATCGGAGCCCGCCGCTGTAGAACCGCAAAGGGCTAGGGCCGACTGAAGCTCAGAGAGAGAGAAGGGATCATTATAGAGAAGGCAAAGATAAGTACAGAAATTTAAAGGACGAGATTCAAGAATAGGCTTACGAAGAAGGAAGGTTTGGGGAAGATGACAGCCAGAACTATTGGATGAAAGATGGAAACCTAGTTCTGTCGCGAACTGCAACGGGTCCTTACCTTGATACCTTGAGGATACCTTGAGGTGCTTCCGGGGCTTATCGTCCCCGCGGCCCGGTCATCGACCAGGCCTCCTGGTTGCTGGACTGATCAACCAGGCTGTTGGACGCGGCTGCTCGCAGCCTGACGTATGAGTCACAGCCTGGTTGATCAGTTATCCTTTGGAGGTGCTTATCCAGTTCTCTCTTGAACACTGTGAGGGGTTTGCCAGTTATGCCCCTTATGTGTAGCGGGAGCGTGTTGAACAGTCTCGGGCCCCTGATGTTGATAGTTCTCTCTCAGAGTACCAGTTGCACCTCTGCTTTTCAACGGGGGTATTCTGCACATCCTGCCATGTCTTCTGGTCTCATGTGATGTTATTTCTGTGTGCAGGTTTGGGACCAGCCCCTCTAATATTTTCCACGTGTAAATTATTATGTATCTCTCCCGCCTGCGCTCAAGGGAATACAGATTTAGACTCTTAAGTCGGTCCCAATAGTTTAGATGTTTTACCGAGTGGATTCTAGCAGTAAAGGACCTCTGCACGCTCTCCAGGTCAGCAATTTCTCCAGCAGTGAAAGGGGCTGTCATTGTGCAGCAGTACTCCACTCTAGAGAGCACAAGCGTTTTGAAAAGTGTCATCATCGGTATAGCATCTCTAGTGTGAAAAGTTCTTGTTATCCAACCTGTCATTTTTCTTGCAGTTGTGACGGCTACTTTATTGTGTTCTTTAAAGGTAAGGTCTTCCGACATGAGTACACCCAGATCCTTTACATTGCCTTTTCGTTCTATGTTATGATTTGCCTGAGTTTTGTACGTGGTTTCCGTTTTTATATTTTCATTTTTTCCATAGCGCATGAGCTGGAACTTGTCTTCGTTAAACACCATATTATTTTCTGTAGCCCATAGAAAGACCTGATCTACATCTGACTGGAGGTTCGCCGTGTCCTCTATGTTGCCTACTCTCATGAAGATCCTAGTGTCATCTGCAAAGGATGATACAGTGCTATAGGTTGTGCTCTTGTCTATGTCCGATATGAGGATGAGAAAAAGTACTGGAGCAAGCACAGTACCCTGGGGGACTGAGCTCTTAACGGTTGACGGGTTGGATTTTATTTTGTTGACTATTACACATTGGGTTCTGTTGGTCAGGAAATTGTAGATCCATCTGCCTACTTTTCCGGTAATTCCTTTTGAGCGCATTATATGGGCAATAACACCATGGTCACATTTATCAAAAGCTTTTGCGAAATCTGTGTAAATTACATCAGCGTTTTGTTTGTCTTCCATAGCATCTAATGCCATATCATAGTGGTCCAGCAACTGCGACAGGCAAGAGCGCCCTGTTCTGAAACCATGTTGTCCGGGGTTATGGAGATGCTGTGATTCCATGTATTTTGTGATCTTACTTCTTAGCACTCTCTCAAAAATTTTTATGATGTGCGATGTTAGTGCTATCGGTCTGTAATTTTTTGCCTCTGCCTTATTTCCTCCTTTATGAAGTGGTGCTATCTCTGCTGCTTTTAGTATATCAGGAATAACGCCAGTATCTAGGCTTTGTCTCCACAGAATGTGAAGGGCCTGCGACAGTGGTTTTTTACAGTTCTTGATGAATATGGAGTTCCAAGAATCCGGGCCTGGTGCAGAGTGCATAGGCATACTGTTTATGGCTTCTTCAAAATCCAGTGGGGATAGGGTGACATCTGATATATGATTTGATGTTGGTATCATATCCATGAAAAATTCATTTGGGTTATCGATCTTTAGTGCGTTTAATGGCTCGCTGAAGACAGAGGGCAGTCTAGGTCGTTGAGGGAGGGAAGTCGTACCGCGCGCCTCCGTTAAAATCGTGACATTAACCGGGATTTCTTAGGACCACAGCCTTGGATTACCGATTAAAGGCATAACAAGTGCATAGTGACCCGCTGGAAAATTTGAAAACAGTCATTATCAATGGAACTTTGTGTTAAATAGATAATAAACGGGAGACCACGTGTGAGCCAGTGCATGAGGCTTTGTGTACGTGCGTGTATGAGGAAAAAAAATAGTGAACGGTGATTCGTGGAACAGTGAAGTGGAACGGGTACCACAACAATATATAAGTTGGAAGTGAAGGAAAATCGTGCATAGAATATTATAAATACAGAATGCTAGAAATATAGAATAGTGGCAAGAGGCGGCATCAGTAGGCTGTTTCCACAAGCCACGCGAGGCCTACCCCAGGGCACGTCCCACAGGGATAAAATACGGAAATCATATAGTGTACTATGGAAATGTGAATCTAAGAATTAGCAATAAAGTGAGTGAATACCATTGCAAGCCGGAAATTAGGCGGAAAATCCCTTGTAAGAATACAAGCAAAAACTTGTGGGTCCGCCACAAGAGCACCATGGAAGTGAAAGACCGGCAAGACATCGGGAACGAACTTGCCCGCAATCTTGCGGATACGCTTCCAGACCAGTGGTAGAGGAGTTTCGGACGAAGCGGTGGAGACACAAGACATCCAGCAAGCACGTTTAGCCACACAGATGGTCATACGGGCCACCGCACTCGCCTTCCGAAACAAAAGAAAAGACTCGACCGTCTGCTGGCGGCGATGTCTCTTCCACGCTGCACGCTTACAGCGGACAACCCGAGCACAGCCCACATTCCACCAGGGAACGCAATTCCGCGTTCCCCGAGAGAAAGAGCGAGGAATAGAGCGGAGGGCAGTGTCAAAGAATCATGAAAAAGGAGGGCGCGAGGGAGAGGCAAAACAGAGGTCGGAAATAGTAGCACGGAGAGTAAAGAGGCGCCAGTTAGCCTCGGCAAACCGCCGCCTAGGGAAGGAGAGACAAGGGTGAAAAAAGTAACAAGGATAGGGACATGGTCACTGCCATGATGGTCATCAAAGACTCGCCACCCGAAATCTAAGGAAAGGGATGACGAGCACAGAGAAAGATGGAGACAGGAAAGGGAGCAAGTCCGAGAGTCCAAATGAGAGGGCTCACCAGAATTAAGAAGGGACAGGGAAGAAGAGAGGATGAAAGGTTCAAGGGGGCGACCCCGGGTGTTTGTCAGCACATCACACCAAAGGGCATGACAACAATTGAAATCGCCCAACAAGAGCACAGGCTCCGGCAAGGAGTCTAGGAGGTGTCTAAGATCGGGAAGAGAAAGTGGGACAGCGGGAGTGGGGGGGGGGGAAGAGAAATGGAACAAACTGTGTACCATCTATGCACAAAGATACGAGCAGCAGAACAGTGGAGAGGCGAGGAAAAAAGTAAGGGACAAAGTGAACATTGGAGCGAATCAAGAGAGCGGAAGAATTATGGCCCCAGTAACAGCTGGGGGTGGGGGGGGGGGGCGGAGAGAAAAGAATAGCCACGGAAGCGACCAGGACGAGCACCAAGCATCGGCTTCTGGAGACAGACACAAAAGGGCGAAAACTGTGAAATTAGAAGTTGGAGGTCAAGGAAATTGGCGTAATATCCAAGGATGTTCCATTGAAGAATAGACATTGGCAAAAAGAGATAGGAGAGCAACAGAGAGCAAAGAAGAAACAAAGGTGAAGAAGGAACACAGCACGTTAAAGAAGCACAGTGTTAGGATCAGGGTCAGCGAAGTCAGGGTTAGGGGGCATGGGTAAACTGAGTAAAGAAAGAGGGAAAGAAGTGGGAGGACAGACCAGAGGTGGACGAGCAGGGTCTGGAGGAGAAGGAAGGAGGAGAAGGAGGGGCAGAAAGAGGGGGAGCACACCTCTGCAAGGGCCGGAACCGAGATGGAACCGGGGGCTAAAGAAACCCCCACAGTAGGAACAGGGGGCTCCACTGCCGAAGCGAGAGGGGATAGGAACGACAGAATCAGAGATAGGGGGCGAAGAAGAAAGCGAAGCCTTCTTACCCACCGGGGAGGAGGAAGGAGAGGAGCCAGGTTTCCGCTTCTGACTCAGAGACAGGTGTCCCAGCAGCAATGTACTGGGCAACAGACTCCAGCGTCTCGATAGGAGAAGAAGAGCAAGAGCGAACAACACGACCACCAGGAGAGCGATGGACATCGGCCCACACAGTCAGGCGGCGTGGAGAGCCAAGAGACGGAGGAGAATGACGGGAAGAAGGATCAGAGGGAGAGGAGAAAGAAGACACAGGAGACGTGACAGACTGGGTAGAAAGAAGGGGAGCCCTAGACAGAGAACCAAGAGGGGGTACCCTCCGTGACAGAACGGAGGGAAACGGGAGGTGGTGGTGGGCGTGTCCGGGTCTAAGGCTTGGAAACGGTTGAGAGACTAAGGAAGGCGGGAAGGACGAGGAGAGGAAGAGCGCACCCCAATAGCATAGGAGACGCCAGCGAAAGAGAGGAGACGATGAACTTGGCGCCGAGCCTCAAGAAAAGACAAACGGTCCCGGTGCTTCAAGTTGAGGACGGCCGCCTCAAGTTTATAACGTCTACACGTGCGGGAGAAGGTAGAGTGGGCCTCACCGCAATTGAGGCAGCAGGCCTGGGGAGAAGTGCACTCCAACTTAGAGTGACCCTCGCCTCCACACATGGGACAGAGAGAGACAGGACTAGAGCATTTGAGGGCACCATGTCCAAACCTCCAACACTTATTGTAGAGCCGAGGAGATGGAATATACTCCTGAACGGAGCATCTGGCACCAACAAGAATGACAGATGGCGGAAGGGTCTTACTATCAAAGGTAACCTTCACAACCCGAAGGGGCAGACGGCGATGACCACGAGGGGGACAAGTAAACTTATTCACCTGGAGGACAGAATGACCCTGGGCTTCGAGGATATGCCTGATATCCTCGTGGCAGTCTTTGAGATTCCTAACACCAGTCGCAACATGGTGCGGGAGGAGAACAGTGCCAACACTGGCGTTCAACCGAGCGTTCTTTGAGACCCGAACAGGGGTCTCGCCAAGGCAGGATAAGGCAGCCAAGCGGGTGGCTGCATCCTGAGAAGGAGCAGCAACGACACGGGTACCAAGACAGGTGGGGTTACAGGTAACAGAGGTCTCTACCGAATCTACAAGATGCCTATGAAGGGAAAAATCGTCAGGAGGTATCCAAAGGATGGAGGTCAAAGTACTTAGTCCATGTAGCAGGACCAAACAAAGCATGGTACGAATTAGTATGGGAAGGGAGCAAACGAGAGCAGCCGTGGCGGGGATGGCAATGAGAACCTTCAGAGAGAGGCGGGTCAAAAGGCGCAGCAGTCACAATAAGAGATGGAGCCGTGCAAGGGGACGAGGCAGTCACCACAGCAGGCTTGGGGCTCGACCCAACCACAGAGGAGGGAGGGGAGCAGGGAGGAAAAGTCCGGTCTGAGCCTAAACCGGGCCCTGTAGTGGGGACTACAGAACCCGGCCTTCCAGGACGGTCCGACTCGGGGACCTGGTCGCCCACCCCATGAGCTTGGGTAAGAGAAGTCGTGTCGTCATCCATATAGCAAACAAAATCAAAGGTTAGGACCTGGAACCAAGGGATACCACCTACCAGGGAGGCCGAGCACGGGCCAGTGCGGGAAGGGTGCGTCGTCCCCAGCGGTGCTCCCTTTTTTCAACAGGGGGGTCCTACTACATCGTCCATTCTCCCACACTGGTGCTAAGACCCCCTTTCCCCCTATTACCCTAGCCTGGACACCCAACCATCCACTCAGGGCGGCCTCTCACAGGCGACCCCTCCAGCGGGTGGTCCGATGGCTCACAAGGCCCCTACATTGTGCCCATCAGCACGTACACCACCCAAAGAGGGGGCAGGAGAGGGAGCAAAGGCAACCCACACCGGTCCCAGGGAGGTGTACGTGAGCCCCTCACCACGGCAAGGAGACACCACGGAGGGGCCCACCTGAAGAAACACAAGGAAACTGGAAAAGGTTTAGAAGTTTTCAACAATACTCGTCACAGCGTTATGAGGGATTGGGTATTAATAGCGCCTGAAGGAACTAAGCCTTACGACACTAGAAAAAAGAAAGTCGAGGGGGATATGACAGGAATGTATAAAATACTCAGGGGATTGACAGAGTGGACTAAACGAAATGTTCACACAATAGTAACAGAACGAGGGGGACATGGTTGGAAGTAGTAAGCATTATTATCAAAAGAAGGCACCAAACTGGTAAGGCTATATAGCACCACCAAATGTGCGGAGTAATCAGAGGGCGCTAAATATCACCAAGGATCCCAATACGAGAACCGAAACACACAAGCCGAACGATATCAAAAGTATCCAATTCACCAAGAATTCTATCGAGGGACAATTGACCGTGAAGGATGGTCGGAAAGCAAGACACATGCTCGTCCTGGAAGTCAGGACTTTCAACAAGGATGTGCACGACTATAAGAGGGACAATGCAATTTGGACAATAAGAAGCAGAGCGGCGCTCCATTAAGTGACCGTGAGTTTAACATGTATGACCAATATGTAACCTAGCCAGAGCCGTTTCCCACCACTGGTTACGGTGGTAGGAGGAAGATCACAGGAACACATGACTAAAAAGTATGCAGTTTGTTACCAGTAACAGAAGACTCGAACTGGGGTCTCCTCCAATGCAGGACAATGCAGCTAAGTGGGTAGCTGCATCCTGAGAACAAACAGTGACAACACGTACCGAAATGGGTGGGGTTAAAAGTAACAGAGGTATCTACCGAATCAACAAGGTGTTTATGGAGGGAGAAATCGTCAGGAGGAATAGAATACAGATGGTGGAGATCAAAGTATTTAGCCCACGTAGCGGGACCAAACAAGGCGTGGTACGTATTAGTATGGGAAGGGATCGTGCAAGTGCAGCCATTGCGGGGACGGCATTGTGAACCCCCCCAAAGAGAGAGGGGGTTAAAAGGCACAGTGGTCACAATGAGAGATGGAGCCATGCCAGATGGTCACTACTGGGGGCTGGGAACTCGACCCTACCACAGAGGGAGGGGAGCAGGGGGGAGTAGTCTGGTCTGGACCCAATGATGCACGGGCTACAGAGCCCAGTCTTCCATCACAGTCCGACTCAGGGGCCTGGTTGCCCACTTCATGAGCCTGGGTAATAGAGGTCGTGTCAATATCCACATATCATTTATTTTAAAAAGGTATGGGGCCTGGAACCAAGGGATACCACCTACCAGCGCAGCTAGGGAGGCTGAGCATGGGTCAGTGCAGGAAGCGGTGTGTCGTCCCCAGCGGTGTTCCCCCTTTTTAACCTTCAGACCGCTAAGGGCCTTTTTTGCCTTCAACACCCACAGCAACCAAAAAAAAATCCAAAATTTTTTTCGTCCTAAAAAAGTTTTCATTTGTGTTCCCTGATCACTGAAAAAAAATGACAAAAATATCGTAAGTGGCATATTTTGGCCACAATCGGATGGGGAAGTCAGGCAAAAAAGGCAAAAAGAAGAGGCGTTGACAGAGCAGTCAACAGACAAGGCCTGCTCCGCCCGAGCTGTCAGGCAGCAGTTGTCACAAAGATAATATTACCTAATTATTTCAATGTCTCCGATTGATTTTTTTTTTTTTTTTTGCAGTATTATTATTCAATATTGTAATATATATAATAAAAATGTGTGAACCATCGCTGTACTCAAAATTATAGTGTGCGTATTAGTGATTTGATTAGTATGTTCATAAAACAATAGTTTTGTTGTTATTACACTATATACACAAATATGTACAGGTTATATATAAGTATTTGCCTAAGTATCTGCATGTTTTGCTCACTATAACGAACCACTTAGTTGGTATGGCGAGTCAAAAAGCAACGAGGAGTGACAGCCACTCCCCCCCCCCTCCTCAGCAACACCTCACTCGCCCACATTCTCCTCCCACGATACTGTTTTTGCATCTATTCACTATACACAGACGTTATATATAAGTATTTACATGTTTTGTTCACCGAAACTGTACATCTAAGCTTGTATGGTGAGTAAAGGCAATAAGACGTAGCTACTGGCACAAAGCTGATGGCGGCCACCCTCAAGGCCAGACGCACTAATATTTCTCCCTCCAACAATACTGTTTGTAATGTTATTACACTATATGCACACATTATATACAAGTATCTACATGTTTTATTCACCATACCTGTACAAATAAGCCGATATGGTTCCCAAATACCATAGTGGCCACCAGTAAACAACAAGACATGTCATGAAGACGACGCACCTCCCTCACCAAAATGGCAGCCCCCAGCGTACTCCTATTGCTGTTATTACACTGTATACACACTCGTTATATATAAGTATCTACATTTGTGTTCACCATAGTGAACCTATAAGCCGGTGTGTTAAGTCCAGTCAATAAAAGGTGTCCCCCACACAGAAGACGATGTCACCTCCCTCCCTCCCTCAACATTATTCCTCCCACTATGGAGTTCAGCGCTAAATATCACCACAATCCTGCTATTATCAGAATTCTGGTCAGTTTTATAACAGTTAGGGATCTTCTGTAATACTATCATAGCTAAATAATAAGTAATTATCAAAAAGAAGGCACCAAACCGGGAAGGCTATGTAGCACCATCAAATGTGCGGGATAATCAGAGGGCACTAAACATCACCAAGGATGCCAATACGAGAACAGAAACGCACAAGGCGAACGATTTCAAAAGTATCCGAGTTGCCAAGAATACTATCTAAAGACAAGCGACCGCACGGGACGGCCGGAAAACAAGACACACGCTCATCCCGGAAGTCAGGACATTCAACAAGGATATGTACGACCGTAAGAGGGACAATGCAATTGGGAAAATAAGGAGCAGGACGGCGCTCCATCAAGTGACCATGAGTTAAGCGAGTATGGCCAATACACAACCTCGCCAGAGCCATTTCCCATCGCCAGTTACGGTGGTAGGAGGAAAGCAACGAGGACACACGACTTAAGAGAACGTAGTTTGTTACCAGTAACAGACGACCAACAAGCCTGACAATGGATAAGGATGGAGGAATGGATAACCAGGTAAAAGTTGGAATAAGGAATACCTTTACGAGTGATGGGACAAGAGCGGACAGCTTCCCTGTCGGCAGCATCCATAAGCTCATTTAAAGACACACCAATATGGCTGGGAACCCAACGAAACTCAACCGACTTAAATTTATTGCGAACAAGAAACAACCAATGCTGGATCTCGACAACCACTGGATGAACCGGATTAAAGGACCCGAGAGCCATGAGGGCACTACGAGAGTCAACAACATCTACAAAGGAAGATTGACAACGATAGAGCAGAAGACGAAGAGCATAGAGAATAACATAAAGCTCCGCTGTGAAGATGCTAGTCTCCGGAGGTAAGCGACACATAAGTGCGATCAGGAAAAACAACAGAGTAGCCAACACCGTCTGCAGACTTAGACCCATCGGTGAAGACGGAAACGGAGTGAGAGCGAGAAGAAAAGTGCTCAAAGAAAAGGCGTTTGAGAACCGTAGGAGGGATAAAAGCTTTAGGGATGCGAGTCAATGTACAAAACATTGTACATCCTTTGTACAATGTACAAAGGATGTACAAAACTGCAAAAGGGGGACACTCCACGGGGGTAAAGAGGAAACAACACGAGGCGAAATATTAGAAACACGATCGGAAAGAGAATCCTGTAAGCGAGATAACCGGACAGAAAGAAGGTGGTGGTGAAGAGGAACAGGAACCGCAGGAGGGATAAAAGTTAAAGCACGACAGAGGCGAGAGGAAGGATGTTGTAAGGACCGCGCAAGATAGCGAAAACAGTAGCGATCACGGCGGTCCTGGAGAGATAGGAAGCCAGTGTCAACATACAAACTGAGGACGGGAATCGAACGAAAGGCACCAGAACCGAGGCGCAACCCAGTATGGTGAAAAGCATCAAGACGGCGAAGAGCAGAAGAAGCAGACGAGTAAGCAGGGCAACCATAATCGTGCTTAGACAGGACGAGAGAAGAATGTAAAGCAAGGAGAGTGCGCCTATCTGCTCCAAAGAAGTATGGACAATACCCGAGGAGGGTAAGGGCCTGAGAGCAACTCAAGACGGAGGTAGGAGATATGGGGAGACCAAGAAAACGAGTGTCAAAGAATAACCCAAAAGCTTTGTGGAATCTTTGTACTCAGGGGATGACCATAAAGTGACAAAGAGGGACGAAAAAACGACCCGTTTCCGAGTAAAAGTCATGGCACAAGTCTTAGTAGTAGAGAAACTGAAGCCATGATCGGTGGCCAAGGTGACACGGCATCATTCGCAACGTGATGCCGCCGTTGAAGGAGAGGCAATCACCACCCTAACAGTAAATGGCAAGATCATTGACAGAGCGGAGAAGACACCTGAAGGAAGAGGAAAAGAAGCCATTGAGGGAAACCAGAAAGAGTAGTGCTCAGAACACTACCCTGGGGCCACACCTTTGTATTGCTGAAAGACGCAGAGAGAGAGAGGTACCAAGCCTGCACCCGAAAGGACGAGAGAGAGGAAACTGCGGAGAAAGAGAGAAAGATGACCACAAAGGCCAAAAGAATGAAGCTGGGTTAGAATAGGATATCGCCAAGTGGTGCCGTAAGCCTTTTCCATGCAAAAAAGACGGAACAATGGAGGTCTTTGCAGCAAAAGCAGTTCGAATATAGACCTCCAAGTTCACACAGGACATCTGTTGTGCTGCGGCACTTGCGGAAACCAAATTGAGAAGGGGTAGAGAAGGAAGTGATTGTGTTCCAGGAACCACATCAACGAACGTTAACCATACGTTTAAAGAGTTTGCAGACAACTTGTGAGGGCAATAGGCGAAAGTCCTTATGGGAAGTTCCCAGAGACTCTGGTTTGCGAACAGGAAGGACAACGACATCGAACAAGCCTAGGGACTGACGACGACTCCCAGATCCAATTATACAGAGTCAGTAAATACTGAGACGTGCACTGAGGGAGATGGCGACGCATCTCATATGAATGCCATCGGAGCCCGCTGCCGTAGAACCGCAGAGGGCCAGGACAGACCGAAGTTGAGGGGTGGAGAGAGAAGGGATCGTTTATAGGGAATGTCGAAGACGAGTGCAGAAATCTAAAGGACGAGATTCAAGGACAGGTTTACGAAGAAGCAAAGATTGGGGAAGATGAAGACCAGAGCTAACAGAAGAAAAGTGGAAACCCAGTTCTTAAGTGACGTGCAACGGGTCCGCCGCAAGAGTACAACGGAGGTGAAGGACCGGGAAACATCGGGAACGAACTTACCCACTATCTTGCGGATACACTCCAGATCTGTGGCCGAGGAGTTTCGGACGTAATGATAGAGACATAAGATGCCCAAAATTCACGTTTATCCGTACGGATGGCTCTACGGGCCACCGCACTCACCTTCCGAAAGAAAATAAAAGAATCAGCCGGTCTGCCTGACGGCAGTCTCTCTTCCAGCATGCACACTTACAGCGGACAGTCCCGGCACAGTCTGCATTCCACCAGGGTAATGCACTTCCGTGGACCCCTAGAGGAAGAGCAAGAAATAGAGCGGAGGGCAGCCGTCGAACACTGTGTCCTGAAAATAGAGAGAGAGCGAGGGAGAGGCAGAAGAGAGGATCATGAGAGCAGCACTGAGGGTAAATAGTTTCTAGTCCTGCTTTAGCAAACTACCACCTAGGGAAGGAGAGGGGAGGGCAAAGAGAGAAAAAGGTAACAAGGATGGGAAATGGTCACTGCCATGAATGTCATCAAGAACCCGCCACGCGAAATCTAAGTAAAGAGAAGACGAGCAAAGAGAAATATCAAGACAGGAAAGGGTGCTAGTCCGAGCGTCACAAATGCGTGGGCTCACCAGATTCAGAAGAGACCGGGAAGAAGAGATGGAGAACGGCTCAAGAAGGCGACCTCGGGTGTTTGTCAGAACATCACCCCAGAGA
>WNGS01164437.1:67453325-67462597 GCA_020271785.1 Procambarus virginalis | reverse complement strand
GCAAAAACAGTATCGTGGGAGGAGAATGTGGGCGAGTGAGGTGTTGCTGAGGAGGGGGGGGGGAGTGGCTGTCACTCCTCGTTGCTTTTGACTCACTATACCAACTAAGTGGTTCGTTATAGTGAGCAAAACATGCAGATACTTAGGCAAATACTTATATATAACCTGTACATATTTGTGTATATAGTGTAATACCAACAAAATTGTTTTATGAACATACTAATCAATCACTAATACGCGCACTATAATTTGAGTACAGCGATGGTTGCACATTTTTTATATATATAATTACAATATTGAATAATAAATACTGCAAAAAAAAAAATCAATCGGAGACATTGAAATAATTAGGTAATATTATCTTTGTGACAACTGCTGCCTGACAGCTCGGGGAGCAGGCCTTGTCTGTTGACTGCTCTGTCAACGCCTCTTCTTTTTGCCTTTTTTGCCTGACTTCCCCATCCGATTGTGGCCAAAATATGCACTTACGATATTTTTGTCATTTTTTTTCAGTGATCAGGAACACAAATGAAAACTTTTTTAGGACGAAAAAAATTTTGGATTTTTTTTTGTTGCTGTGGGTGTTGAAGGCAAAAAGGCCCTTAGCGGTCTGAAGGTTTAAAAGGGGGAACCCGCTGGGGACACACGCTTCCTGCACTGACCATGCTCCCCTCCCTAGCTGCGCTGGTAGGTGATCCCTTGGTTCCAGGCCCCATACCTTTTAAAATAAATGATATGTGATATTGACACGACCTCTCTTATCCAGGCTCATAAAGTGGGCAACCAGGCCCCTGAGTCGGACTGTGATGGAAGACTGGGCTCTGTAGCCCGTGCATCATTGGGTCCAGACCAGACAACTCCCCCCTGCTCCCCTCCCTCTGTGGTAGGGTCGAGTTCCCAGCCCCCAGTAGTGACCATCTGGCATGGCTCCATCTCTCATTGTGACCACTGTGCCTTTTAACCCCCCTCTCTCTTTGGGGGGTTCACAATGCCGTCCCCGCAATGGCTGCACTTGCACGATCCCTTCCCATACTAATACGTACCACGCCTTGTTTGGTCCCGCTACGTGGGCTAAATACTTTGATCTCCACCATCTGTATTCTATTCCTCCTGACGATTTCTCCCTCCATAAACACCTTGTTGATTCGGTAGATACCTCTTACTTTTAACCCCACCCATTTCGGTACGTGTTGTCACTGTTTGTTCTCAGGATGCAGCTACCCACTTAGCTGCATTGTCCTGTATTGGAGGAGACCCCAGTTCGGGTCTTCTGTTACTGGTAACAAACTGCATACTTTTTAGTCATGTGTTCCTGTGATCTTCCTCCTACCACCGTAACCAGTGGTGGGAAATGGCTCTGGCTAGGTTACATATTGGTCATACATGTTAAACTCACGGTCACTTAATGGAGCGCCGCTCTGCTTCTTATTGTCCAAATTGCATTGTCCCTCTTATAGTCGTGCACATCCTTGTTGAAAGTCCTGACTTCCAGGACGAGCATGTCTTGCTTTCCGACCATCCTTCACGGTCAATTGTCCCTCGATAGAATTCTTGGTGAATTGGATACTTTTGATATCGTTCGGCTTGTGTGTTTCGGTTCTCGTATGGGATCCTTGGTGATATTTAGCGCCCTCTGATTACTCCGCACATTTGGTGGTGCTATATAGCCTTACCAGTTTGGTGCCTTCTTTTGATAATTACTTACTACTTCCAACCATGTCCCCCTCGTTCTGTTACTATTGTGTGAACATTTCGTTTAGTCCACTCTGTCAATCCCCTGAGTATTTTATACATTCCTGTCATATCCCCCTCGACTTTCTTTTTTCTAGTGTCGTAAGGCTTAGTTCCTTCAGGCGCTATTAATACCCAATCCCTCATAACGCTGTGACGAGTATTGTTGAAAACTTCTAAACCTTTTCCAGTTTCCTTGTGTTTCTTCAGTGTGGCCCCTCCGTGGTGTCTCCTTGCCGTGGTGAGGGGCTCACGTACACCTCCCTGGGACCGGTGTGGGTTGCCTTTGCTCCCTCTCCTGCCCCCTCTTTGGGTGGTGTACGTGCTGATGGGCACAATGTAGGGGCCTTGTGAGCCATCGGACCACCCGCTGGAGGGGTCGCCTGTGAGAGGCCGCCCCGAGTGGATGGTTGGGTGTCCAGGCTAGGGTAATAGGGGGAAAGGGGGTCTTAGCACCAGTGTGGGAGAATGGACGATGTAGTAGGACCCCCCTGTTGAAAAAAGGGAGCACCGCTGGGGACGACGCTCCCTTCCTGCACTGGCCCGTGCTCGGCCTCCCTGGTAGGTGGTATCCCTTGGTTCCAGGTCCTAACCTTTAATTTTGTTTGCTATATGGATGACGACACGACTTCTCTTACCCAAGCTCATGGGGTGGGCGACCAGGTCCCCGAGTCGGACCGTCCTGGAAGGCCGGGTTCTGTAGTCCCCACTACAGGGCCCGGTTTAGGCCCAGACCGGACTTTTCCTCCCTGCTCCCCTCCCTCCTCTGTGGTTGGGTCGAGCCCCAAGCCTGCTGTGGTGACTGCCTCGTCCCCTTGCACGGCTCCATCTCTTATTGTGACTGCGCCTTTTGACCCGCCTCTCTCTAAAGGTTCTCATTGCCATCCCCGCCACGGCTGCTCTCGTTTGCTCCCTTCCCATACTAATTCGTACCATGCTTTGTTTGGTCCTGCTACATGGACTAAGTACTTTGACCTCCATACTTTGGATACCTCCTGACGATTTTTCCCTTCATAGGCATCTTGTAGATTCGGTAGAGACCTCTGTTACCTGTAACCCCACCTGTCTTGGTACCCGTGTCGTTGCTGCTCTTTCTCAGGATGCAGCCACCCGCTTGGCTGCCTTATCCTGCCTTGGCGAGACCCCTGTTCGGGTCTCAAAGAACGCTCGGTTGAACGCCAGTGTTGGCACTGTTCTCCTCCCGCACCATGTTGCGACTGGTGTTAGGAATCTCAAAGACTGCCACGAGGATATCAGGCATATCCTCGAAGCCCAGGGTCATTCTGTCCTCCAGGTGAATAAGTTTACTTGTCCCCCTCGTGGTCATCGCCGTCTGCCCCTTCGGGTTGTGAAGGTTACCTTTGATAGTAAGACCCTTCCGCCATCTGTCATTCTTGTTGGTGCCAGATGCTCCGTTCAGGAGTATATTCCATCTCCTCGGCTCTACAATAAGTGTTGGAGGTTTGGACATGGTGCCCTCAAATGCTCTAGTCCTGTCTCTCTCTGTCCCATGTGTGGAGGCGGGTCACTAAGTTGGAGTGCACTTCTCCCCAGGCCTGCTGCCTCAATTGCGGTGAGGCCCACTCTACCTTCTCCCGCACGTGTAGACGTTATAAACTTGAGGCGGCCGTCCTCAACTTGAAGCACCGGGACCGTTTGTCTTTTCTTGAGGCTCGGCGCCAAGTTCATCGTCTCCTCTCTTTCGCTGGCGTCTCCTATGCTCTTGGGGTGCGCTCTTCCTCTCCTCGTCCTTCCCGCCTTCCTTAGTCTCTCAACCGTTTCCCAGCCTTAGACCCGGACACGCCCACCACCACCTCCCGTTTCCCTCCGTTCTGTCACGGAGGGTACCCATCTTGGTTCTCTGTCTAGGGCTCCCCTTCTTTCTACCCAGTCTGTCACGTCTCCTGTGTCTTCTTTCTCCTCTCTCTGTGATCCTCCTTCCCGTCATTCTCCTCCGTCTCTTGGCTCTCCACGCCGCCTGACTGTGTGGGCCGATGTCCATCGCTCTCCTGGTGGTCGTGTTGTTCGCTCTTGCTCTTCTTCTCCTATCGAGACGCTGGAGTCTGTTGCCCAGTACATTGCTGCTGGGACACCTGTCTCTGAGTCAGAAGCGGAAACCTGGCTCCTCTCCTTCCTCCTCCCCGGTGGGTAAGAAGGCTTCGCTTTCTTCTTCGCCCCTATCTCTGATTCTGTCGTTCCTATCCCCTCTCGCTTCGGCAGTGGAGCCCCTGTTCCTACTGTGGGGGTTTCTTTAGCCCCCGGTTCCATCTCGGTTCCGGCCCTTGCAGAGGTGTGCTCCCCTCTTTCTGCCCCTCCTCCTCCTCCTCCTTCCTTCTCCTCCAGACCCTGCTCGTCCACCTCTGGTCTGTCCTCCCACTTCTTTACCTCCTTCTTTACTCAGTTTACCCATGCCCCCTAACCCTGACTTCGCTGACCCTGATCCTAACACTGTGCTTCTTTAACGTGCTGTGTTCCTTTAACGTGCTGTGTTCCTTCTTCACCATTGTTTCTTCTTTGCTCTCTGTTGCTCTCCTATCTCTTTTTGCCAATGTCTATTCTTCAATGGAATATCCTTGGATATTACACCAATTTCCTTGACCTCCAACTTCTAATTTCACAGTTTTCGCCCTTTTGTGTCTGTCTCCAGAAGCCGATGCTTGGTGCTCGTCCTGGTCGCTTCCGTGTTATTCTTTTCTCTCCGCCCACCCCACCCCCCAGCTGTTACTGGGGCCCATAATTCTTCCGCTCTCTTGATTCGCTCCCATGTTCACTTGTCCCCTTAATTTTTTCCTCGCCTCTCCACTGTTCTGCTGCTCGTATCTTTGTGCATAGATGGTACACAGTTTGTTCCATTTCTCTTCCCCCCCCCCCCCACTCCCGCTGTCCCACATTCTCTTCCCGATCTTAGACACCTCCTAGACTCCTTGCCGGAGCCTGTGCTCTTGTTGGGCGATTTCAATTGTTGTCATGCCCTTGGTGTGATGTGCTGACAACACCCGGGGTCGCCCCCTTGAACCTTTCATCCTCTCTTCTTCCCTGTCCCTTCTTAATTCTGGTGAGCCCTCTCATTTGGACTCTCGGACTTGCTCCCTTTCCTGTCTCCATCTTTCTCTGTGCTCGTCATCCCTTTCCTTAGATTTCGGGTGGCGAGTCTTTGATGACCATCATGGCAGTGACCATGTCCCTATCCTTGTTACTTTTTTCTCTTTTCACCCTTCTCTCTCCTTCCCTAGGCGGCGGTTTGCCGAGGCTAACTGGCGCCTCTTTACTCTCCGTGCTACTATTTTCGACCTCTGTTTTGCCTCTTCCTCGCGCCCTCCTTTTTCACGAGTTTTTGACACTGCCCTCCGCTCTATTCCTCGCTCTTCCTCTCGGGAACGCGAAATTGCGTTCCCTGGTGGAATGTGGGCTGTGCTCGGGTTGTCCGCTGTAAGCGTGCAGCCTGGAAGAGACATCGCCGCCAGCAGACGGTCGAGTCTTTTCTTTTGTTTCGGAAGGCGAGTGCGGTGGCCCGTATGACCATCTGTGTGGCTAAACGTGCTTGCTGGATGTCTTGTGTCTCCACCGCTTCGTCCGAAACTCCTCTACCACTGGTCTGGAAGTGTATCCGCAAGATTGCGGGCAAGTTCGTTCCCGATGTCTTGCCGGTCTTTCACTTCCATGGTGCTCTTGTGGCGGACCCGTTGCAGTTCGCGACCGAACTAGGTTTCCATTTTTCATCAATAGTTCTGGCTGTCATCTTCCCCAAACCTTCCTTCTTCGTAAGCCTATTCTTGAAGCTTGTCCTTTAAATTTCTGTACTTATCTTTGCCTTCTCTATAATGATCCCTTCTCTCTCTGAGCTTCAGTCGGCCCTAGCCCTTTGCGGTTCTACAGCGGCGGGCTCCGATGGCATTCATTATGAATAAGTTTACTTGTCCCCCTCGTGGTCATCGCCGTCTGCCCCTTCGGGTTGTGAAGTTACCTTTGATAGTAAGACCCTTCCGCCATCTGTCATTCTTGTTGGTGCCAGATGCTCCGTTCAGGAGTATATTCCATCTCCTCGGCTCTACAATAAGTTGTGGAGGTTTGGACATGGTGCCCTCAAATGCTCTAGTCCTGTCTCTCTCTGTCCCATGTGTGGAGGCGAGGTCACTAAGTTCGAGTGCACTTCTCCCCAGGCCTGCTGCCTCAATTGCGGTGAGGCCCACTCTACCTTCTCCCGCACGTGTAGACGTTATAAACTTGAGGCGGCCGTCCTCAACTTGAAGCACCGGGACCGTTTGTCTTTTCTTGAGGCTCGGCGCCAAGTTCATCGTCTCCTCTCTTTCGCTGGCGTCTCCTATGCTCTTGGGGTGCGCTCTTCCTCTCCTCGTCCTTCCCGCCTTCCTTAGTCTCTCAACCGTTTCCAAGCCTTAGACCCGGACACGCCCACCACCACCTCCCGTTTCCTCCGTTCTGTCACGGAGGGTACCCCATCTTGGTTCTCTGTCTAGGGCTCCCCTTCTTTCTACCCAGTCTGTCACGTCTCCTGTGTCTTCTTTCTCCTCTCTCTGTGATCCTCCTTCCCGTCATTCTCCTCCGTCTCTTGGCTCTCCACGCCGCCTGACTGTGTGGGCCGATGTCCATCGCTCTCCTGGTGGTCGTGTTGTTCGCTCTTGCTCTTCTTCTCCTATCGAGACGCTGGAGTCTTGTTGCCCAGTACATTGCTGCTGGGACACCTGTCTCTGAGTCAGAAGCGGAAACCTGGCTCCTCTCCTTCCTCCTCCCCGGTGGGTAAGAAGGCTTCGCTTTCTTCTTCGCCCCTATCTCTGATTCTGTCGTTCCTATCCCCTCTCGCTTCGGCAGTGGAGCCCCCTGTTCCTACTGTGGGGGTTTCTTTAGCCCCCGGTTCCATCTCGGTTCCGGCCCTTGCAGAGGTGTGCTCCCCTCTTTCTGCCCCTCCTCCTCCTCCTCCTTCCTTCTCCTCCAGACCCTGCTCGTCCACCTCTGGTCTGTCCTCCCACTTCTTTACCTCCTTCTTTACTCAGTTTACCCATGCCCCCTAACCCTGACTTCGCTGACCCTGATCCTAACACTGTGCTTCTTTAACGTGCTGTGTTCCTTTAACGTGCTGTGTTCCTTCTTCACCATTGTTTCTTCTTTGCTCTCTGTTGCTCTCCTATCTCTTTTGCCAATGTCTATTCTTCAATGGAATATCCTTGGATATTACACCAATTTCCTTGACCTCCAACTTCTAATTTCACAGTTTTCGCCCTTTTGTGTCTGTCTCCAGAAGCCGATGCTTGGTGCTCGTCCTGGTCGCTTCCGTGGTTATTCTTTTCTCTCCGCCCACCCCACCCCCCAGCTGTTACTGGGCCCATAATTCTTCCGCTCTCTTGATTCGCTCCCATGTTCACTTGTCCCTTAATTTTTCCTCGCCTCTCCACTGTTCTGCTGCTCGTATCTTTGTGCATAGATGGTACACAGTTTGTTCCATTTCTCTTCCCCCCCCCCCCACTCCCGCTGTCCCACATTCTCTTCCCGATCTTAGACACCTCCTAGACTCCTTGCCGGAGCCTGTGCTCTTGTTGGGCGATTTCAATTGTTGTCATGCCCTTGGTGTGATGTGCTGACAAACACCCGGGTCGCCCCCTTGAACCTTTCATCCTCTCTTCTTCCCTGTCCCTTCTTAATTCTGGTGAGCCCTCTCATTTGGACTCTCGGACTTGCTCCCTTTCCTGTCTCCATCTTTCTCTGTGCTCGTCATCCCTTTCCTTAGATTTCGGGTGGCGAGTCTTTGATGACCATCATGGCAGTGACCATGTCCCTATCCTTGTTACTTTTTTCTCTTTTCACCCTTCTCTCTCCTTCCCTAGGCGGCGGTTTGCCGAGGCTAACTGGCGCCTCTTTACTCTCCGTGCTACTATTTTCGACCTCTGTTTTGCCTCTTCCTCGCGCCCTCCTTTTTCACGAGTTTTTGACACTGCCCTCCGCTCTATTCCTCGCTCTTCCTCTCGGGAACGCGAAATTGCGTTCCCTGGTGGAATGTGGGCTGTGCTCGGGTTGTCCGCTGTAAGCGTGCAGCCTGGAAGAGACATCGCCGCCAGCAGACGGTCGAGTCTTTTCTTTGTTTCGGAAGGCGAGTGCGGTGGCCCGTATGACCATCTGTGTGGCTAAACGTGCTTGCTGGATGTCTTGTGTCTCCACCGCTTCGTCCGAAACTCCTCTACCACTGGTCTGGAAGTGTATCCGCAAGATTGCGGGCAAGTTCGTTCCCGATGTCTTGCCGGTCTTTCACTTCCATGGTGCTCTTGTGGCGGACCCGTTGCAGTTCGCGACCGAACTAGGTTTCCATTTTTCATCCAATAGTTCTGGCTGTCATCTTCCCCAAACCTTCCTTCTTCGTAAGCCTATTCTTGAAGCTTGTCCTTTAAATTTCTGTACTTATCTTTGCCTTCTCTATAATGATCCCTTCTCTCTCTGAGCTTCAGTCGGCCCTAGCCCTTTGCGGTTCTACAGCGGCGGGCTCCGATGGCATTCATTATGAAATGCTTTGCCATCCCCCTCCGTGCACGTCTCAGCATTTATCGAGTCTGTACAATCGGGTCTGGGAGTCGTTGTCAGTCCCTGAAGACTGGCGCGATGCTGTTGTCCTCCCTGTTCGGAAACCAGGGTCTCTCGGGTCATCCCCCAAGGACTTTCCGCCCTTTTGCCTTCACGAGTTGTCGGCAAGCTCTTTGAACGTATGGTTAACGTTCGTTTGATGTGGTTCTTAGAACAGAACCACAATACAATTGGTCCCAGCACCGATCCTTGAGGTACTCCACTCATTACTGTTCGACAGTCTGACTTCTCGTCCCTTACCGTAACTCTCTAGCTCCTTCCTGTTAGATAGTTTCTTACCCATGCTAGGGCCTTATCGCTCACTGCCACCTGCCTCTCAAGTTTGAATAGCAGCGTCATGTGCAGTACTGTATCAAAGGCTTTTTGTCAGTCCAGAAATATGCAGTCTGCCCAACCTTTTCTATCCCTGCATTATCCTCGTTATTTTATCATAGAATTCCAGAAGGTTTGTTAGGCAAGATTTCCCTTTCCAGAACCCAGGTTGATGTTTGTTTACAAACCTGATGTTCTTTAGGTGTGCAACCAGTCTCAGCCTAATTATTCTTTCAATTATTTTACAGGGAATGCTTGTCAGTGATACAGGTCTATAGTTAAGTGCCTTATCCGAATCATCTTTCTTGAAAATCAGTACAACATTTGCCCTCTTCCAGCAATTGGGCAACTCTCCTGATATAAGTGATTCATTAAAGATCCTTGCCAGAGGCATGCTGAGGGCCTGTGCTACCTCTTTTAGTACCCACAGTGATACTTTGTCTAGTCCAACTGCTTTAGTTGCATCCAGTGTTGTCAATCGTTTCATTACTTCCTCTGCTGTCACCTCTATATCTCATGGTCTTTCATCTAGGGTAATATCTTCTCACAATAGGAGCTGCTCAGGCTCGGTTGTGAACACTCCATGGAAACTTGCATTCAGTGCCTCGCAGATTTCCTTTTTCACTTTCTGTATATGCCCCCCT
>WNGS01164437.1:67443325-67448325 GCA_020271785.1 Procambarus virginalis | reverse complement strand
GGGCCAATTGTCTAATGCTCTGTTTGTTCATTTGTCAGAAGATGCTCACCGAATTGATTGGAGATGGCTTCTTCAATAACAAATTGTAAAAGCACCTATAACAGAAACACAATTAAATCTGCTTTGATACAGATCACAAAAGAAAGTAATTTGAACATTAGCAGTGGTCTATATAACTTAGATCCATTTTTAATAGATCAATTAAAGGGCGATTTAAGTAGGATCATTGGAGCACATTTGTCTCACTAATTCATTGCATATATTTACTATTGTATGCTATAATTACCTTTACGGGTTATTCATGCCCATGCCATCTCTTGGGTGACTTAATCGATTGTACCTCACCTCACTTTACCCTTCTCTACTGCCTATTTATGTCCAGCACTCGATCTGTAAAATCACTCCTTCTGAAGATGTATTAATATACGAAAGTACTTAAGGAAATTCCCGTTTCATTTATCCTCCGTGGTCTGACATTGTCAGACCACGGAGGATAAATATATATATATATGACATTGTATATATATATATATATATATATATATATATATATATATATATATATATATATATATATATATAATATATATATATATATATATATATATATTTATATATATAGATGACCCTGAGATGGCAACATGACTGTACATTTGAATTCTAGTATTGGCAGCATATAGTACGGTCCTATGCTGCTGTAAATATATTATATTCGAACTAACGGCGTTGCTGGGACGCAGAGAATTACCCAGCTGGCGACCAGGAAGGAAGAGGTGGAAGCGAGTCTACGGCCGAAAGTCCGGCAAATTCTCTGCACGCATAGGTGAGCAGGCCCGGTGGGGGAGTGACATACTGCAGGATTGAGCTTAGTGTGGGCTGGGCCTTCTCCTCTCCCCCTTGGGTCCAAGGTCAAATGGGGGCCGGTCTTGAGGCATGACTAGGAGAACTCCCTGGGGGTGGTATGTGATACCCTAGTGGAGGGAGTGAAGTCCCACGGTGTGAGGTTATAGGATCAGCAGCACGATCCCGCACTGTTTAACTGTAACCTCATGTAACAAGGCCAAGGTGAGCGGCGCATGACAATTACCAAGATTGTGATCTTGGTAATCCCCCACCAAACAGTAGAAGACCCAGGGAGGAGTATAACAACAAGGCATATATAGATGAACTGCAGAAGGCACCAAAATTAGCTCACAGAATGAGCGAAACTGCTGGTCATGGGGGACCTAAATCATGGAAAGGTAAATTGGGAATCAAGGAATCCTCCATGGCAGGGAAGAAACGTGGGGTGCAAGTTTAGTAGATGTTGTAGACAGGAATTTCGTAACATGTGAAGGAAGACAAGGGAAAGAGGAGGGGATACACTGAGCCCATCAGACCCGATTTTCACCCAGAAAGTAGAAGACATCGAGAATTTGGAACATGAAATACCTATAGGGGCCAGTGACCATTGTGTCCTAGTCTTTGACTTCATGATGCAACTCAAATTTGTGACCAAGGGACAAGATTTCTGGTAAAGGAGAGTCGACTTCAGGAAAGGGGACTACAGGAGGATAAGGGATTATCTGGGAGAAGTGCAGTGGGAGGAAGAAATTAGAGGAAAAACAGTCCAAGATACGATGGACCTAGTCACACGGAAATGCCAGGAGGCCTAAGAGAGATTTATACCAACAGTAAAGGAAAAAAAGTAAGAGGGAATATAATAACCCATGGTTTAATAGTGTCAGGAATCAAAAATTTGAAGTAGGAGGGAGTGGAGGAAGTACAGAAGACAAAGGACAGAGGTCATACAGGATCAGATGCAACAGAGCTAGGAACGATTACATTAACATAAGAGGAGCATCAGAAAGAAATTATGAGAACGATATTGCGATCAAAGGAAAAAACAACCTAAATTACTACACAACCATATAAGAAGAAAAATGTCTGAACAACCAAGTGACAAGACTAAGGAAAACACGAGGGGGGCATATACAGAAAGTGAAAAAGGAAATCTGCGAGGCACTGAATGCAAGTTTCCATGGAGTGTTCACAACCGAGCCTGAGCAGCTCCTATTGTGAGAAGATATTACCCTAGATGAAAGACCATGAGATATAGAGGTGACAGCAGAGGAAGTAATGAAACGATTGACAACACTGGATGCAACTAAAGCAGTTGGACTAGACAAAGTATCACTGTGGGTACTAAAAGAGGTAGCACAGGCCCTCAGCATGCCTCTGGCAAGGATCTTTAATGAATCACTTATATCAGGAGAGTTGCCCAATTGCTGGAAGAGGGCAAATGTTGTACTGATTTTCAAGAAAGATGATTCGGATAAGGCACTTAACTATAGACCTGTATCACTGACAAGCATTCCCTGTAAAATAATTGAAAGAATAATTAGGCTGAGACTGGTTGCACACCTAAGAACATCAGGTTTGTAAACAAACATCAACCTGGGTTCTGGAAAGGGAAATCTTGCCTAACAAACCTTCTGGAATTCTATGATAAAATAACGAGGATAATGCAGGGATAGAAAGGTTGGGCAGACTGCATATTTCTGGACTGACAAAAAGCCTTTGATACAGTACTGCACATGACGCTGCTATTCAAACTTGAGAGGCAGGTGGCAGTGAGCGATAAGGCCCTAGCATGGGTAAGAAACTATCTAACAGGAAGGAGCTAGAGAGTTACGGTAAGGGACGAGAAGTCAGACTGTCGAACAGTAATGAGTGGAGTACCTCAAGGATCGGTGCTGGGACCAATTGTATTGTGGTTCTGTTCTAAGAACCACATCAAACGAACGTTAACCATACGTTCAAAGAGCTTGCCGACAACTCGTGAAGGCAAAAGGGCGGAAAGTCCTTGGGGGATGACCCGAGAGACCCTGGTTTCCGAACAGGGAGGACAACAGCATCGCGCCAGTCTTCAGGGACTGACAACGACTCCCAGACCCGATTGTACAGACTCGATAAATGCTGAGACGTGCACGGAGGGGGATGGCAAAGCATTTCATAATGAATGCCATCGGAGCCCGCCGCTGTAGAACCGCAAAGGGCTAGGGCCGACTGAAGCTCAGAGAGAGAAGGGATCATTATAGAGAAGGCAAAGATAAGTACAGAAATTTAAAGGACAAGCTTCAAGAATAGGCTTACGAAGAAGGAAGGTTTGGGGAAGATGACAGCCAGAACTATTGGATGAAAAATGGAAACCTAGTTCGGTCGCGAACTGCAACGGGTCCGCCACAAGAGCACCATGGAAGTGAAAGACCGGCAAGACATCGGGAACGAACTTGCCCGCAATCTTGCGGATACACTTCCAGACCAGTGGTAGAGGAGTTTCGGACGAAGCGGTGGAGACACAAGACATCCAGCAAGCACGTTTAGCCACACAGATGGTCATACGGGCCACCGCACTCGCCTTCCGAAACAAAAGAAAAGACTCGACCGTCTGCTGGCGGCGATGTCTCTTCCAGGCTGCACGCTTACAGCGGACAACCCGAGCACAGCCCACATTCCACCAGGGAACGCAATTTCGCGTTCCCCGAGAGGAAGAGCGAGGAATAGAGCGGAGGGCAGTGTCAAAAACTCGTGAAAAAGGAGGGCGCGAGGAAGAGGCAAAACAGAGGTCGAAAATAGTAGCACGGAGAGTAAAGAGGCGCCAGTTAGCCTCGGCAAACCGCCGCCTAGGGAAGGAGAGAGAAGGGTGAAAAGAGAAAAAAGTAACAAGGATAGGGACATGGTCACTGCCATGATGGTCATCAAAGACTCGCCACCCGAAATCTAAGGAAAGGGATGACGAGCACAGAGAAAGATGGAGACAGGAAAGGGAGCAAGTCCGAGAGTCCAAATGAGAGGGCTCACCAGAATTAAGAAGGGACAGGGAAGAAGAGAGGATGAAAGGTTCAAGGGGGCGACCCCGGGTGTTTGTCAGCACATCACACCAAAGGGCATGACAACAATTGAAATCGCCCAACAAGACACAGGCTCCGGCAAGGAGTCTAGGAGGTGTCTAAGATCGGGAAGAGAATGTGGGACAGCGGGAGTGGGGGGGGGGGGGAAGAGAAATGGAACAAACTGTGTACCATCTATGCACAAAGATACGAGCAGCAGAACAGTGGAGAGGCGAGGAAAAAATTAAGGGACAAGTGAACATGGGAGCGAATCAAGAGAGCGGAAGAATTATGGCCCCAGTAACAGCTGGGTGGTGGGGTGGGCGGAGAGAAAAGAATAACCACGGAAGCGACCAGGACGAGCACCAAGCATCGGCTTCTGGAGACAGACACAAAAGGGCGAAACTGTGAAATTAGAAGTTGGAGGTCAAGGAATTGGTGTAATATCCAAGGATATTCCATTGAGAATAGACATTGGCAAAAGAGATAGGAGAGCAACAGAGAGCAAAGAAGAAACAATGGTGAAGAAGGAACACAGCACGTTAAAGGAACACAGCACGTTAAAGAAGCACAGTGTTAGGATCAGGGTCAGCGAAGTCAGGGTTAGGGGGCTGGGTAAACTGAGTAAAGAAGGAGGTAAAGAAGTGGGAGGACAGACCAGAGGTGGACGAGCAGGTCTGGAGGAGAAGGAAGGAGGAGGAGGAGGAGGGCAGAAAGAGGGGAGCACACCTCTGCAAGGGCCGGAACCGAGATGGAACCGGGGGCTAAAGAAACCCCACAGTAGGACAGGGGGCTCCACTGCCGAAGCGAGAGGGGATAGGAACGACAGAATCATATAGGGGCGAAGAAGAAAGCGAAGCCTTCTTACCCACCGGGAGGAGGAAGGAGAGGAGCCAGTTTTCCGCTTCTGACTCAGAGACAGGTGTCCCAGCAGCAATGTACTGGGCAACAAGACTCCAGCGTCTCGATAGGAGAAGAAGAGCAAGAGCGAACAACACGACCACCAGGAGAGCGATGGACATCGGCCACACAGTCAGGCGGCGTGGAGAGCCAAGAGACGGAGGAGAATGACTGGAAGGAGGATCACAGAGAGAGGAGAAAGAAGACACAGGAGACGTGACAGACTGG
>WNGS01164437.1:67426081-67442325 GCA_020271785.1 Procambarus virginalis | reverse complement strand
ATAGTCCATATAGTCATAATTATATCTTTAAGTATTCAATGAATAAAGTTTGACATTTTTACCCTACTTACCTAACATCATTTTGTGCAGCATATTTTTATTTTATGTTTCACCCAGATTTAATTTCAAAGTAAAACCAAACTAAATAATTAAAAATGGGTATGTATAGCTAGGGTACAACCTTACTACTACGTGAACAGGGGCATTTGATGATAGTAATGATCCCATCAGGCAGGGCTCATCACCTTCTCTCATATTCATGTTCACCAGTGTTTATTTACTTAATAACTACTGGCATAATATCTTGCTATTATATAATATTCTAATATCATTAGACATATTTACTTCAAGTTTCAAGCAGAGAATGCATATATAACTAACACGAAGGACTCCTCTTCACGAGATTCACCAGCTATAATCTTTTGTTTACGTTCCAAAATCTTAAAATCGATCTCGGTGTTACGTAGTAGAGAAAAATTGATTATATCCAGTTTACATAAAGCTACGAGTGGTCGACAGTACACTTAAATGACGGACCAAACTTACAAAGGTTTTTCTTCTTAGTGTAGCTACCTGAATACCCGCCCCCGCCCTCCCAGTTCAGCTCGTTGATGCCGTGTAAAGGGGCTTAGTGGGCGGCTGCCGGAGTGTGATGCTCTTTGGGAGAGTCTTCTGTCCTTTTGTGGCCTTGTGCTCCTGCTGGTATCCTCTCTAATTGTGCTGAACGACTTTTCCTTTTCCTTCTGTTTCGTTTTTCTCCTCCCTCTTCTCCTATCTGCTTGTCGTTTCCTGCCGACCCTTTGCTTGTTTTGGTTATTCCTTTGGACTTCTATTTTCACACCCGGGTGCTTGAGGAGACATACTCTTGCACTCGTAGAACTGTAGTACCGAACGTCGAGAGCGAGGGGAACCTTTTATTGTCAATCCCCCTTTCGTCACTGAACCCGATCTCTACGGACTGACGGTTCTTAAATCTCGACGGACTGACGGTTCTTAAGGTGGCGCTTGTGGGGCGTATTCTCACGATGCACCCCTAGGGGGCCCAGGCTTGATCGGCGATAGCTTCTTGTTGGGTGTCCTACCTCTAATTGTGACTCCATGGTGGGTGTGGGGGCACATCCGTGAGTGACAGTGTTTCTTTTCGTGTCTGTTGCTGAATGTTCCTCTTGTAACCTCTCAGGCTCGTGGGGTGGGCGACCAAGCCCCAACGTTGGACTGTATTGGAAGACCAGGCTCTGTAGCCCCCGCTGCATTGGGCCCCGACCTTGCTCCTTCTTTGACTCTCCTGACTACTCCCCTCGACTCCCTTCCCTCTTCTGTGGTTGGGTCGAGCCCCAAGCCCCCGGTGGTGACCACATCGTCCCCTGGCATGGCTCAGTCTCTAGTTGTGACTACTACGCCTTTTAACCCCTCTCTCTCTAGGGGTTCTCAACACCGTCCTCGACACGGCCGTACTCGCTCGATTCCTTCCCGTTCTGATGCTTATCAAGCCTTGTTTGGTCCCGCTTCGTGGGCCAAATACTTTGATCTGCTCCTTCATGATTCTGCACCTCCTGACGATTTTTCCCTTCATAGGCTCCTTGTTGACTCCGTAGATGCCTCTGTCACCTTCAACCCCACCTGTCTCTGTACTTGTGTCGTTGCTGCTCCTTCTCAGAATGCAGGCTCCCACTTGGCTGCTTTATCCTGCCTTAGCGAGACCCCTATTCGGGTCTCCAAGAACGCTCGGTTGAATGCCAGTGTTGGCACTATTCTCCTTCTGCCCCATGTTGCAACCGGTGTTCGGAATCTGCAGGACTGCCACGGTGATATTCAGCATATCCTTGAGGCCAGGGTCATTCTGTCCTCACGGTAGACGCATTTACTCGTCCCCCTCGTGGTCGTAGCCGTCAACCCCTTCGGGTTGTGAAGATTACTTTTGATGGTAGGACCCTTCCACCCTCTGTCATTCTTGCTGGTGCCAGGTGCTCTGCCCAAGAGTACATTCCTTCTCCTAGGCTCTGTAACAAGTGTTGGAGGTTTGGGCATGGTGCCCTCCGCTGCTCTGGGACTGTCTCTCTCTGTACTTTGTGTGGGGGCGAAGGTCACTCTAAGTCGGAGTGCACTTCTCCCCAGGCTCGCTGCCTTAACTGCGGTGAGGCTCATCCTACCTTCTCCCGTGCGTGTATCCATTACAAGCTTAAGGCTGCCGTCTTCACCTTGCAGCACCGGGAGCGTTTATCTTTTCCCGAAGCGAGGCGCCAGGTTCGCCGGCTCCCGCCTTATGCTAACGTCTCTTATGCTCATGTGTTGCGCTCTTCCTCTCCTCGTCCTTCCCACCTTCCTCAGACTCACAACCGTTTCCGGGCCTTGGACCCCACTACCTCCTCCTCTGTTCCTTTGAGTTCTGCCCCGAGGGGTTCCCCTCCTGGTCCTCTGTCTGGGGTTCCCCTTCTTTCTACCCGGTCTGTCATGTCTGCTGTGTCTTCTTCCTTGTCTCCTTCCCATCCTTTTCCTCCGTCTATCGACTCAACCTGCCACCTGTCAGTGCGGGCTGATATCCATGACTCTCCTAACGGCCGTCGTGTGTGCTCTCGTTCAGCTTCTGTTGAGACGCTGGAATCCGTTGCCCAGTACGTAGTTGCTGGGACACCTGTCTCTGAGTCAGAAACGTAAGCCTGGCTCCTCTCCTTCCTCATCCTTGGCGGGTAAGAAGGCTTCGCTTTCTTCTTCGGCCCCTACTTCTGACTATCGCTCCTTCCTCTCCCATTTCGGTAGTTGCGCCCCCTGTTCCTGCTATGGAGGTTTCTTTGGCCCCTGCTTACCTCTCGGTTGCTGCCCTTGCCGAGGTGCGCTCCCCTCTTTCTGCTGCTGTCCTTGCCTGCTCCTCTCGGTTGCCTCATCCTCTTCCTCCTCCTAACCCCGTCCGTCCACCTCTGGTCTGTTCTCCCGCTCCCTTCCCTCCGTCTTTGCTCAGTTTACCAATGGTCCCTAACCCTGACTTTGCTGACCCTGATCCCAGCCCTGATTTTCTTTAACGTGCTATGTTGCTCTTTCGCCTTTGTTTCTTATATGTTTTCTGTTGTTGTCCTTTCTCTTCTCGTCGATGTCTATTCTTCAATGGAACGTTCGGGGTTATTACGCCAATTTCCTTGAACTCCAACTTCTGATTTCGCGGTTTTCGCCCCTTTGTGTCTGTTTCCAGGAGCCGATGCTTGGTGCTCGTCCTGGTCGCTTTCGTGGCTATTCCTTTGTCTCCCCCCCCCCGACCCCCAGCTGTTGCTGGGGCTCCTAACTCTTCCGCTCTCTTGATTCGCTCTGGTGTTCCCTTTGTCCCCTTTTTTTCCCTTTGCCTCTCCATTGTTCTGCTGCTCGTATCTTTGTGGGGAAATGGTACACCGTTTGTTCCATTTATCTCCCCCCCCCCCCCCGAGTGTCCCACTTTCTCTTCCTGATCTGAATCACCTACTGGACTCCTTGCCGGAGCCTGTGCTCCTGCTGGGTGATTTCAATTGTCGTCATTCTCTTTGGGGTGATGTTCTGACGAACACCCGAGGTCGCCTTCTTGAGCCGTTTATCCTCTATTCTTCCCTGTCTCTTCTGAATTCTGGTGAGCCCACGCATTTGGATTCTCAATCTCACACCCTTTCCTGTCTTGATCTTTCTCTTTGCTCGTCCTCTCTTTACTTAGATTTCACGTGACAGGTTCTTGATGACCTCCATGGCAGTGACTTTCCCCATCCTTGTTACCTTTTTCTCTTTTCCGCCTCCCCTCTCTTTCCCTAGGTGGCAGTTTGCTAAAGCGGACTGGAACCTATTTACCCTCAGTGCTGCTCTCTCTGACCTCTCCCTTCTGCCTCTCCCTCGCGCTCTCCTCCTTTTTCATGACACTGTCTTCGACGCTGCCCTCCGCTCTATTCCTCGTTCTTCCTCTCGGGGTCCACGGAAGTGCATACCCTGGTGGAATGCAGACTGTGCTCGGGTTGTTCGCTGTAAGCGTGCAGCCTGGAAGAGACACCGCCGTTGGCAGACAGACGATTCTTTTCTTTTCTTTTGGAAGGCGAGTACGGTGGCCCGTCGGGCCATCCGTACAGCTCAACGTGAATGTTGGGCATCTTATGTCTCCACCATTACATCCGAAACTCCTCTGCCACAGATCTGGAAGCGTATCCGCAAGATAGTGGGTAAGTTCGTTCCCGATGTTTCACCGGTTCTTCACCTCCGTGGTACTCTTGTGGCGGACCCGTTGCAGGTCGCTACCGAACTGGGTTCCCACTTTTCTTCTGTTAGCTCTTTTCTTCATTTTCCCCCCAATCTTTCCTTCTTCGTAAACCTGTCCTTGAATCTCGTTCTTTAGATTTCTGCACTCGTTTTCAACTTCCGTATAACGATCCCTTCTCTCTCTCTGAACTTCGTTCTGCCCTGGCCCTCTGCAGTTCTATGGCATCGGGCTCCGATGGCATTCATTATGAGATGCTTAGCCATCTCCCTCCGTGCACGTCTCACTATTTACCAAGTCTGTATAATCGGATCTGGGAGTCGTCGTCAGTTCCTGAGGACTGGCTCGATGCCATTGTCCTTCCTGTTCGCAAACCAGGGTCTCTGGGAACGTCCCTTAAGGACTTTCGCCCTATTGCCCTCACAACTAATGTCTGCAAACTCTTTGAACGTATGGTTAACGTTCGTCTGATGTGGTTCCTAGAACACCATCACCATCTTTCCCTTCTCAATTTGGAGTCCATAAGTGCCGCAGCACAACAGATGTCCTGGTGAACTTGGAGGTCTATATTCGTACTGCTTTTGCTGCAAACACCTCCGTTGTTGCAGTTCTTTTTGACCTGGAAAAGGCTTACGGCACCACTTGGCAATATCATATTCTATCCCAGCTTCATTCTTTTGGCCTTCGTGGTCATCTCCCTCTCTTTCTCAGCAGCTTCCTCTTTCGTCGTTCCTTTCGGGCGAGGCTTAGTACCGCTCTCTCTGCCCCTTTTCAGCAATACGAAGGTGTGCCCAGGGTAGTGTTCTGAGCACTACTCTCTTTCTGGTTGCCCTCAATGGTCTTCTTTCCATTCTTCCTTCAGGCGTCTTCTCAGCTCTCTACGTCGATGATCTTACCCTTTGTTGACAGGGTGACGATTTCCTTCTCCTTCAAAGCTGGCTTCAACTTGCGATCGATTCTGTGTCGTCTTGGGCCACTGATCATGGCTTCAAATTCTCTACTACTAAGACTTGTGCCATGACTTTTACTCGGAAACAGGTCTTTCTTCGTCCCTCTTTGTCACTTTATGGTCATCCCCTTGAGTACAAAGATTCCGCAAAGCGTTTGGGGTCATTCTTTGAAACTCGTTTGTCTTGGTCTCCCCATATCTCTTACCTCCGTGTTGAGTGCACTAAGGCCCTTACCCTCCTTCGGGTATTATCCCATTCTTCTTTGGCAGCGGATAGGCGCACTCTCCTTGCTTTACATTACTCTCTCGTCCTGTCTAAGCTCGATTATGGTTGCCCTGCTTACTCTTCTGCTTCTCCTTCTGCTCTTCGCCGTCTTGATGCTTTGCACCATACTGGGCTGCGCCTCGGTTCTGGTGCCTCTCGTTCGACTCCTGTCCTCAGCTTGTATGTTGACACTGGCTTCCTATCTCTCCAGGACCGCCGTGATCGCTACTGTCTTCGCTATCTTGCGCGATCCTTGCAACATCCTTCCTCTCGCCTCTGTCGTGCTTTAACTTTTACCCCTCCTGCGGTTCCTGTTCCTCTTCACCACCTCCCTCTTTCTGTCCGGTTGTCTCGCTTACAGGATTCTCTTTCCATTCGTATTTCTAATATTTCTCCTCGTGTTGTTCCTTCTCTGCCCCCGTGGAGAATCCCCCTTCCACAGTTTTGTACAACTCTGACGTGCATCCCTAAAGCTTTTACCCCTCCTACGGTTCTAAAATGCCTTTTCATTGAGCACTTTTCTTCTCACTCCCATTCCGTTTCCGTCTTCACCGATAGGTCTTTGTCTGCAGACGATGTTGCTACTCTGTTGTTTTTCCTGATCACACTTTTACGTGTCGCTTACCTCCGGAGACTGATATCTTCACAGCGGAGCTTTATGCTATTCTCTATGATCTTTGTCTCCTGCTCTCTCGCTGTCAATCTTCCTTTGTGGTTGGTGTTGACTCTCGTAGTGCCCTCATGGCACTCGGCGGGTCATCCCCCAAGGACTTCCGCCCTATTGCCCTCACGAGTTGTCTGCAAGCTCTTTGAATGTATGGTTAACGTTTGTTTGATGTGGTTCTTAGAACACTATCACCACCTCTCCCCTTCTCAATTTGGTTTTCGCAAGTGCCGCAGCACAACGGATGTCCTGGTGAACTTGGAGGTCTATATTTGTACTGCTTTTGCTGTGAAGTCCTCCTTTGTTGCCTTCCTTTTTGACCTGGAAAAGGTTTACGACACTACCTGGCGGTATCATATTCTGTCTCAACTTCATTCTTTTGGCCTTCATGTGAATCTCCCTCTCTTCCTCCATAGCTTCCTCTCTCGTCGTACCTTTCGTGTGCGACTTGGTACTGCTCTCTCTGCCCCTTTTCGGCAGTACGAGGGTGTACCTCAGGGTAGTGTTCTGAGCACTACTCTTATTCTAATTGCCCTCAACAGTCTTCTTTCCTCTCTTCCTCCTGGCGTCTTCTCCGCTCTCTATGTTGATGATCTTACCCTTTGTTGTCAGGGTGATGATTCGCCTCTCCTTCAACAACGGCTTCAACTTGCGATTGATGCCGTGTCGTCTTGGGCTTCATGGTTCATGGCTTCAAGTTCTCTGCGTCTAAGACTTGTGCTATGACTTTTACTCGGAAGCATGTAGTTCTTCGTCCCTCTTTGTCGCTTTATGGTCGTCGCCTTGTGTACAGGGATTCCGCTAAGCTTTTGGGGTTAGTCTTTGACACTCATTTGTCTTGGTCAGCCCATATTTCTTACCTCCGAGTTGAATGCTCTAAGGCCCTTAACCTACTTAAGGTTTTGTCCTATACTTTTTGGGGAGCGGATAGGTGCATGCTCCTCTATTTTCACTCCTCTCTCGTCCTGTCTAAACTCGATTATGGTTGCCCTGTATACTCTTCTGCTTCTCCTTCTACTCTTTGCCGTCTTGATGCTTTGCACCGTACTGGGTTGCCTCTCAGCTCTGGTGCCTTTCGTTCGACTCCTGCCCTCAGTTTGTATGTTGATACTGGCTTTCTCTCTCTTCAGGACCGCCGTGATCGCTACCGTCTTCGCTATCTTGCACGGTCCTTACAACATCATTCCTCTCGCCTCTGTCATGCTTTAACTTTTACTCCTGTAGCTCCTGTTCCTCAGCATCATCTCCCTTTTTCTGTCTTGCTACCCTCTTGCTGTCGCTAAGGAAGCTATCCGTTCTAGTCCCATCTCCCGTAAAGGTATTCCTTATTCCGACTTTTATCCTGTTATTCGTTCCTCCATCCTTGCCCGTTGGCAGGGTTATTGGTCCTCTGTAGTTAGTAAAAAGCTGCGTACTCTCAAACGTAGTGTGTCCCCGTGGCCATCCTACCACCGTAACCAGCGGTGGGAAACTGCTTTGGCAAGGCTGCGGGTTGGCCATACTCGCTTAACCCATGGTCACTTAAGGGAGCGCCGCCTTGCTCCTTATTGTCCACGTTGTCGTCCTCTTACAGTTGTGCATATCCTTGTTGAATGTCCTGACTTCCAGGACGAGCATGTGTCTTGCTTTCAAACCGTCCCTCGCAGTCACTTGTCCCTCGATAGTATTCTAGGTGAATCGGATACTTTTGATATCATTCGCCTTATGCGTTTTTGTTCTCGTATTGGCATTCTTGGTGATATTTAGCGCCCTCTGATTATTTTGCACTTTGATGGTGATACATAGCCTTTCTGGTTTGGTGCCTTCTTTTGATAATTACCTTACCTCATGGCTCTCGGGTCCTTTAATCTGGTTCATCCAGTTGTTGTCGAGATCTAGCATTGGCTGTTTCTTGCTCACAGTAAATTTAAGCCGGTTGAGTTTTGTTGGGTTCCTAGCCATATTTATGTCTCTTTAAATGAGCGTGCGGATGCTGCCACCAGGGAAGCTGTCCACTCTTGTCCCATCTCTTGTAAAGGTATTCCTTATTCCGACTTTTACCCACTTATCTGTTCCTCCATTTGTACCCGTTGGCAGGCTTGTTGGTCGTCTGTTACTGGTAACAAACTACGTTTTCTTAAAAGTTGTGTGTTCTCGTGGCTGTCGTCCTTCCACCGTAACCGGGAAACGGCTCCGGTGAGTTTGCGTGTTGGCCATACTCGCTTACCTCATGGTCATTTAATGGAGAGTCGCCCTGCTCCTTATTGTCCTAATTGCATTGTCCCTCTTACGGTCATGCATATCCTTGTTGAATGTCCTGACTTCCGGGACGAGCATGTGTCTTGTTTTCCGACCATCCCCCGTGATCACTTGTCTCTCGATAGTATTCTTGGTGACTTGGATACTTTTGATATCGTTCGCCTTATTCGTTTCTGTTCTTGTATTGGCATCCTTGGTGATATTTAGCGCCCTCTGATTATCCTGCACATTTGATGGTGCTACATAGCCTTCCCGGTTTGGTGCCTTCTTTTTGATAATTACTTGCCTGAATACCGATGTAGCCGCCACGAAGGTGCTAAGAAGGAAAACATTCGTAGCTAAGAAGAAAAACAATCGTAAGTAGCTTCGTGAATCTGGCCCCAGATGCTTATATACGTGTGGGGGTTACATGTGATAATGAGGAGGGAATGAGCTATTTGTATTCAAAGTATTTTTTAGCTCGCGACATTTTGGCTGGAACTATAAAAGAAATTAATCACACCATTAATGAGGAAATTGGCAACCTATTTTCAACTAACACCAAACTTAGTTTTTAAGGAAGAGTGTTTAAAGAATTTTCACCAAAATATGGAACAAACTTTATTTAGTATGATTTGTCTAATCTAAGTATATTTGTCTATATCTAAGTATATATATATCTAATCTAATATTTAGTATAATTTATCTAATCGAAAATAGATAAATACCCTGATTGGTGAAGAGAATATAAGCACAGAGGGTGGATATAGAAATGTGTGCCGAGTTGCATTAACGTTCGAGGGTGGACTGGGCAAAGTGTTGGGCATAGTCCCCGATAGTGACTACGACATATTTGTAATGAAAAAACGCCTCGAGAGTGGTAAATACCTCCCTATTCCCACCAATGCCTAGAGGAGGAGTTGATATTCTCTGCATATATTGTGACAAGATAGCCGCTACCAGATATGGTAACCAATCTGTAAATATTTTGGATGTAATCTACTTAAATGGGAGTGATAATAGCAACAATAAGAAACTTTATGTACATCTTAATACTAATATGATAGATTGTGTTAGTATTACTATTAGAGACCCCTGATGACAACCCAATTCATTTTGATGAGGGAGGTTGCACCACTGCCGTCTTACATGTACGACCGGTAGCTGGAGGTATATAATACCTACACACGAAGAGCGCACCTCATTCCTCTGAAACACGCAGAGCAATGCGTGTCAACTTCATTCCACCCTCGGTTGAGGAATTATTCTTACTGCTATCCCCTCCTAGAGGAGGAGGAGGGGTTGGGGATAAACGGATTTTCAATAGTGGAAGGCGCTATTCTCACGGTGGAGGAATACTAACGTTTTTAAGTGGGATAGCGCGATGCACGGCGCCCTTCTTAATGAGAACGCTAGGCCCGCCGCACTTAGTCAGGGTCAGAACGTCTTACAGGATATTAATAATGGTAACCAGACTTTCAAACAATCTCTTGAGAAACGAGGAGATGAAACATTGAAATGAGAAGGCAGACAAATTCTGGAAGGGAGAGTGCAAAAAAAAAATAATAATAATAAAAATTAGTAAATATTCAACGATGCACTAAAAGGAAATATATGGACGTGTTATCATAAATTCTTCTCAGTCATCATGTACATCCTTGACCCGCGTCACTAAAGCTTTTACCCCTCTTACGGTTCTAAAACGCCTTTCCTTGAGCACTTTTCTTCTCACTCCCGCTCCGTTTCTGTCTTCACCGATGGGTCTAAGACTGCGGACGGTGTTGGCTACTCTGTTGTTTTCCCTGATCGCACTTATATGTGTCTCTTACCTCCGGAGACTAGCATCTTTTCAGCGGAGCTTTATGCTATTCTCTATGCTCTTCGTCTCCTGCTTTCTCGTTGTCAGTCTTCGTTTGTGGTTGTTGTTGACTCGTAGTGCCCTCATGGCTCTCGGGTCCTTTAATCAGGTTCATCCAGTAGTTGTCGAGATCCAGCATTGGCTGTTTCTTGTTCACAGTAAGTTTTAAGTCGGTTGAGTTTTGTTGGGTTCCCAGCCATATTGGCGTGTCTTTAAATGAGCGTGCGGATGCTGCCGCCAAGGAAGCTGTCCGCTCTTGTCCCATCTCTCGTAAAGGTATTCCATATTCCGACTTTTACCCGGTTATCCATTCCTCCATCCTTACCCGTAGGCAGGCTTCTTGGTCGTCTGTTACTGGTAAGAAACTCCGTACTCTTAAATGTTGTGTTACCTCGTGGCCGTCCTCCTACCACTGTAACCGGCGATGGGAAACTGCTCTGGCGAGGTTGAGTATTGGTCATACTCGCTTAACCCATGGTCACTTGATGGAGCACCGCCTTGCTCCTTATTGCCCTAATTGCATTGTCCCTCTTACAGTCATGCATATCCTTGTTGAATGTCCTGACATCCGGGACGAGCGTGTGTCTTGCTTTCCGACCGCCCCTCGCTGTCACCTGTCTCTCAATAGAATTCTTGGTGACTCGGGTACTTTTGATATCGTTCGCCTTATGCATTTTTGTTCTCGTATTGGCATCCTTGGTGATATTTAGCGCTCTCTGATTATTCCGCACATTTGATGGTGCTACATAGCCTTCCCGGTTTGGTGCCTTTTTTTTTTAATTACTTACTTCTCAGTCATCAAGTAAAGTTTAAAGGGTAAACATGTCCGAGTATAGCACACTAGGACTGCAGGTCCCATTAGATCACCATACAGCGTCTGTTAGTGAGGCTTTCCCTAAAGCATTTTCTCCGCGATTGGTGGAATCAACTATTGCAAGCAGAAAAACTGTAGATATACTACCAGTGAATTCCGGACAGTATTTTCAGTTTACAGACACTTATCTGGAATTTATAATAAAGGGAGTGAATGGTCAGCTGGTGGACTTATCATCTATCTCTTTGGAGTTGAGTATAGATTTGACTGATGATGTCACGACTGCTGTAGTTGATACAAAAGTGCGATGGTAGTAAATGGATACAAGCGCTATTCAAATCAGCTATTGTGTATTTTAACGAATCAGTAGTGGAAACGAGCTCGTTATTCTCTTTCTGGCCATACATAAAGTTGTTGACTACAATTTCAGGATGTAAGGTAGGATGCTATGAAAAACTTTCGCATTTTTTAATGGTGTTGATCTGCACAAAATAGAAGGGTCTTATTTCACTAATGCAAAATTTGAACAGAAGAGGCGGATGACTGGGGTGAAATTGCAATCCGCTCTCGCACAAGACAGCACATATATGACTTATTGCTTACAGTCAATTTTGCTTATGAATTAGTACATATGTGGTATATTCCCAGTTATATTTTTTCTAGGCCCAGACTCTTCCTCACGTACCAATTTACGTCTCACAGTACCCGTCCATCACTGTAGACAGCAGAATAGTCGTGACTGGTTCAATTATAATGGAAATTGTAGTTTCAGGTCCCACATGGGTTGTGAAATTTACCTACTATTGTCTATGTTCTTAGAATATTACAGATCAGCTACATCCTATAGAAGGATCGTAGTTTTGTTTTGAGAAATATTAGTTGATCTTAGTATATTATAATAAGCACTATAATTTATTACATAAAATAAGTGCTTCATCAATCAACATTATATACACTAGTATATGCTTTAAAAATCTTAAAAAAATGTATTGTAGCAACGTCAACAGAAAACGATGTTACATTGGAATGTCTATGGGGTAAACTACTACAAACAGGATGGCATAGTGTCTACTGCCTACTGTAGGATGGGTATAGGGTCCACTACCACCTGTTAGGTGGGTAAGGGGTCCATACCACTTGTAGGATGGATCTGGGCCCAACAACTGCCCATAGGATGGGTATGGGGACAACTATCATCCACAGGATGGATATGGGGTCCACTACTGCCCACAGGATGGATTTGAGGACCACTATCTTCTACAGGATGAGTATGGGGTCCACTACCGCCCACTGGATAGGTATATGTTCCACTACTGCCCACTGGATAGGTATATGTTCCACTTCCGCCCAAAGGATGTGTATGGCGTCCAGTATACCGCCCACAGGATGGGTATGGAGTCCACAATCACCCATAGGATGAAAATTGTGTCTACTACCGCCCACATGATGGGTATGGCCTCCATTGCCGCTCACAGCATGAGAATAGGGTACAGTACCGTCCATGGAATGGGTATATGCTTAACTACCGCCGACAGGAGGAGTATGTCGTCTACTACCGCCCGCAGGATGGGTAAGGGGTTAACTACCACTCATAGGACGCGTATGGGGTCCACTACCGCCCTCAGGGTGGGTAGTGGGTCCATTACCACGCACAGGATGGGTATGGTGCCCACTGCTGCCCACATGATAAGTATTATGTCCACTTTCGCCCAAAGGATAGGTATGGCCTCCACTGCCGCATACAGGATAAGTATAGGGTCACGTACCGCCCACAGTATAGGTATGGGGTCCACTACCGCTCACAGGATGGCTTTGGGGACCACTATCATCCACAGGGTGGGTATGGGGGTCATGTAATGGGGGTACATTATTGCACTGTTTTATTTAAAGTAACTTGGAATTTGTTTCTTGGTAATCATTTATTGGAATTAATTAATAATATAATTGTTTATATAAGCATCTACCTCAGTATCATAGTATAATCTTCCACATGAATATACCCTCACCCTATTTATTTTTACACTTAGATTTATATTAAAGTAAATTCTAGATTTACTTGGATTTATGTCTTTTTTTAATTATCTAGTTGAGCTCACTGTTTTCTTAGGTTCATACTAATTATAGGATTTTAATTAACCATTACTAAGCTAATTATCTTTAAGATCATTTTACTTAAGATTATTACTTTTCTTATTATTTTTTATTTTACATTTATATTGTCAGTCTTTGCTGATTTTGTGTTTTTCTTTTATCAAACTTCTGTGTCCTTCCTGGCTATCTATTGGATCTTTATTTCACTTCTAATTTGTTACTTTTTATGTGTATTTGCTTCTATTCTTGTTGTTTTGCTATATCGTGTATCTTGTATCGTGATCCCTCTGCATTTCCATTCACACTGATATTGATCCTGATCAAAATCTTCTGTCTCATATCTACACCACCAGCACATTGATCATCATTATTGCAAGTATTTCACAGCACACCAGGCAAAAACAAACTCCAAAATAGCACCTGGTTATCAGTTTACAATGAAAATGTTAGATCACATGGTAAACATTTTGACGATATAAATGCATTACTCACAGCACTAGGTACTGACTTATCGTTCGTTATTTTAACAGAAACTTGGCTAAATATAGACTATACCCAACTCTACAACTTAGCTGGTTATAAAGTCATTCACAACTGTAGGCCTAACAAAAAAAGGTGGTGGCACAGCTATATATTACCGAGATACATTTATCTGCAACAGTGTGATTAGCGATAGAGATGACTACTGTGAATATACTTTTGCTCAGTTTACAACTAAATCCCTTAAATCCTCTTTGACTATTTGAGCCATCTATAGATTTCCCAATACTAACATAGCTTCTTTCTCAGATAACCTAAGGAATCTTATTATAAACAACAATCTCAACAAAAACCACATCATTCTGGGAGGAGACTTCAATATTGACCTTTGTCAACAAAATTGCTCTCAAGCTAACTTTTTCCTTAACAGCATGAACTCCTGTATGCTAATCCCCACAATCACCAAACCTACCCGAGTCACTCAAACATCAGCCACTACCTTGGATCACATATGGACAAACATAACAGCTCCCCTTATATCTGCCCCCTCCCGCTCAGCTCTTTGCTGCCGTGAGGGGGGCTTAGTGGACGGCTGCTGCAGGGTGATGCTCCTTGGGACAGTCCTGTCCTTTTGTAGCCTTGTGCTCCTGCTGCTGTCCTCTCCAATTTTGCTGAGCACCTTTTCCTTTTCCTTCTGTTTCGTTTTCTCTCCCTCTTCTCCTATCTGCTTGCCGTTTCCTTCCGACCTTTTGCTTGTTTTGGTTATTCCTTTGGACTTCTCTATTTTGACGCCCGGGTGCTTGGGGAGGCATACTCTTGCACCCGTAGAACTGTAGTACCCAACGTCGAGAGCGAGGGGAACCTTTTATTGTCAATCCCCCATTCGTCACTGAACCCGATTTCGACGGACTGTCGGTTCTCAAGGTGGAGTTTGTGGGGCGTATACTCACGACGCACCCCTGGGAGGCCCCGGCATGATCGGCGATAGCTTCTTGTTGGGTGTCCTGCCTCTAATTGTGGCTCCATGGTGGGTGTGGGGGCACATTCGTGAATGAATATTCCTTTTCGTAGCGATGATAAATACTGTTCCCCCTGTTTCTGCTTTACCTTCTCAGGCTCGTGGGGTGGCGACCAAGCCCCGAGTCGGTCCGTGTTGGAAGACCAGGCTCTGTAGCCTCCGCTACATTGGGCCCCGACCTTGCTCCTCCTTTGGCTTCTCCGACTCCTCCCCTCGGCTCCCCTCCCTCTGTGGTTGGGTCGAGCCCCAAGCCCCCAGTGGTGACTACCTCGTCCCCTGCGCGGCTTCGTCTCTCATTGTGACTACTGCACCTTTTACCCCCGTGACTTCCGGGGGTTCTCATCGCCGTTCCCGCCACGGCCGCACTCGCACGATCCCTTCCCGTAATAGTACTTACAATGCCTTGTTTGGTCCCGCTACGTGGGCTAAATACTTTGATCTCCACCATCTGGATTCTACTCCTCCTGACGATTTCTCCCTCCATAAACACCTTGTTGATTCAGTAGATGCCTCTTACTTTTAACTCCACCAGTTCCGGTACGCGTGTCGTCGCTGCTCCTTCTCAGGATGCAGCTACTCGCTTAGCCGCTTTGTCCTGCATTGGGGAGACCCCTGTTCGGGTCTCCAAAACGCTCGGTTAAATGCCAGTGTTGGCACTGTTCTCCCACCCCATGTTGCAACTGGTGTTCGGGACCTCAATGATTGCCATGAAGATATTAAACATATCCTCGAAGCCCAAGGCCATTCTGTCCTCCGGGTGGACACGTTTACTCGACCCCCTCGTGGTCGTCGCCGTCAGCCCCTTCGAGTTGTCAAAATCACCTTTGATAGTAGAACCCTTCCGCCCTCTGTTATTCTTGCTGGTGCCAGATGCTCCGTTCAGGAGTACATTCCCTCTCCTAGAATTTGCAATAAGTGCTGGAAGTTTGGGCACGGTGTCCTCAAATGCACCAGTACTGTGTATCTCTGCCCCTTGTGTGGGGACGATAGTCATTCTAAGTCCGAGTGCACTTCTCCCCAGGCTCGCTGTCTCAATTGCGGTGAAGCCCACCCTACCTTCTCACGCTCGTGTATGCACTATAAACTCGAGGAAGCCGTCCTCAACTTGAAGCACCGTGATCGTCTGTCTTTTCCTGAAGCGAGACGCCAAGTTCGTCGTCTCACCCTTTCGTGGGCGTCTCCTACGCTCGCGTGTTGCGTTCTACCTCTCCTCGTCCTTCCCGTCTTCCTCAGTCTCACAACCGTTTCCAGACCTTAAACCCGACCACACCCACCACCCCCTCCCTATTCCTTTGCCTCCTGCCCAGATGTCTCCCTCCTGGTTCTCCATCTGGATTCCATCTGGGATTTCCCCCCTCCCTACCCAGTCCGCCATATCTCCTTTGTCTTCTTCCCCATCTCCCCCCACTCTTTCTTCCCGACCCCCCCCCCAGTCTCTTGACCCTCCACGCCACCTGTCTGTCCAAGCTGATATCCATCATCCTCCCAGCAATCTTCGTGTTGTTCGCTCTGTTCCTCTTCTCCTGCTGAGACCATTGAGTCTGCGCCAGTACGTTGTTACTGGAACGCCTGTCTCTTCGAGTCAGAATGTAAGCCTGGATCCTCTCCTTCTTCCTCTCCGGCGGGTAAGAAGGTTTCGCTTTCTTCCTCGCCCCCTCCCTCTGACTCTGTCACTCCTTCCCCTCCATTT
>WNGS01164437.1:67387589-67421932 GCA_020271785.1 Procambarus virginalis | reverse complement strand
ACCCACCCTCAGTACAACATCTGGCTCACAACTCGCCAGAAACATGATCTTCTCATAAACGATTTGACTTCTGTGACACCTCTTGGCCAGGCTGTCCTCCTTGGACGCCTGCACTCCATCGGTCCACTCTAATTATTGTTTCCACCCTCCGTTTCCTTGTCTTCTTCTCTTCACGTCCAGAGTCAGATATCTACTGTCTGTACCTCCTCTGTCGTCTTCACACTTCCATCTACTGCCATTATACTTCCGTCTCCTGTCATCATACTTCACTCCCTCGTCTTCACCGGCGATCCGCCCTTTCGTCTCCTCATTTATCCGAGACCTCATCCTGTTTGACTTCCATCAAGTCCTCGGCTTTCTCTACTCCTCCATGCTTGTATCATCATCCTCTTCTCACACTTCTCACCTCTATACAACTTGATTTCTTCTTCTTCAACTCTTCTTCCTTCCCTAAAAGTTTCTTCGAGCACTGTACTACAGCCAACAGCACTCGACCGTACATGTTGCTTTACCTCTCCTAGAGTGCTCGTATGTATCTCTCCACACATACTGTCTCTTCTCCTTTCATTTTCTCGGCTATTACTTTTCACTATCTCTCCTCCACGTTTTCTGTGAAACATGTTAACTCCTGACACCTCAAACAACTTAACTCCACTATCCAAATGCCTCTGTGCTCGTGGACAACTTGACGCTCTACTCCCGTCCTCAGTATGTCCACATCCTTCCTCATTTCTACTCAGCACAGTTGTATTCACCTTCCGGCTCTTAATTAATTTCAGCGGACTGGGTTCTACTCAGGTCCGCTCTCTTCACAGTATTCTTCTCTGGCTTCGGCATCTTCACTTCTGACCTCACCGAGACTTCATCTTCCTGAACCGGACCTTCCTCGAATAACCGCGCTATATCTACGTCTATATCTTCTACTGGTTGAATCGACACTGTCTCATCTTTTCCAGCGTCTTCCTCGTCAGCCACCTCTGCCTTTATCACTACCGAAACAGGGTACTCAATGGCTTGGCGGTCTCCTAACTCATCTCCTCGGATGTCAGTCAGGTTCACACTCTTAGGTGTCCCATCTGTGCCATGGCCTTCTGGGCACTTCTCTGGCACAGTCTCCGCCATGACTCTTGGCAACACCTTTGTCCCGCACAAGTCATTCCCCAGGATCACTTGGAC
This sequence comes from Procambarus virginalis, assembly GCA_020271785.1. Taxonomy (NCBI): domain Eukaryota; kingdom Metazoa; phylum Arthropoda; class Malacostraca; order Decapoda; family Cambaridae; genus Procambarus; species Procambarus virginalis. The sequence continues at coordinate 67,420,756 of WNGS01164437.1, read as the reverse complement.
TCCTGGAATAGGTATGTTGGGGCACACTCCCAGCATCACCTCCGCCGACAAATAATCTGACTTCAACTGGACAGCACACACGGGCATGTCACTTTTAGACAACAACCCTTGTACCTTTACCCTTCTACTGCCAGCTAACAGTTGATCGTTTCCTATTAGGCCTCTCAGAATCAAACTCTGATTGGCTCCAGTATCCCTGAGGATACTAACTTCTACCTCGGGTTGACCCTCTATGCCGACCCAACCTTTACTAATCAACGGCCTATACCGCTCGTTCGTCAAATCTACCTTCTGTGGTTTGTCTTGTTGTACATCAACGTACTTCTTCCGGGGATCACACGTGGTCAGGGTCACGACTCTCTTGCCCTGCCGACAATCTCGCTTCATGTGACCCAATCTGTTGCACTTGTAGCACCTCATTTGGGAGAAATCTCTCCTATACGGCCCCGAGTGGCTCTGACTCTGCCCACTCATATTGGAGTTCCTCGGGCCAGACGTACTACTCGTACTCTGTGGAGCTTCACTGGACTCTTTGTCTCCTCTGCACATTTTTATTTTCCTGCTTACCTCCTGCAGGCGGACTCGGCAACTTTCCTTCCCGGGGCTTAAAATTAGCTGGTCTGCTTGTCTGCCCCCAAAACTTCTTCCTTCCCAGACTCCACCGGGTCTGCTTTTGCTGCGTCTCGCCTTGCTTCTCACTCTGTTCTCCCTCAAGCTCTTGTATGCTTCAGTAATCATATCTGCCTTATCTGCGGCATCTTTCACCTCCTTTACCCCCGCTTCTTGGATCTTGATCTTTGTTTCGGGATGCATCATTTCTAAGAACTTTTCCATAACTATCAATTGCTTCAGGTCAGCGTAAGATCTAACTCCGGCAGCCTCAATCCATTTCTGGAATCGTCTTTCCAGATCATTTGCTGTCTCAACAAAAGTACATGCTCCAACCTTCACCATCTCTCTGAAGCGCTTCCTATAAGCTTCTGGGGGTTAGCTGAAACGAGCACTGTATGCTGCTCTTTACGGTGGCATAATCCTGGCACTCTTTCAGTGACAATTGGGTGTATGCCTCCCTGGCTGCACCGGTCAATCTTAACTGGACCAGCTGGGCCCATTCCTCCTGTGGCCACTCCTTGATGCTGGCTACCTTTTAAAAGTGCTCAAAAAAGCTCTCTGCCTCTTTGGGAACAAACAAGGGAATGTCCTTCTCCCTAACCCTAACACCTGGTGAGTGTGATACCTGCGTGGTGCTCTCTGGCAACCCATGTTCAATCCTTCGCTCAGCCAGAGTCCTATTCGCTTCTATCTGCATTTGTTTTGTTCTCTCTTTTTCTTTTTCAACCTGGGCTTTTTCTTTTTCGATCTCTAGTCATGCTTTCTCTTTTTCTACCTCCAGTCTGGTTTTCTCTTTTTCCCTCTCGGCTTCATTTTTCATCTGGAGTTCTAATTTCATCTTTTCCAGCTGGAACTGTCTCTCCTTGTCCTCACGCTGCATCTGGAGTTCTAGCTGAAATCTCTCCAAGCTCCTATTCCGGCTACTCCTGCTACTCTTGCTGCTCCTACTTGATCCCTGGTATCTCACTTCATCCTGCCCATCATCCTCCTTTCCACTTTCAGCTCCTTTTTGGGCTCCTTGTTCTGCCGCTTCACTTTTGGCTCTTAACTGCCTCAGGATCTCATCCTTCATCCCAGCTACTTTAGATGCTTTAAACCTAATGCCACATTTTTCTGCTATTTGTTTTAATTGATCCCTCATGCAACCTTCCAAGTCCTCAGGCTTGCCTGACTCCACAAATGCTAGCACCTTATCCATCTTGTCCTGTGAGTCTTCCCAAGATAGCGAATATACACCTGCGTTCACACAGTGTATCTATTTCAACAAGGGGTGTACGAATCCACTCTTGGACAGGGTGTGGGTGTGTCAGTTCACTCTCCCCGCAGGCCCCCAATTTATTGTATTGTGGGTTGGGTGTTTGTCGTTGTCGATCCTTCTCTAACGACAACCCAACCCACAACTCGGTAGAGTGCTTGTACTTTACCAGGAGATCACCCTGGGCGCTTCTGGCTCTTGGAGAGGGGCCCAACGTCACACGTTTAAGGGATGCGGCTCACTACTTAGCCTCGTTGTCACGTGCACACACCCACTCGAGCCGCTGTGACTCCCCACTCTCTCCTTATGTGATATGATCTCCTCAATCCCCTTTGACTCATTAGCTTTCCGTTCTACCCAGTCAACAGCTGAGGCTCTTGGTTCTTTCTCTCTCTCTCCTTTTTCCTACTTCCTGGGAAGCCTCACTAGGACAAGGGCAAACACCAGCAAAATTGAATACATTTACTGGACAAAGCACATACACAATACATGCACACATATAATAATAATGGATCCTACACTCTATACTATTTCAGTCAGGTTGCACTCCAACACCATCAGAACTTTATCATCTGCTTATCAAGTGGTATCCTATCTCCTGATTACCACCTAATACTACCAACCTCCTCAAGTAGGTCAAGTCTTAGACTATTAGACTATTTTACAGGAACTTCTTTTCCACAGCTCATAAAATGGAGGAAAGAGTCCTGAAAGATATTGTTAATAGAAACGTTATCCCTACAGACAAAAAACAGAAGATACAACTGACGATTTACTATAAAACCAAGAAAACGGCCAGCCTACCATGAGAAACTCTCCAGACACAGAGCAGAATGCTTTAAAAGAGACCAACGTCGTCTATGCCTTCAAATGCCCTCTTGGGGACTGTAAGCCTCAAAAAACTCAGTATATAGGCAAGACAACAACATCTCTTTCCAGGCGTTTAACAATGCATAAGCAACAGGGCTCCATTAAGGAACATATAATCTCTTCCCACAACTAAAAATCACCAGAGAAATCAAACAAACAATCACCAGAAATCTTAGCAAACAACACAAAAATCATTGATAGATACAGCGACAGCAGGCGGCTTGACATCTGCGAGGCACTACACATCAAGAAGTCAACACCAGCAATCAACAGCCAATTAATGCATTATATTCTACCCACTTCAAGACTCCGCTCCAATATAGAAGCATCAAGAAATATGGGCCAATAGGCCCTCTGCAGTTACTTCCATCCTTCCCTTTAGCTTATACCCCGTTCTATACCCCGTTCTGGCTTGTGTTGAAAATCTGTTTCCACCTCATCCAATACTATTGTAACATGTCACCTCACCCAAATGCAGGTATATAAAATCGAAGATGTTTAAGCTCTGTTCAGTTATAGTTGTGTGTGTGTGTAAACTAAAGTCTTTGAAAATGTAATAAGTTTTACAAAACGCGCTCAAGTGTCGCGTCAGACTAGAAATAAAAATGAATTTTGGAGAATTGATTTTTCATTTACCATCAACAGTGAAAAGAAATGTAAGAAAGATCGAGAAAATTCGTGTTAGAATTATTAATCTTACTTTTTCGGTCATATTTAATAATATATATCTACAGGAAAGACTGCTACCAAAATATACTAATATATATATATATATATATATATATATATATATATATATATATATATATATAATATATATCTATATATATATATATATATATATATATATATATAATATATATATATATATATAATATTGTTATGATCTCAGCCTGCTGGAGAAACGAGTCTCCCCCTTGAGAGTTATTCAGCAAGCCTGACCTAACTGGAAGGTCCAGGAATTATAGAGGCGATAACACAGATGTAAATAGTGTGTTGCATTTATATAAAAGTTTGAGATTATGGGCAATGGACTAGAAAAACAGATAAATGACTTGTTGGAAGATGTGGACAAGTTACTGGGGGCGTGAGGCTCGCTTGTGGAGGGCGATGACCTCACTTGAGGCCAGACATCGCAGGGGAGAGGCCGCGCTTCGTCGAGCTCCCGCCAGAAGGGACCCCTAGCGATATTATCTCCAAGAGAAGAGAAGGTGCAGACGTTCCAGCTGTTGAGTCGAGCTGAGGACGTGTGGTCTCAAGTCCTGGACGGCGAGGAGAGAGTATTAAGCCGCCCAGTGACAGTTTTGTGGGCTGTGACAAGCGCCCTGGTCAGACGTTGTCAGAGGGAGAAGCGCCCTCGACCAGATAATCTGTGGTAAGCCCGATTTAAGCCAGTTCATAGTGTTTGCTTGTAGTTGGTCGTGTGCCCAGCGACAGTAGCGATGTTTATTTCAAATTAGAAATGTTTTGGTATGGCAGAAAGCCTAAAATAAGAGAGTGAAGTGGGAGGAGCGCGGAGCGACGTCCTCTTCTCTGAGCGCTGGCGGGCAACTGAAGGAGCCCGGCTCCTGAGGGAGGAGGCCCCTCCCAGCGTGAGTGAGGCTCGCCCAGCGAGGTGGCGCATGGACTCGCCCACGGGGGAGTCCACTCTCATTAAATGTAGAGGACAGATAGAGATTGGAGACAAAGATGTTGTATGATTAATTTTGTTTATGTGTTAAAAAGGGAAACAATTTATTGGAATGCAAATGGGTTGCAGGTTTGTCTTTGGGGAAGAAGTTGCTGAGGACTTGGAAGCCAGCACAGAGGGAGTGGTTGATGAGACTCCAAGGCAGGGGAGGAGAGGACCCCGAGCTATGAAGAAGCAGTGAGGAGGAGTGTCACGTGCTTCTGCAGAGGTGGTGAAGTGCCACAGTTATTCGAGGAAATTATGGTGCAGCAGCCAGGAGAGCTGTGGATGACCCTAGTAGGAGTAGGGAGGCACCATAGTTGTTCAAGGAATCTTCATGGTAGCAGCCTGGAGGAGCTGCAGAGGATCCTGGTGTTTAAGCCCTGAGGAACCTGAAGTTGTCAGGGTAGTGAAATAGTTCTAAATGATCACTTGTATGGAGGTGAGAGTGTTTGTCATTAGCGTGAACGACGCAGTGAGAGGTGAGTGATCGTTTGCTATTTATGTGCCAAGAAGTGTATATTGAAGTTTAGAGTACAGACGTAGGCAGGAGTACCTACAGATATATATGTATTCTAAGACTGATAGAATGGTCGATTGATTCGTTGTGTGGCACGGATCATTTATACTGATATATATATATGTATGTTATTGCATTCAAATGCTGATTTGCCTTATATGTGTTTATAGGTATATATATATATGTATACATTCTCTTGATGGTAGTGTAACATTATATTGTAAGACTTAATCTACTTGAGGGGGTTGATAATACCAAGAGATAGGATACCACTTAGCAAGCTGAGGATAGAGTTCTGATGGTGTTGGAGTGCAACCTGATTATAATAGTACAGAGTATAGGATTCATCATTATTATTATATGTATGCGTGTATTGTTATGTACTTCGTCCAGTAAATGTATTCAAATTTGCTGGTGTTTGCACTTGTCCCAGTGAGGCTTCCCAGGAAATAGTAAAGAAGGAGAGAGAGAGAGAGAGAAACAGGAACCACTGCTGTGGACAGGGTAAGACAGAAGTCTAGTAAGACAAAGGGGATTGAGGAGGTCATATTCCATAAGGAGAGAGTGGGGAGTCACAGCGGCTCGAGTGGGTGTGTGCACGTGACAACAAGGCTGCGTGTTGGAGCCGCATCCCCTAAACGTGTGACGTTGAGCCCCTCTCCAAGAGCCAGAAGTGCCTAGTGTGATCTCCTAGTGAAATATGAGCATTTGTCGAGTTGTGGGTTGGGTGGTCCGTCAGCGGTAACACCACCAAATCCACCATCGCGACAAAATTTGGGGGCCTGTCAGAGAGTGAACTGACACACCCACACCCTGTCCAGAGTGGATTTGTACACCCTTGCTGAAATAGATAAACTGTGTGACCGCAAGTGTATATCTNTTTCTGGTATGTCAAGAGGAGTACAGGCCGGATCACGATACATTCGGTCCTATTATCCCAATTGTTTCATCCACAGGTATATTTGGTAAACAGTGATTCTACGTCCAACGAGGCTCTTATCCCTGTGGCCCGTGTTCCCGCAGTAAGTCAACAATTTCCTTTGGGGGGATTCAGGCTGAAGGCGCAAGGGACATAAGGAGTCAGTAAGCCGTTGAGTCGTTTCGCCAGTCTGTACGTGGGTGTGGGTATCTGGCTGATGATTGGCCAAAGTGGGTTTCCAGGCTTATGTGTCTTGACATTTCCATACGCATATCCAGGTTTATATTCCCCAATAATCTTTGGCAGGTGGAGTCCGGATTTTTGGCATTCACAGTTTCAATCAATTTGTTGACCTTTGCTTTCAATTCGGCTGTAGTGTCCTTCGTTACCCTTTGGAATTTAGTTTGGTCAGAGAGTATGAGGTTCATTTTCGCCAGATATTCGTCTTTCTAAGGATGACGTATATTGGCGACTTGTCGCCTCTCCTGACAACTATCTCCTTGTTCTCACGAAGGCTCTTAGCTGCCGCTTTGAGCTCGGGGGTCAGTACGGTGCTTATGTAGTTGCCTCGATTCTTTCCTCCTTCTGCAATAAGTTCTGCTTGTAAGGTGTCCTTGGTGGTGACCTCTTTTGTGCTTCGAGGTCAAATATGTCGTCCAACAGGATCTCCAACTTCACTTTCCGGGCCAACTCACTTGGTCTGGACATAACGTGACAGTTTATACCCAGATTTAGGAGAGTGACTTGGTCCTCAGTGAGGTTGATTCCTGAAAGGTTCAGGAAGCCGTCTCTTGGTCGTGGAATTGCCATAAGTCCTCCATATAATGTTGTTAGTTTCTTGATTATCATTGTTTCCGTGCTGAGGTTATGTCAGTCTGTGAGGATGTCGAGGTGTTGTTCGATGCGGGTACGGAGACTTTCGTCGATGTTGCTGTTTCTCGATTCGTTTGTAGCATGAAGTAGTTGCGTTTTGTTGTCTTTGATTTCATTTTCTGCCTTTCTGATTGTTTCTCTGACCACAATTATAACAGTGGCTGAATCTGTGGTCCATAAAGCAGCCTTGTCCTTCCCAACAGGATCAGCAGGTGGGTTCACAGGACTAAAACCCAACCACATCAAGCAAATGTTCAACCCTGCACTGGGTGACATTGCAAAGAACCTCTTGGTGGAACTAACCAGATTCACCAACACATGTCTAGCTGGCAACATACCAGAGGCCATAAGACCTATCTTTTTTGGAGCTCTAAAGAAAAAGGATGGAGGGATCAGGCCAATAGCTGTGAGCAATTCTCTCCGGCGTCTCGTCGCAAAGGCTGCTGCAAGGACAGTTAGTGATGCAGCGGCCAACATGCTGAAGCCAAAACAGCTCGGGTTTGGCATTCCACAAGGGTGTGAGGCGGCAGCCCATGCAGCTCGAGCCTTCATCGCCAACATCACAGACAAAAAGGCCCTTATCAAGCTAGATTTCAAAAATGCCTTCATTTGGTGCGGAAGGATGCTGTACTCCGTGCGGTTCATAGTCATTTCCCTTCCCTCTACCCTTTTGTACATTCATGCTACAGTATGGATCTATAGCTACTTTTTGGCGAACATGAAATTGACTCACGAGAAGGCGTCCAACAGGGTGACAACCTTGCTTCTCTCCTTTTCTGCTTAGTCATCAAACAAGTCACAGAGGTCCTGTCCAGCGAGCTTAACGTCTAATTCTTGGATGATGGTACCCTAGCTGGTTCCCAAGACTCCCTCCTGAAGAACATCAGAAAAATCCAGGAGCAAGGTGCAGTTTTAGGCCTCACCCTGAACCCTTCTAAATGTGAAATAATATGTCCCAACCAGGTCATCGTAGAGAGAATAGAGGGTCTTCTGCCAAATATCCATAAAACTAAACCTGAAGACAACACACTCCTAGGAGCTCCCCTGGGGTTGAAAGCCATCGATGAGGTCCTTGATAAAAAAAAAACGCCGACCATAAGAGGATGGATGAGAGGATTGAGGATATTGATGCTCATGATGCACTCTACCTCATCACCAGATGTCTGTCCCTCCCAGGTTAACCTACTTTCTGAAGTGTTCACCATCTTACAGTAGCCAAAAACTAGCTGAGTATGACCGGTTACTGAAATCAATGCTAGAAAAAGCCCTTAACCTCTCTCTTATGACCTACAGTGGAAACAAGCCTCTCTTCCGTAAGATTTGGGGGCCTTGGAGTTCGAACAGTAACGCAAATCGCTGTTCCAGCCTTCCTGTCCTCCTCATCGGCATCCGACAACCTTGTGAAGGAAATTCTACCTGCCCACTTACATCAGCTGGCAGGTGTACATGATCACAATTTTACACGCTGTGCCACAGAGTGGGCCTCTCGTGCAGGCCCATCACCTCAACCCCCTATCCCAAAAGCCCATAAGCATCCAGCTGGATGGCCCCATTGTAGACCAAGTTGCTGCAGAGTGCCTGGGTGCTGCAACAACACAACACGACATTGCTCGCCTCACAGCAGTAGCAGCCCCATATCACGGGGCGGGTCTTACTGGTGTTATCAGTAGTGATACGATTTTGTTGTCATAGAGAGCTATTGAGAATTTGGTGGTGGTGGTCCTTAAAATGTTGTCTGGGGAGTAGGGAGTAAGGAAAACAGCCTAGTACACAAGTCACAACTTTATACGTATAAGTCACACAGGAATACATTCAACAGGGCGTTTTCCTCACAACATAAGATTACTATGTATTATAACCTCAACTGGCTCTGACCACCCCACAGCTCACTGTCCCAAACCTGGAATCTTGCACCCAGCCACCACAGCTGTCATCCAATGACACATGTATTTTAGCCTCTAGGAAACCTGGACTCATATAAAACCTCTCCAACTTCTGTAATATTACTCTACCCAATCTTGCAACCCTGGTTATATACAATGTGACGGTAACGAGTTGGAAATGGTGGTCGGCAGTCTTCCAACTAGCAGGTGTCAGTGCTGGGCCACATATTAAATATTAAAAAAAGAAAGAAAAAAAAAAAAAGAAGAAAAAAAAAAAATGACTGCGTGTTTGGTAATCTGTGGTAAGGTAAGAAACATAAAAACACAATAATAAACAATGCACTTTAATAACAATAAAAAACACAATTGAAATAAATGCAAAATCTTGCTTAATGGTAAAAATGTCAAGTGGAAAAATAAATAAACATGAAAATAGATTACATTAATGGGGGAGGAGAATTGACATACAAAGGTAAATAAAATATGAATGCTGGAATATATGCACTATCTATAAACCTCTATTTGACCACACAAGGTGAGTCACTTAGGTGTTCATAGGATGAGAGCACAAGATATTCTGGCTGGCAGAAACGCAAGGGACTCCAACAATAACTGGCGATGACTTGTGATTGGCGAGGAACCGGAGTGGCGTGTTGGTTGGCGGCCAATGAGAAAGCTGGATGGCCCAAGTCGCTATTTAGGCAGTTGAGGGTTCGGCGTGTCGACCAGGTGTACAACAGGTGCTGGAGTGGGGGAGGAGGGGTTGCTGGTGCGTGTGGCTGTCTTGATATATACGTTTAGCCACTACAAACGTATCTTGTATATTGTTGAGGACGTGATGAAATACGAAAATAGCAGGCTAAATCTCTGATAAGAGATTATCGTCACAACAAGGATAGGCTTATCTGACTGTACGGCCAGAGAAAACCCCTCAAATAGCAGGAATGGTCGGCAGCGATACACCTCCCCCTCCAGTCAAGATGGCGTCCACCTCTCTTGCATCATCGCCCCTTAATACTCTATTCTTTACACATGCAATCAAACTCATTATGGATTTTATTTACCATATTCCCCATGCATACTTTTTGATAGAGTCCATTTTTCCCTTACATAGTTAGGCTATTCCAGTTCACATTATTTCTGATGATCTCCAGCTGAGAAGGCACTACTTTACTGAGCGGAGTATTAATGGTGACTCGCGGCCTCTCTGATCTCAGCTGGGGATTTAGTCTAATAAACACTCTCCACTGAGTCCACCAACAATTTACAACCGAAACCAGCCTCCACAGGAGGTAAGGTTTGTAACACCCCTCCTAAGCCATGGAGAAAAAAAAAATAAAATCACATTTTTTTCACATAAAATTAACACCTCAAACAGATTTCATAGAAATTGTAAAGAAACAGTAAATTATATATAATAAACACTAGATACACACAAATATATACATCTCTGAGCAATAGTACAACCCTAAGTTACCCCAGGTTTTGGCAATCTAGAAAGTGCATCTACTACTACATTTAATTTTCCTGGAATATGTTTGATGACCAGATTGTACTCTTGCAACAACAAAGACCACCTTAATATTCTCTAGTTGGAATTCTTCATGCTAGCAATAAATGTTAAGGGGTTGTGGTCAGTAAACACTTCAACAGTATTGGCTGATGCATAAATGTCAAATATTTTAATTTTTTAGACTAGTAATGCATTGGATGATTAATACCCTCATCATCATCTTCTTGCATTAGCACAGAACCAGCACCCCAATCCGAAGCATCTATATATAGTTTGAATGGCTTAGAGTAGTCAGGAGTAGCTAACACTGGACCAGATGATAACATTCCTTTTAATTTAGTAAATGCATCCTGACATTCCTGAGACCATCTAAACTTTACATTTTTACATAGCAAGTTCGTCAAATTAGCTGCAATTGCTGCAAATTTTTTACAGAACTTCCTATAATAAGCACACATTCCTAGATATCTTTGTCCCTCCTTCTTGCTAGTCAACACTGGATACTCTAATATATCATTTATTTTATTTTTGAGTGGTAACACCTTCCCATTTCCCACTTCATATCCTAAGTAAGAAATACTAGCTCTAGCAAAAGTACATGTGTGTAAGTTTACAGTTAAATTAGCCTCCTTTAAGCATTTTAATAGTTTAGCCAAACCTTTCATATGGTCCTCCCAATTACTGTGAAAAATTACAATATCATCCAAGTAAGCTCTAAATTGTGGTATGTCTTTAACACTAAGTTCATAAGACGCTGGAAAGTTGCTGGGGCATTTTTCAGCCCAAGAGGCATTACAGTGAATTCATACAACCCATCTGCAGTTATAAATTCACTCATCTCCCGAGCTCTTGGTGTTAAAGGAATTTGCCAGTACCCTTTTGACAAATCTAGTTTGGTTACAAACTTGGCTTTACCAACACTGTCAATACAATCATCTAATCTAGGTATTGGAAAGTTATCATCAACAGTCATTATATTTAGCTAATGGTAGTCAATGACCAAGCTGTGAGTTCCATCCTTCTTTGGAACCAAAATACAAGGACTACTCCAACTGCTGCTGCTAGATCTCACCAATCCATGTTGAAGCATGTAGTCGACTTCTTTCTGGATGAGATTCAACTTGGTAGGGTTGACTCTATATGGGTGTGACTTGACTGGTTGGTTGTCTGTCACCTCGATGTCGTGGTGAATAACTGTAGTCTGGGTGGGAATATCGCCAAAGATGTCTGCATGAGAAGTCAGCAACTGCTCCAAGTCCTGCTTCTGCTCTGATGACAAATGTTCCACCATTTTCTGGACATTAGCCAACCACTCCCCATTGCTAAAATAAGGTACATGAGCATTAGGTACACTATTAAAATCACATTCCCCATTATTCTCATCTACATGGGCTACACTAAGCACCTGGTTGGTATTGGTAGTTCCCTTCTGTGTTAGTTTCATCCTATTCACATGCACTACTATTTCCTTTCTCTTGAGATCAGGTGTTTGGATTACATAATTGGTGGGACTGAGTTTCTTTATCACTGTATAAGGACCTTGGAACCTATGCAACAATGTTGGTCCCTGTCGTGCCATTAGTACCACCACTTTATCACCTGCCTCAAAATGTCGTTGCTTTGTCTTTTTATCGTACTGTGCCTTCATTTTTCCTTGAGCTTCTTTAAGATGAATTAAGGCTTTAGCCCTGTTTTTATTTAACTTATCTTGTAAGTCATGAATATAGTTTACCTGCACAACACTCTTTGGATTTCCGACCAACTTATCTCTTAAGATGGTTAGTGGACTTCTCACCTCATGGCCAAAAACTAATGAGTTGGGTGAACACCCCAGGGACTCCTGATAAGTATCCCTCAGTGCCATGAGCATCAGTGGAAGACCATCATCCCAGTCTCTGCCAGTTTCCATGCAACTGGTTCTCAGCATTTGCTTAAGGGTTTGGTGCATCCTTTCCAAAGCACCTTGGCTCTCCGGATGGTAAGTAGTGGATGTCTTATGGAGGATGCCAAACTCCCCACAAAACTGCTGAAAACCTTTGGAAGTGAAATTAGCCCCATTATCTGTCTGTATTACTTTTGGTAAACCAAAAATAGTACAAAATTTCATTATGTGCCTTACTACACTTTCGTTGTAGCATTTCTCACAGGGAATGCCTCAGGAAAGCGTGTAGTCTGACACATCATGGTGATGATATACATATTACCACTCTTGGTTCTAGGCAATGGGCCTACTACATCAACAATAATATGGGTAAAGGGTTCCTCGGCTACCACAATTGGCTGTAAAGGAGCTTTTGGTACTACCTGGTTTGGTTTGCCAGTTTTTATACATACTGGACATTCATTACAATACTGGATGACATCTTTCTTTAATCCAGGCCAGGTAAAGTACTTGCTTATTTTATTATATGTTTTTGCAATACCCTGATGACCGCCTATTGGTGAATCATGGGCTACACTTAGCACTTGTTCTCTATAACCCTTCGGTAGGACCACTTGATTAACTACCTCCCAAGTGTGTGACACAGGTGAGCTCCTAGGTCTCCACTTCCGCATCAACACCTCTTTAGTGTAGGAATAAGTCATAGCCTCCGATTCTGCTTTTAGTTCAGTTACTGCCTTATTATGCAAGTCAGTCAACGTAGGATCAGTTCTTTGCTGATGAATAAAATTTGATTTTGATCTTAAGTCTGAAGAGCCAGATGTGGTAACTGGACTACACTCTCCCCTACCCCCTTTCCTAGGTGGTTTGGTGGAGGTGCTCCCCATCCTGTTCCCATCTGCTTCTTCCAACTTGGCCATAAAAGTGTCACAAAGATCCACTTCACTATTTGATTTGTTAACCTCTAATTTTGTCTCCTGACTTACATTATTGAGAGTTTGTGATATTTGAGACTCGGATTTTGACTGGGTCACGGCACATGCTGGGTACATTACCTTGTCCTCAGGATCTGTCCGTGCCTTAATCACCTCTGGCTTAATTAGCATTATTGGGTGGTCATCTATTTTAACTCGATTACCAGCAAGATCATTCCCCACAATTAGATCAATGCCAGCAACTGGTAATTTAGGACTAACACCTACTAAACGTTTGCCTTTAATAAAATCACAGTCTAAGTTTACTTCTCTCAAGTGTACAGTCTGGAAATCTCCAGTGATTCCCTGTATAATCATTACCTCCCCAGTCTCTGTAGACTGTATATATTGTAACACACTCTCTAATAATAAAGATTGGGATGCTCCTGTATCCCTCAAAATTTTAACATCATGCCACAAACCATTTGCACACTGTAATTTTCCATTTGATATAAACTCTCCAAAATGATTTATAGCAAGTGTTTTTTTCCCCATTATTTTTGTTACACATTTGGTTTTCCTCCCCTCACACACTGTGAGTGCCATAGGCCTCTTTTCTGGGTGAAGAAACCAACAACTCTTTACAACATGACCCTTCCTATGGCAGTAGGAACACTGTTTCAACTCTGGGTGAGGCTTATTACTAGTGTGATCCTCTTTGGGTTTCACATTACTCTCTTTACCACCTGGCACCTTTGAAAAAGTGTTTCCTTGACCTGCTGTTGGGTACATGTGGGACCCCCAAATCTGACTGAGGAGTTTACTGCTCGACCAGATCCTTGTCTATTTGATTGAATTTTATTTTTAAAAGTTACTTTATGCATCAACTAATATTCATCTGGTAATTTAGCCAACTCATAGATATCTCTGGATAATTTCTCTGCCAAATACAAAGCCACATTAGAAGGTATGCAAGATAAAAATTCTTCGACTAGGAGTAAATTTTTAAGAGAGTCCAGATCCCTAATTTTTTCTGCATCTAACCATTTATTAAACATGTGATATTTCTCTTGTGTAAATTCTACCAAGGTTTGACTTGGGTCTCGTCTCAGTTGTCTAAACTTTTGCCTGTAAGCCTCATGAACAAGTTGATAAGCAGTAAGCATAGCTGCTTTTACCTTCTCATAGTCAAAACTGTTACTCAAAGGCATAGCTGCAAATATCTTCTGTGCCTTTCCCACCAACTGACCTTGAAGAAGAGATACCCATTGTGTTTCAGGCCATTCCATACTCCGTGCTAACTTTTCAAAATGTATGAAGAATTGGTCTGGGTCAGACTCACAGAATAGAGGAAACTTGACATTTTTGTTAATATTTAACTGCCCAGGTGTTCCTAAATCGTCAACACCGGTATTTTCTGATCTAATTCCCAAATCTGCTAGCCTAATCTGTAACTCTATTTTTTTCTGAACTAGCTCCACTTCTAACCTCTTCATAGCTAGTTCTTGCTCTGCCTCTATCCTCTTCTGAGCTTGTTCTGCCTCTAGCCTCTTCTGAGCTTGTTCTGCCTCTAGCCTCTTCTGAGCTTGCTCTGCCTCTAGCCTCTTCTGAGCTTGCTCTGCCTCTATCCTCTTCTGAGCTTGCTCTGCCTCTAGCCTCTTCTGAGCTTGCTCTGCCTCTATCCTCTTCTGAGCTTGCTCTGCCTCTAGCCTCTTCTGAGCTTGCTCTGCCTCTATCCTCTTCTGAGCTTGCGCTGCCTCTAGCCTCTTCTGAGCTTGTTCTGCCTCTAGCCTCTTCTGAGCTTGCTCTGCCTCTAGCCTCTTCTGAGCTTGCTCTGCCTCTAGCCTCTTCTGAGCTTGCTCTGCCTCTAGCCTCTTCTGAGCTTGCTCTGCCTCTAGCCTCTTCTGAGCTTGCTCTGCCTCTAGCCTCTTCTGAGCTTGCTCTGCCTCTAGCCTCTTCTGAGCTTGCGCTGCCTCTAGCCTCTTCTGAGCTTGTTCTGCCTCAAACTGCAACTTCTTTAGCTCCAATTCTGCCTGCCACTGCAACTGAGTCTCTACCTTTTCTGTAGTTACAACATTTGCACCACTGGTGGACGGGGACTGCTCTAATATTTCCTGTGGGAGAATTTGCTCATCTACCCAGTGTATCATTATTTCTTTTAGCAGTTCCGTCTTCACGATTCCCATGTGCAATAATAGTCCATAGTGGTTGCCAACAGCCACTAGGCTGTTGGCAAACCGCAAAGCGGCAAACAGCCACTTTTTTGCCGCTTTCAAACCCTCAACACTAGGATTGTTGGCAATTTGTTGTGCTACCAAATCCATTTTTATTGTGCTAAGATACAGCAGACTCCAACACAAATTTATAATTCTGCACCACCTTTCTCTTTTTAGGCTGAGAATTTGTTTTGAAAACTGATAAGGACAGTGCTTAGTTCACTTGACTGCCCTGTCAACTGGTAAATTTTTGCACTCGAGAACACACACAAAATTTCTTAAAACACTTTTCATCAAGATTAATAAAATGTCCATAAATAAGTAATAAAGTACATATTCATATTATACTAATATTAAAAATATTCTAAATTTCTACACAAGTTAAAGTGAATAAATAAGCTACACAATTTTTATGTCAGGTTACACCAACAGGCTATCCACTTTTATTAGGCTTTCGATCAGGCTGCTCAATATGTGAGGTGCTCCCAGACAGGCCCCCAATTGTGTCACGGCCTGTGTCTTACTGATGTTATCAGGAGTGATACGATTTTGCTGTCATAGAGAGCTATCAAGAATTTGGTGGCGGTGGTCCTTAAAATGTTGCCTAGGGAGTAGGGAGTAAGGAAAACAGCCTAATACACAAGTCACAACTTTATACGTATAAGTCATACAGGAATACATTCAACAAGGCGTTTTACTCACAACATAAGATCACTATGTATTATAATCTCAAGTGGCTCTGACCACCCGACAGCTCACTGTCCCAAACCTGGAACCTTGCACCCAGCCACCACAGCTGTCATCCAATGACACATGTATTTTAGCCTCTAGGAAACCTGGACTCATATAAAACCTCTCCAACTTCTGTAATATTACTCTACCCAATCTTGCAACCCTGGTTATATACAAGGATAGGCTTATCTGACTGTACGGCCGGAGAAAACCCATCAAATAGCAGGAATGGTCGGCAGCGATACACCTCCCCCTCCAGTCAAGATGGCGTCCACCTCTCTTACATCATCGCCCCTTAATACTCTATTCTTTACATATGCAATCAAACTCATTATGGATTTTATTTACCATATTCCCCATGCATACTTTTTGATAGAGTCCATTTTTCCCTTACATAGTTTGGCTATTCCAGTTCACATTATTTCTGATGATCTCCAGCTGAGAAGGCACTACTTTACTGAGCGGAGTATTAATGGTAACTCACGGCCTCTCTCATCTCAGCTGGGGATTTTGTCTAATAAACACTCTCCACTGAGTCCTTACCTTGAGGTGCTTCCGGGGATTATCGTCCCCGCGGCCCGGTCATCGACCAGGGCTCCTGGTTGCTGGACTGATCAACCAGGCTGTTGGACGCGGCTGCTCGCAGCCTGACGTATGAGTCACAGCCTAGTTGATGGTTGGTGGTTGAGTCCACCAACATTTTACAACCGAAACCAGCCTCCACAGGAGGTAAGGTTCGTAACACCCCACATGCAGGGGATTACCTGTTAGCAACCCCAATGTCGGCAACTGGCACGCATCTCACACCACATGCCCTCCGAAATGCTGTGTCCCTCCGCCTTGCTGCCCCAATCCACACCAGATATAGGTGTATTTGCGGCGAGGTGGTGGTTGACAGGTACGGCCACCATGGCCTGCTCTGCCAAAGCACAGGGGGATGGCACTCGAGGCACAGTGAAGTTAACGACATCATCAAGAGAAGCCTCACCACAGCTGCATGCCCAGCTGAGAGAGAGCCCCGTTACCTAACGCCCCGTAACTCTGATGCTCTTATTGGTCGCCCAGATGGTATCACAGTGAACCCTGGAAGAACGGCAAGCAGTTGGTATGGGACAACACGTGCTTATCAACCCTGGCTACCACCTACATTAACCTCAGTGTTGCACAACCAGGTGGCGCTGCCACCCACAGGGAAGCAGCCAAATCCCGCAAGTACAGAGAACTGGATCACCACTACAATTTTGCCCCCATTGCTTCTGAGACACTCGGCGCCTGGGGTAAAAGTGCTACCAGTTTTTGAAGGAACTGGGTTCTAAGCTCATTGAAACAACAAGGGACCCTAGAGCTGCCAGCTTTCTTTTCCAGCGCCTCAGCGTGGCGATACAGAGGGGAAATGCGCACTGCATTCAGGGTTCCTGCCCGCCATCTGAGGAGCTGGAGGAACTCGACAACTTATGATTACCACCATCTTTGTACCTTATATGTAACTCCTTTTTTGTAACAACGTTCAAATAAAACAAATATATATATGTGTATATACAAAAGAATGAGGGTGGTAGGAGAAGATAATATTAGTGTTCAGTGAAAAACCACAAGGTCTTCTCTGAATACCTTTTATTTTCTTCTCCGAGGCTATGAGTCCCCACATTGGCACAAGAGGTGGTACCCTCACAAAAAAAAACCAAATATATATATATATATATATATATATATATATATATATATATATATATATATATATATATATATATATATATTTATATATATATATATATATATATATATATATATATATATATATATATATATATATATATAGAAGCAGCAAAACAACTAAAAAATCGGGAAGACGTAACAATAAGAAAAGCCGACAAGACAGCAGCATGTGCATTGATTCCTACCCAAGAATACATGAACAAAATTTGTGACATCCTTAGTGATGACACCGAACTTCAACGAATCACCAGGAACCCTGTGGAAGACCTTAAACGCAAAGTAAACAAAACAATTACTGCAATCAACGCAAAGAAAGGTAGTGTGCATTTCACTAAACTCCAACGCGACTATGGCTTAGGATATACCTATGGCAATGTTAAGACACACAAACCAGGTAACCCACTACAGCCAATAATCAGCCAAATACCAACTCCAACCTATCACCTGGCAAAAAGACATAACGATCTCCTAACTCCATACACTCCAAGCAAGTATAGTCTACAATCATCAGCAGATTTCCTAGAATTAATCAAATCTACTCAGCCCGATAGAATCATTGCTTCCCTGGACGTCGAATCCCTATTTACCAATGTCCCAGTCGACACAACCATAGGAATGATACTGGACAGAATATACAGAGACGAGATCACCCCCAAATTAGACATACCTGAGCCACACTTGAAGAGTCTTCTCAAAGCATGTAAAATGGAAGCCCCTTTCATCAGTCCACAAGAAGACATGTACAGTATCTACAAATAGACGGAGTAGCAATGGGCTCTCCCTTAGGAGTTTTATTTGCTAATTTTTATATGGGAAACATCGAACACAGAGTCTTTAGTAGCAGACAAAAACCAACTGTATATTGCCGTTATGTAGATGACATATTCGTCACAGTAAAAGACTCAGATGAACTAATTGATCTAAAAAACCATCTAGAGAGAGTCAGTACTCCGATTTACAAATGAAAATAGTGAAAATAACAGTCTGCCATTCTTGGATGTACTAATAACAAAAACAGGAACCTCTTTAAGCACCAACGTATATACCAAGCCCACCATCATAGGATTATGCCTGAATGGTAGAAGTGAGTGCCCCCAAAGATACAAAGCCAGTGTTCTCAATGCTTATATTCGTCGAGCGCTTACCCACTGCTCCGAATGGAGCAACGTGAGTAGAGAGTTTAAAAGAGTAACTCAGGTATTGGTGAACAACGGATATAGCAACACGGAAATAAACGCTGCTATAAGAAGACACTTGGACCGATGGTATAATCCAGAACCTAGAGCAGAAACCACAATACCTCCAATAAAATTATATTATAAATCAACCATGCACAGTGAACATATAAAAAATGAGTAAGTTAAAAATGAGTTACCAACCATGAGAGTAAGGACAAGACCAGAACATAACGATGCCAACACAGAAGACACTGTTCAACATAATAGGCCAATTACACCTGATTAATCTTTGTATGTAGATAGGAGCTGCCTCGCATGGGCCAATAGGCCTTCCGCAGTTACCTTTATTCTTATGTGCTTTATCCCCCATTTATCCCTTATGTATCCCCCTATGTTTTTACCTTTATTGTCTTATCACCTGACCCAGTGCGGGTATAAATCAACCAGTTCTGAAAATTCTTTTCACTTGAGAATGAACCATGGAGGTTCAAAACGTTGTGCGTTTTGACTGACCCTGGGTCACAGTCATCACCATCGTTGAGATTCACTCAGTGGGTGATCCCTGGGTCACTGTTACCACCAGCGTGGAATTTTACTCCCAGGGAGATCCTTGGATCACTGTCACCACCAGCGTGGAGCTTCACTCCCTATGAGATCCCTGGGTTACTGTCACCACCAGCGTGGGGCTACACTCCCAGTGTCACTCATAACACCAGCGTGGAGCTTCACTGACTGGTTTATCCCTGGGTCACTGTCAGCACCAGCATGGAGCTTCACTCCCAGAGTGCTCCCTGGGTCATTATCACCACCAGCGTCGGGCTACACTCTCTGGGTGATCCCTGGGTCACTGTCTCCACCAGTGTGGAGCTACACTCTCTGGGTGATCCCTGGGTCACTGTCACCACCAGCGTGGAGCTACACTCCCTGGGAGACCCGTGTCATTGTCACCACCAGCGAGGAACTTCACCCTGGGTGATCCCTGGGTCACTGTCACCAGAAGCGTGGAGCTTCACTCCATGGGTGATCCCTGGGTCACTATCACCACCAGCGTGGAACTACACTCCCAGGGTGATTCCAGGGTCACTGTAACCACCAGCGTGGAACTACACTCTTTGGGTGATCCCTGGGTCACTGTCACCACCAGCGTGGAACTACACTCTTTGGGTGATCCCTGGGTCACTTTCATCACCAGCGTGGAGCTTCACTTCCTGGGTGATACCTGGGTCACTGTCACCACCAGCGTGGAGCTACACTCCCGTGGTGAACGCTGAGTCACTGTCACCACCAGCGTTGACCTTCACTCTAAAGGTGAACCCTGGGTCACTGTCACCACCAGCAAGGAGCTTCACTCCCTGGGTGATCCCTGGGTCACTGTCACCACCAGCGGGGAACTACACTCCCGTGGTGAACGCTGAGTCACTTTCACCACCAGCGTTGAGCTTCACTCCAAAGGTGAACCCTGGGTCACTGTCACCAGCAGAATTGAGGGAAACTCCCTGGGGTGAGTACTGGATCACTGTCACCACCAGCGTGGAGCTTCACTTCCTGGGTGATCCCTGAGACACTGTCACCTCCAGCGTTGAGGGAAAGTTCCTATGGTGATTACTGGGTCACTGTCACCACCATAGTGGAGCTACACTCAGTAGGTGATCCCCGGGTCACTGTCACCTCCAACGCAGAGTTTCACTATCTGGGTGATTCCTGGGCCACTGTCACCACCGGCGTGGAGCTACACTCCCTGGGTGATCTCTGGGTCACTGTCACCACCAGCGTGGAGCTACACTCCCTGGGTGATCTCTGGGTCACTGTCACCACCAGCGTGGAGCTACACTCCCTGGGTGATCTCTGGGTCACTGTCACCACCAGCGTGGAGCTACACTCCCTGGGTGATCTCTGGGTCACTGTCACCACCAGCGTGGAGTTTCACTACCTGGGTCACTGTCACCACCATAGTGGAGCTGCACTCAGTGGGTGATCCCTGGGTCACTGTCACTACCAGTATGGAGCTTCACTCCCTGGGTCACTGTCACCGCCATAGTGGAGCTGCACTCAGTGGGTGATCCCTGGGTCACTGTCACCACCATAGTGGAGCTGCACTCAGTGGGTGATCCCTGGGTCACTGTCACTACCAGTATGGAGCTTCACTCCCTGGGTCACTGTCACCGCCATAGTGGAGCTGCACTCAGTGGGTGATCCCTGGGTCACTGTCACCACCAGCGTGGAGATTCACTCTCAAGGAGATCCCTGGGTCACTGTCACCACCAGCGTGGAGCTTCACTCCCTGGGTGATCCCTGGGTCACTGTCATCACCAACGTGGAGCTTCACTCCCTGGGTGATCACTGGGTCACTGTCACCACCAGCGTTTAGCTTCATTCCCTGGGTGATCCCTGGGTCACTGTCACCACCAGCGTGGAGCTTCACTCCCTGGGTGATCACTGGGTCACTGTCACCACCAGCGTGGAGCTTCACTCCCTGGGTGATCACTGGGTCACTGTCACCACCAGCATGGAGCTTCATTCCCCTGGTGATCCCTGGGCCACTGTCACCTCCAGCTTGAAGCTTCACTCCCTAGGTGATCCTTGGGTCACTGTCACCACCAGCGTGGAGCTACACTCCCTGGGTCACTGTCACCACCAACCTGGAGCTACACTCTCTGGGTCACTGTCATTACCAGCGTTGAGATACACTCCCTGTGTGATCACTGGGTCACCACCAGCATGGAGCTACACTCTCTGGGCCATTGTCACCACCAGCGTTGAGTCACACTCCCAGGGTCACTGTCACCACCAGCGTTGAGCTACACTTCCTGGAACACTGTCACCACCAGCGTGGAGCTCCAGTTCCTGGATCACTGTCCCCTCCAGGTTGGAGCTACAATCCCTGGGTCACTGTCACCACCAGCGTGGAGCTTCACTCTCTGCCTGATCACTGGGTCACTGTCACCACCTGCGTGGAGCTTCACTCCCTGGGTGATCCCTGGCTCACAGTCACTATCATTTCGTGTGGTATTCCACCAGCCATTTATCATATAGATGGACGAGCACTTGAGAAATGCGAGTCTTACAGATACCTTTGTGTCCCCATTAATGACCCGGGGTACCTTTCTTCTCTCAAGAGGAGACTCTGGGAAAGATTAAAACCCTTGTGGGTCCTTGATAGTGTCAATCATGGAATTAACGTGAGATTTGCTAGAATGTTTTATTTATCACATATATGCCCTGTGGTTGATTACAATGCTCTACATATCACACTGTATACAGACAAAGAACTTAAATCTCTTGAAACTTTGCAAAATGAAGCTATGCGTCTCATCCTTGGGGCACCAAAGTCCACAAGAATAGATAATATGAAAGCAGAGTTAAAATTACCTACCATAAATGAGAGAATTTTGTCTATTAGCACAGTTTTCGGCGTTAAGACATTGAGTAGATCTCGGAAACACATGCAATTTCAAGCTAAACTTTCTTATATACAACACTCACCTGAGGTCTATAGAAGATGAACGAAATCTGATTATGCATTTTAGTTCTACAAGGTAGTCAGCTCCATCAAAATATTAAATATGTACCCAACTCAATTAATACTTAATCAATCAATTCCTCCATGGGATAACTGGGATCTATCAGTTGATTTTGTAAATGCGCCCAAGAAAGATTGTGTACACTCTACATTATTAAAACAGTTAACACTGAAAAGCATCACTGAGAGTACTCAGGGTATGGGTAACGATGTGTATCAGTGCTATACCGACGGCTCTGTAGAAGAAGGTGGACGATGTACCGGTTGCGTATGTAATATATTTGAACAATCTTTTCTCGTACATACAGCAATGAAGTGCGTCAATGACTGGGCAAGTACAACTTAGACCGAACTTGCAGGCATATACCTTGCCACTGATTTTTTAAAGGACAAAGGCAGTGGACTTATATAATGTGACTCGCAGAGTGCACTCCTGGCATTGAACGCATATAGTAGTAACACCCAGAAAAAAGTCAGTAATATTCGAATGAATGTTTTAGCTCCTAAAGAAAACAGATTTGAAATTAAATTCCTATGGATACCATCATATGTTGGCATCTCAAGGCATGACACAGTTGATATGCTTGCAAAAACAGACTGAAGAAAACCAGTAGTAGAAATTGATATAGGTGTTTCATTAGCAGTGACGAAGAGAATACATAAACAAATATCTAATGAAGATCTCACTGACCTAACAAATTCACAAAGACATGAAAGTTGTAGCATTAAATATTATGATAGATATCATGAGGAGACATTCACATATGGGACTAATAGAACAAGAACTCGACAATGTCATGTTATAGTGGCCAGAATACGTCTGGGATATAGACGAATCTGGCAGCTTTCTCAAAACCCGAATGTCGAGTACACAATGTGTCAACTATGTGAAAGAGAAAACATGCACTCCCTTGAACATTATATTGTAGAATGTCCCATATTGACTGACTTTCGCCTTCCTGGGCTGAGGTATGCTGAACTCTGTAACTACTATATGAGTAATGGAACACTTGATGATATATTGGACTTGTACCCTAGATTGACCATGTAATATATCACTTATACAATGTATGTATGTGATATAACTATATAACCTGAGCTTTAAAAGCACCTTAATCATCTTCAGTGATTAAGTGCTTAATTGCACACTAGTTTCTCTATCAGCTATCTCACCCAGTCAGCGTGAAAAAGACAAATGTGTGTGTATATATGTATATGTATATATATGTGTTTGCATGTATATGTATGTGTATAAAGTATATGTGAAAGCTGATCAGAATTACATATCACCTTTGTAAATTCACATTAATGACACTGTAAAAGACACATTGAACACTTTATGAATGGCATACGAAAATCTGCGTATCTGTGTATTTACGAATGTAGGTTAGCTAAGCACTTTAAAAGCACAGAATCACCTTCTGTGGTTGTTCAATAAATCCTTGAAGTATATGTTTAACAAATCTCTAACCCTGTCCATGGAGGACAGGAGAAAATGTATATATGCTGGTTAGCATTGTAAATGTGTGGCCACGTCTGTGGTAGAAAATAATAATACAAAAAAACTACCAGCGTGGAGCTTCACTCCCTGGGTCACTGTCACAACCAACGTGGAGCAGCACTCTCTGGGTGATGCCTGGGTCACTGTCACCACCAGCGTGGAGTTTCACAGCCTGGGTTACTGTCACCATCAGCACGGAGCTTCACTCCCTGGGTCACTGTCACCACCAGCGTGGAGCTTCACTCCCTGGGTCACTGTTACGACCCTGGGTTCCTCAGATGGAAACCAGAGGTCAATTTGAGCTTTAAATAATTACCTTACATTAATTCATAGAATTGGATCATGTGAGAAGAATATTTAATTACAATAATATTTATATCAGGGCTCCTTAAAACCGTATGCCTTATTCCCGTCGCCCTTGCCAAACGTAAGGCGAATCTTGTTTCTCACAGAGCATTCAGACTCTTGAGCTTGTTGTTGATTGATTATAAGTGAACTAATTATTAACTATCCTTAGAACTAGTAAAGTAAACAGTATTATACGTCGGTGAAGATTTGTAATGTTTATAAGCTACACGATCAGCGATTGTCTCCCCGGCAACAACAGCTGGAGAGAGCTCAGACTGCAGGCTCCATCCTTCGTCTCTGTTCAGGCTGTGTGGTGAAAACATCTTCCTGTGGGGCTCTGCCTCGATTCTCCTCCTCCTTCTCCTTTCTATTACCTTAAGCTACTATACACTACTAAGATAAGGACCTAACCTGTGTTACCGTGCTACTAGCTAGGTTTGTGAGACTTGTGTAGTATGAGCCAGTGTTTTGGGCATCATAAATGTGTTTTGACTAGGGTACCACGTGGGGCTTAACTACCCTAGGCTGCTTCAAACCTTCAAGTTCTTTGCAAGTAGACTTTACCCTAGCTTGTCCAAAGTGTAAGCCTTTTATCCTGCCTATGTGGACCAAGGTAGTTAACGTAAGATAGAGTGGTAAAGTAGTTATTGTTACTACTAATGTATATGGGGGGTTGTTAAGAGGGTTTAATAAATAAGTTAGTTTTTGAGGTGTATACATTACTCCTGTTGTAGTGGTGTAGATGATTGTATCCCAGACGACAGATCTGTTCTAAAACCTTAAAGCATAAACAGGAACCTATGTTCCTTGGGGGCCGGGCCTATTTATGCCACTAATTTTTTACATCCTGATTCTAGCTGTTGGCCCTTCTCTTTAATACTTGATACTCCCCATAACAGCAACTACATTCATAAGAAGCAGTAGCAAATTTATAAGTCACTGTCACCGCCAGCGTGGAGCTACACTCCCTGGGTCACTCACCACCAGCGTGGAGCTACACTCCCTGGGTGATCCCTAGGTCACTGTCACCACCAGCGTGGAGCTACACTCCCTGGGTGATCCCTGGGTCACTGTCACCACCAGCGTGGAGCTACACTCCCTGGGTGATCCCTGGGTCACTGTCACCACCAGCGTGGAGCTTCACTCCCTGGGTGATCTCTGGGTCACTGTCACCACCAGCGTGGAGCTACACTCCCTGGGTGATCCCTGGGTCACTGTCACCACCAGCGTGGAGCTACACTCCCTGGGTGATCCCTGGGTCACTGTCACCACCAGCGTGGAGCTTCACTCCCTGGGTGATCCCTGGGTCACTGTCACCACCAGCGTGGAGGTGCCACTTTCATATATAACGTTCTTACTATTTTAGTATTAAATAAACTGTCCTCAGTGTTTGATCATTTACAATATTACAGTATATGTATATATTTAAATTTATATGCTTAACCCTATGTACAGGTACTTATTGTATGGTACTGGAAGGTAGTCCCAAGTCAACTGTTGTTGACAGTCTTCTTGTCCTCAGGTTGCTTGGTGGATGTGTCCAAGGTGCCAGTTCCTTGATCTTAAACCATTAATGACTTATTGTCTGTTTTTTGTCTTGTTGTCTTATTCTGCTTAATTTCTGGATTACACTATTAACTTACTCTATTATTTATTTCTAGATTCACATTCCTGTATTACAATATAAATTCACAGTGTATTCTCACTGAGGAAGTCTAACCCTGGTCACCTCGTGGGAAATATATACACATTCTAGGGTGTTGCCTTATTCTAGCACTCTGTTATACATTTCCAATTTTCCACATGGCAATTTCCCTACGTTTCAACTTTCATGTGTCTTGAGTTACACTTCACTGTTCACTGTTCGCAATGGTCCAAATATATCACCTATACATATGTAAACATGGTCCTCATGACACTGTCTCCCACGTTGGACCGGTGTGGCGTTTATTCTCTATTTAACACAAAGTTCCTCCGCTTTGCTTCCCCAATCCACACCAAATATCGGTGTATAGGTGCTTACAACACCTCGCCTATATTTAGGCGAGGTGGTGACTGACAGGTACTGCCTCCACGGCCTAATCTGTTCAAGCACAGGGGGATGGCATTCGAGGCACAGTGAAGTTAATGACATAATCAAGAGGAGCCTGATCTCAACTGGATGCCCAGCTGAAAGAGAGCCCTTTTTAACTAACGCCCCTTAACCTTGCTGCTCTTATTAGTCGCCCGGACTGTATCACAGTGAACCCCTGGAAGAATGGCAAGCAGTTGGTGTGGGACTACATATGTGTATCAACCCTGACTAACACCTATAGTGAGTTCAGTGTTGCACATCCTGGAGGTGCTGCCACTCACAGGGAATCAGCCAAGTCCCATAAGTACAAACAACTGGATCATCACTGCAATTTTGTCCCCATTGCTTATGAAACGCTTCGTGCCTGGGGGTAAGGGTGCCACAAGTTTTTTGAAGGAACTGGGTTCTAGGTAAATTGAAGCAACAATTAAGAGACCCCTAGAATTTCCAGCTTTCTTCCCTCATACCCAACAACGCTCGTGAACATTTTGTGCACAGATATTTCATCAAATCACTTCATCATACTGGAGCTGCATGAGAAACATTTGTGCATCAAGCTTGAATGGTCCCCAAGCCATTATGTAGCAGAAAACTCTTGTCCCCTAAAGGATTTGAAGCCAGTCAGACAATGTCTCGATACTCCTTTGTGTGTTCAGCACTATGACCACTTGGCCAACAGACTTTACAAAAGTATTGAAAACTTGTCTGACTAATAATTCTAATACCCGACAGCACCTCTGACCATTTTGGACACAGATATATCTTCAATTCTCTTTATCATTCTAGGGCCACAAGAGTAACATTTGTGTGTGAAGCTTAAATATGTTCCAAGCCAGCATACATCAGAAAATTCTTTGAGAAGGAACTTTATGAAATTGCAAGAAAAAACTGTAATCCTACCTCAGCTAAGTTGAAGCCAACTCCTAGAGGCCCATTTATTTCACGAGCCTCTTATATACAGCAGTAGTAATTGCCTTTATTCATTAACAACATTAGGTAACAATCATATAAGGAACAAGATGAGTCTGTAGCCAACTGTGTGCCAGAGCCTTTACCTGATCAGTTGACCTGATCTGTTGAGCGAACAAGTTCCAGATGTGAGTCAGCCTATAAATGAATGATCACTGATAGTGATGTTCTTGATAATGGCACTTCCAGCATGAGACTATTGAAGGTTGAGAGCCTAGAGCTATGGGTTGCAACTACCCGTTGTCCACGTATTTGGGCCAGGTGAAGAACTTTGAGGATGTTGTCATTGTATAACAGTAGGTACTGTTATACACCAACATCACGACGGTGTTGCATACCGTTCCCACCAGACTTGGTGAAGTCTAGAAATGAGCCTTCTTGGCTGTCTCCACTTTGTTCAACAGTTTGATGAATGATGGGGTACAGGCGATCCAGGAAAGGGGTGCATACTCAAAATGAGAGCAAACTTGTGCTTCATATAAGGTTTTGTAACCCTTGCTGTCAAGAAGGTGTGAAATGCACAGGAGGGTTGTAAGTTCCCTTGCTGCCTTTTGAGCTAGGTTATGCATGTGGCTCTTCATTGCCATTAAAGAGTCGAACTTCAATCTCAAGATGTCAATTTCATATGTGAACTCTAGGGTTTTGCCACCTATTTGCAAGCTTGTCCGATTTGCCATGATAGGCAAATTGTCAAGTACTTGTTCAGTTATCATCATTGCTTGTGTCTTCTCAGCTGCAAACGTGACCTACCATCTTCCATCCCAGGTAGAAATTACTGAAAGATTGATGATTCTTGCAGCAATTGGCATTTCTTCCTTTTTTGCATGTGAAGGTTTAACTGCAATCATCAGCATAGGCTTGAGCTTCAGGAATGATATGAATGTAACAATTCTTGTATATATATATATATATATATATATATATATATATATATATATATATATATATATATATATATATATATATATAAAAAGTAGATCATTGAAATAAACATTACACAGCAAAGGGCCAAACACACTACCCTGTGGAATGCTGGCACCAATTGATTGGCTTTCGGATTCTGCTCCAGTGAGGACTGGAACAGAGAATTCTTGATTCTCTGCTCCAGTCTTGAAGGGTGTCTTTTATTAACTCTAAAATGGAGCCTAGATGCCAAGTTCTTGAAGCTTCACTACTAATCTAGAATGCTAGACCCAATCAAAGGCTCCTGCCATGTCTAGGGCTATAACACAGCTGATTTAGGACTCATCCAGTGACTGATGCCACTTAGTGGAGAGATTTAGCAAGGGATCAGAAGCAGATCGGCCTTTGTCGGAAAAACCGACACCATTTACTAACATTTAATCCAATTGGTAGAAAATATTGCTGCTGTTTTGTAATAAACAAATTCACTCATAGAAGAAGTGCCACAGTGGAATTTTCTTCATTTAAAAACAGGGTTATCATTACCATGTCGCTATTAAATTCACCAGCTATATTATTGGGAATTATTCTTAATACAGCAGTCTCTGAACTGTAAACATCATAAAAACATTTCAGTTAAATCAGCTTAATTATTAGTACTAAAATAGAATAAATGTGGGCTTTCTAACCACTTCTTGACAAATCTGGAGAACAACAGGGACCAGATTCACGAAGCAGTTGCGCAAGTACATACGAACCTGTACATCTTTTCTCAATCTTAGGCGGCTTTGTTTGTAATTATTAAACAGTTAATGACCTCCGAAGCACCGGGAGGCTGTTTATAACAATAACAACAGTAGATTGGAAAGTTTCATGCTTGTAAACTGTTTAATAAATGTAAACAAAGATTGAGGAAAGATGCACAGGTTCGTAAGAACTTGCGTAACTACTTCGTAAATCTGGGTCCAGATGCGGTCAGTGGGAAGGAGACTATCAGCAATTGACGACATTATATTTATCAACAAAGTCTCGAGAGGAGCTAACTTCAAGTTCCACAGAAATTTCCCTTGGACACCAGTGTTACAGGACTAATAGTGTCCCCATTATCAACATGCATCATCTACAATAAGGGAGGTGTTCTTTCCGAAACTCGTTTAATTGCTGTTTCATTCCTGATCAGAAATGTTATAGGTAGTTATAGAGTGAGCCGGTTAGAATGTGAATGAGACACAAAACAAGGTAAATATTCCTTGGACCTTATCTCATAAATATTAACTATATTTCCCTTGATACACCTGTCATATTAGGATCCTACTATTTATTGTGAGTGCCCTTTGACAGGTGTAATTGAAGAGAAAGAAATAAAACTAGTTATCTAGCTCATTACATGAGTTGGGGCCAGTCACACCCACAAGGAGTTATCGACTGGCACGTTCTTCCCCGTTCATACTGGTTGACTACGATATAAGGGATATTATAAGGGAGGCGGTCGGTCGAGCGGACAGCACACTGGACTTGTGATCCTGTGGTCCCAGGTTCGATCCCAGGCGCCGGCGAGAAACAATGGGCAGAGTTTCTTTCACCCTATGCTCCTGTTACCTAGCAGTAAAATAGGCACCTGGGTGTTAGTCAGCTGTCACAGGCTGCTTCCTGGGGGTGGAGGCCTGGTCGAGGACTGGGCCGCGGGACACTAAAGCCCTGAAATCATCTCAAGATAACCTCAAGATAACTACAATACAGATGAAGCCTCCCCATTTTAGTTAATGATATACATAGTCTAATACTTACACGAATATCTACTAATCAATAATGTTTATTAACTCTATATATACCATAAACTCCCCCAGAATGTGTAAGGAAATCGATTTGAGGGAATTTTAACAAATACAGTCCACTTTAAACATCATAGTTTACTATCGAAATATATAAATGTACGTAAAATATAAATTACTATATAAATATAAATTTCACAGATCAGTTTCCCCCACAGTTTCAAAACCATACTCTCAATGACATATTAGCCGTTGATTATCAAAAAATTATATTTGCTGAGCGATTAAAGATTCCAGGATTTTGCCAGTAATGGAGAGCAGTGACACTGGTCTGTAGTTACCAACCACTGAGCGGCTCTTCTTTTTCTGTACTTTAACAACATCTGCCTTCTTCCATAAGGACGACCAAATTTTAGGCAGAGTTGGAAGAGGCACGTGAGAAGTGGAGCCAACTAGTCAGCACAGATGCCTAGTAGTCTTGGCTTGACCCTATCTGGCCCCACAGCTTTGCTTGTGTCTAGGGTTTTAAGAAGATGGAGAACTTCAGCCTGCTGTATGACCACTTCAGTCATCCTAAACACAGTGCTTGGAACAAGATGTGAAGGCTGACGTTCAGGACCAGGGACTTGCATCTTGGCAGCAAAGTGGATTGATAGTAAGTAGATCACCCTTAATTCTGACTCCTAGTTGCAACAGTTTAATCCTTACGCTTTAGAGGCGGGATTGTGTCCCCTGATGAGTATCCCTGCCGATCCTTCACCAGGGACCACCGGACCTTGGATCCAACCCTGCTGGATGCAAGTTTTCTTCGAGTATCGGATTCCCATCTGGATATAGCCCACTTTTGAACTTTTTAATTTTTCGACAAGATTGCCTATGAATGTTGAATTTTCTCTCTCTCTCTCTCTCTCTCTCTCTCTCTCTCTCTCTCTCTCTCTCTCTCCTCTCCTCTCCCTCTAGGGATGGTGGAAGATGTGTTATCAGAGATGGTGATAATAGGGATGGCAATAGTTGTGATGGTGGTAGCAGGGATAGTTGTAGTGGTAGTAGTATGGATGGTGGAAGATTTGGTATCAGAGATGATGGTAGTAGGGATGGTGGTAGATGGGATAGTGGTAGTATGGATGGGGGTAGTATGGATGCAGGTAGTAAGGATGGTGGTATTGGAGTAGTATGAATGAGGAGAGTGGTGGAAGTAGGGATGCTTGTAGTTGTGGATGGATGGTGGTTGTACAAATGGTGGTATCGTGGATGGTTTTAGTAGGTATTGTTTTATTAAGGATGGTGATTGTGATGGTAGTAGAGATGGTTGTATTCGTGGTGGTAGGGGATGTTTGTATTAGTGGTAGTAAAGATGGAAATAAAAGGGATAATGGAAGTAGTAGTAGGAATGGTCGTTGTGATAGTAGTAAGGATGGTTGTAGTGGAGTTAGTAAGGATGTTAGTTTTGGTTGCAGCGACGTTGGCAGTGGTGATATTAGGGTGGGAGGTAGTGGTGGTAGTAAGTATACTTGCAGTAATTGTTGTACGGATGGTGGTAGAAAGAGGGATGGTGGTAGAAGGGATGCTTGTAGCTGTGGTTGTACGCATAGTGGTAAGAGGGATGGTGGTAGAAGGGAGGCTTGTAGCTGTGATTGTGCAGATAATGGTAGTAACAGGGATTGTGGTAATGGTAGTAAGACGGATGGTGGTAGTGGTAGTAAGAGGGATGATGGTAGTGGCAGTAATAGAAACGGTAGTTGTGGTAGTAAGAGTGATGGTGGTAGTTGTAGTAAGAGGATCGTGGTAGTGGTAGTAAGAGGAATGGTGGTAGTGGTAGCAGGTGGGATAGTGGTAGTGGTAGTAAGATGGATGGCGGTAGTGGTAGTAAGATGAATGGTAGTTGTGATAGTGGTAGAAAGATGGATGGTGGTAGTGGTAGTAAGAGGGACGTGTAGTGGTAGTAAGATGGATGGTGGTAGTGGTAGTAAGAGATGGTGGTTGTGGTAGTAAGGGATGGTGGTAGAGGTAGTAAGAGGGATG
Organism: Procambarus virginalis; assembly: GCA_020271785.1. Classification (NCBI taxonomy): domain Eukaryota; kingdom Metazoa; phylum Arthropoda; class Malacostraca; order Decapoda; family Cambaridae; genus Procambarus; species Procambarus virginalis. The sequence goes on along the minus strand of WNGS01164437.1, from coordinate 67,388,895 downwards.
GTGGTAGTGGTAGTAAGAGGATGATGGTTGTGGTAGTAAAAGGGATGGTGGTAGAGGTAGTAAATGGATGGTGGTAGTGGTAGTAAGAGGGATGGGTAGTGGTAGTAAGAGGGATGGTGGTAGAGGTAGTAAGATGGATGGTGGTAGTGGTAGTAAGAGGGATGGTGGTTGTGGTAGTAAAGGGATGTGGTAGTGGTAGTAAGATGGATGGTGGTAGTGGTAGTAAGAGGGATGGTGGTAGTGGTAGTAAGAGGGATGGTGGTAGTGGTTAAGATGGATGGTGGTAGTGGTAGTAAGAGGGGTGGTAGTGGTAGTAAGATGGATGGTGGTAGAGGTAGTAAGAGGGATGGTGGTAGTGGTAGTAAGAGGGAGGGTGGTAGAGGTAGTAAGAGGGATGGTGGTAGAGGTAGTAAGAGGGATGGTGGTAGTGGTAGTAAGAGGGATGGTGGTAGAGGTAGTAAGAGGGATGGTGGTAGAGGTAGTAAGAGGATGGTGGTAGAGGTAGTAAGGGATGGTGGTAGTGGTAGTAAGAGGGATGTGGTAGTGGTAGTAAGAGGGATGGTGGTAGTGGTAGTAAGAGGGATGGTGATAGTATTGTCGTATTCAAAGCGTCACAAAACATACTAACCAAAGGATCCAATAACGTTGAAACTGTCAGTGCTTTGTGTTTGTACGACTGTCAGGCTGGCTCCCACAACAGTTTGTACGACTGTCAGGCTGGCTCCCACAACAGTTTGTACGACTGCAGGCTGGCTCCCACAACAGTTGTACGACTGGCAGGCTGGCTCCCACAACAGTTTGTACGACTGTCAGGCTGGCTCCCACAACAGTTTGTACGACTGTCAGGCTGGCTCCCACAACAGTTTTGTACGACTGTCAGGCTGGCTCCCACAACAGTTTGTACGACTGTCAGCGGCTCCCACAACAGTTTGTACGACTGCAGGCTGGCTCCCACAACAGTTTCTGTGACGTCCGGTGCCTCTCACAACAGTCACTGTAACCACAGTAGAGGAGCTGTGACGTTCGGTGCCTCACAACAGTCACTGTAACCACAGTAGAGGAGCTGTGACGTTTCGTGCCTCTCACAACAGTCACTGTAACCACAGTAGAGGAGCAGCAACGTCCACCACCTCCCACAACACAGTCAACACTGCCGCTCACCAAGCTCCTCCATTGGTCACCAGGGGCGTCGCTTATACAGTGTTGCCGCTTTAACCGCGAACTCTGTGCGTATTAGTGGCTTTAGGAAATATGTATTAGCTCTATCTAGAAGTCCAACATTATGTTTGTAACTCAATTTGTATGT
>WNGS01164437.1:67297433-67332211 GCA_020271785.1 Procambarus virginalis | reverse complement strand
GTTTAGTAGTTTAACTAAACCTTCATATGGTCCGTCCCAATACTGTGAAAAATTACAATATCATCCAGTTAAGTTCTACATTGTGGTATGTCTTTAACACTAAGTTCATAAACGCTGGAAAGTTGCTGGGTCATTTTTCAGCCCAAAGGGCATTACAGTGAATTCATACAAACCCATCTGCAGTTCTAAATGCACTCACTCCCGAGCTCTTGGTGTTAAAGGAATTTGCCAGTACCCTTTGACAAATCTAGGTTGGTTACAAACTTGGCTTTACCAACATGTCAATACAATCATCTAATCCAGGTATTGGAAGTTATCATCAACAGTCATTACATTTAGATTATGGTAGTCAATGACCAACCTGTGAGTTCCATCCTTCTTTGGAACCAAAATAGAAGGACTACTCCAACTGCTGTGCTAGTGTCTCACAATCCATGTTGAAGCATGTAGTCGACTTCTTTCCGGATGAGATTCAACTCTGGTAGGGTTGACTCTATATGGTGTGACTTGATTGGTTGGTTGTCTGTCACCTCGATGTCGTGGTGACATAATGTAGTTTGGGTTGGAATATCGCCAAAGATATCTGCATGGGAAGTCAGCAACTGCTCCAACGTCCTGCTTCTGCTCTGATGACAATGTTCCACCATTTTCTGGACATTAAGGCCAACCACTCCCATTGCTAAATAAGGTATATGAGCATTAGGAACACTATAAAATCACATTCCCCATTATTCTCATCTACAGGGGCTACACTAAGCACCTGGTTGGTATTGGTATTGGTAGTTCCCTTCTGTGTGAGTTTCATCCATTCACATGCAATACTATTTCCTTCTCTCTTGAGATCAGGTGTTTGGATTACATAATTGTGGGCTGAGTTTCTTTATCACTGTATAGGATCCTTGAGAACCTATGCGACAATGTTGGTCCCTGTCGTGCCATTAGTACCACCCTTTATCACCTGCCTTCAAAATTCGTTGCTTTGTCTTCTTATCGTACTGTGCCTTCATTTGTCCTTGAGCTTCTTTAAAGATGATTAAGGCTTTAGCCCTGTTTTATTTAAACTGTATCTGTGTAAGTCATGACTATAGTTTACCTGCACAACACTCTTTGGATTCTCGGACCACTTATCTCTTAAGATGGTTAGTGACTTCTCACCTCATGGCCAAAACACTAATGAGTGGTGTGAACATCCCCAAGGGACTCCTGATAAGTATCCCTCAGTGCCATGGGCATCAGTGGAAGACCATCATTCCAGTCTGCCAGTTTCCATGTAACTGGTTCTCAGCATTTGTTTAAGGGGTTGGTGCATCCTTTCCAAAGCACGTTGGCTCTCCGGATGGTAAGTAGTGGATGTCGTATGGAGGATGCCCAAAACTCCCCCACAAAACTGCTGAAAATCTTGGAAGTGAAATTAGTCCCATTATCTGTATGTATTTCTTTGGTAAACCAAAAATAGTACAAATTTCATTATGTGCCTTAATACAACTTTCGTTGTAGCATTTCTCACAGGGAATGCCTCAGGAAAGCGTGTAGTCTGACACATCATGGTGATGATATATAAATTACCACTCTTGGTTCTAAGCAATGGGCCTACTACATCAACGATAATATGGGTAAAGGGTTCTCGGCTACCACAATTGGCTGTAAAGGAGCTTTTGTTATTGCCTGGTTTAATTTTGCTGAGCACCTTTCCTTTCCTTCTGTTTCGTTTTTCTCCCCCCTCTTCTCCTATCTGCTTGCTGTTTCCGCCGACCTTTTGCTTGTTTTGGTTATTCCTTTGGCTTCCTCTATTTGACGCCGGGTGCTGGGGAGGCATACTCTTGCACCCGTAGAACTGTAGTACCCAACGTCGAGAGCGAGGGGAACCTTTTATTGTCAATCCCCTTCGTCACTGAACCGATCTCGACGGACTGTCGGTTTTAAGGTGGCGTTTGTGGGGCGTATACTCACGACGCACCCCTGGGAGCCCCGGCATGATCGGCGATAGCTTCTTGTTGGGTGTCCTGCCTCTAATTGTGGCTCCATGGTGGGTGTGGGGCACATTCGTGAATGAATATTCCTTTTCGTACGATGATAAATACTGTTTCCCCTGTTTGCTTTACCTTCTCAGGCTCGTGGGGTGGGCGACCAAGCCCCGAGTCGGTCGTGTTGGAAGACCGGGCTCTGTAGCCTCCGCTACATGGGCCCCGACCTGCTCCTCCTTTGGCTTCTCTGACTCCTCCCCTCGGCTCCCTCCTCTGTGGTGGGTCGAGCCCCAGGCCCCAGTGGTGACTACCTCGTCCCCTGGCGCGGCTTCGTCTCTCATTGTGACTACTGCACCTTTACCCCGTGACCTCCGGGGTTCTCATCGCCGTTCCCACACGGCCGCACTCGCACGATCCCTTCCCGTAATAGTACTTACAACGCCTTGTTTGGTCCCGCTACGTGGGCTAAATACTTTGATCTCCACCATCTGGATTCTACTTCCTGACGATTTCTCCTCCATAAACACCTTGTTGATTCAGTAGATGCCTCTGTTACTTTTAACTCCACCAGTTACGGTACGCGTGTCGTCGCTGCTCCTTCTCAGGATGCAGCTACTCGCTTAGCCGCTTTGTCCTGCATTGGCGAGACCCCTGTCCGGGTCTCCAAGAACGTTCGGTTAAATGCCAGTGTTGGCACTGTTCTCCTCCACACCATGTTGCAACTGGTGTTCGGGACCTCAAAGATTGCCAGGAGGATATTAAACATATCCTCGAAGCCCAAGGCCATTCTGTCCTCCAGGTGGACACGTTTACTCGACCCCCTCGTGGTCATCGCCGTCAGCCCCTTCGAGTTGTAAAAATCACCTTTGATAGTAGGGCCCTTCCGCCCTCTGTTATTCTTGCTGGTGCCAGATGCTCCGTTCAGGAGTACATTCCTCTCCTAGACTATGCAATAAGTGTTGGAAGTTCGGGCACGGTGTCCTCAAATGCACCAGTACTGTGTACCTGTGCCGTTTGTGGGGACGATAGTCATTCTAAGTCCGAGTGCACGTCTCCCCAAGCTCGCTGCCTCAATTGCGGTGAAGCCCACCCTACCTTCTCCCGCTCGTGTATGCACTACAAACTCGAGGAAGCCGTCCTCAACTTGAAGCACCGTGATCGTCTGTCTTTTCCTGAAGCGAGACGCAAGTTCGTCGTCTCACCCCTTTCGCGGGCGTCTCTACGCTCGCGTGTTGCGTTCTACCTCTCCTCGTCCTTCCCGTCTTCCTCAGTCTCACAACCGTTTCCAGGCCTTAACCCGACCACACCCACCACCATCCCCTATTCCTTTGCCTCCTGCCCAGATGGTCTCCCTCCGGTTCTCCATCTGGGATTTCCCCCTTCCTACCCAGTCCGCCATATCTCCTTGTCTCTTCCCCATCTCCCCCTCTCTTTCTTCCCGACCCTTCCCCAGTCTCTTGACCCTCCGCCACCTTCAGTCCAGGCTGATATCCATCATCCTCCCAGCAACCTTCGTGTGGTTCGCTCTCGTTCCTCTTCTCCTGCTGAGACCATTGAGTCTGTCGCCCGGTACGTTGTTACTGGAACGCCTGTCTCTTCGAGTCAGAAACGTAAGCCTGGCTCCTCTCCTTCTTCCTCTCCGGCGGGTAAGAAGGTTTCACTTTCTTCCTCACCCCCTCCCTCTGACTCTGTCGTACATCCCTCCTGTTCAGTAGTCGAACCCCTGTCTCTGATATGGAGGTTTCTTCCGCCCCGATTCCCTCTCTGTTGCTGCCCTTCCTGAGGTGCACTCCCTGTTTCTGCCCCCCCCCTCCTCCGACTGTCCTTGCCTGCCCCTCTCAGTTGTCTCCTTCCTCCGGACCCCGTCAGTCCGCCTTGGTCTGTTCTCTCGCTCCCTTCCCTCTCTCCTTACTAAGTTTACCCATGCCCCCTAACCCTGATTTTGCCGACCCTGCTCCTGATCCAGACCTGATCCTGACCCTGCTCCTGACTCTGATCCTGAGATTCTTTAATACACTGTGTTCCTCTTTACCTTTATTTCTTTCTTGTTCTCTGTTACTGTCCCTTCTCTTTGATAATGTCTATTCTTCAGTGGAATATTCGTGGATTTTATGCCAACTTCCATGAACTCCAACTTCTCATTACACAGTTTATGCCACTTTGTGTTTGTCTCCAGGAACCCATGCTTGGTGCTCGTCCTGGTCACTTTCGTGGTTATTCCTTTCTTTCTCCCCCCCCCCGCTCTTGCTGGGGCCCATAACTCTACTGCTCTCTTAATTCGTTCTGATATTCCCTTCGTCCCCCTACTTCTTCCGTCCCCTCTCCATTGTTCTGCTGCCCGTGTTTTGTGGGTAAATGGTATACAGTCTGTTCCATTTATCTCCCTCCAAATGTCCCTCTTTCCCTTCCGATCTTAAGCACCTCCTGGACTCCTTGCCAGAGCCGGTGCTCCTTTTGGGTGATTTCAACTGTCGACATTCCCTCTGGGGTGATGTTCTGACAAACACCCGAGGCCGTCTTCTCGAACCGTTCGTCCTCGCTTCATTCTATCTCTTCTGAATTCTGGTGAGCCCACTCATGTGGACTCTCGAACTCGCACCCTTTCCTGTCTTGATCTTTCTCTTTGCTCGTCGTCTCTACTTAGATTTCGCGTGGCAGGTTCTTGATGACCTCCACAACAGTGATCATTTCCCCATCCTCGTTTCCTTTTTCTCTTTCCACCCTCCCCTTTCCTTCCCTCGGTGGCAGTTTGCCAAGGCTGACTGGTGCCTATTCACCCTCCGTGCCACTCTCTCTGACCTCTCCTCTCTGCCTCTTCCTCGCGCCCTCCTCCTTTTATATGACACTGTCTTCAATGCTGCCCTCAGCTCTATCCCTCGCTCTTCCTCCCGGGGCACACGGAAGTGTGTTCCCTGGTGGAATGCGGACTTGCTCGGGCTGTCCGCTGTAAGCGTGTGGCCTGGAAAAAACGCTGCCGCCGGCAGACGGCCGATTCTCTTATTTTGTATCGGAAGGCGAGTGCGGTGGCCCGTAGGACCATCCGTACTGCTAAACATGAGAGTTTGAAATCTTATGTTTTCACCATTATGTCCGATACTCCTCTACCGCAGATCTGGAAGAAGATCCGCAAGATTGCGGCCAAGTTCGTTCCAGATGTCTCGCCGGTTCTCCACCTCCGTGGGACTCTTGTTGCTGATCCAGTGAAGGTTGCGGCTGAACTGGGTTCCTACTTTTCTTCTGTTAGCTCTGGTTCTCATCTTCCTCAATCCTTCCTTCTCCGTAAGCCTGTTCTTGAATCTTCTCCTTTGGATTTCCACACTCATCTCCGCCTTCCCTATAACGATCCTTTTTCTCTTTCTGAACTTCAGTCTGCCCTGGCCCTCTGCGGATCTACGGCAGCGGGCTCAGATGACGTTCATTATGAGATGCTTCGCCATCTCCATCCGTGCACGTTTCAGTATTTACTGAATCTGTATAACCAGGTCTGGGACTCGTCGTCCGTCCCTGAGGACTGGCTCGATGTCGTTGTACTCCCTATTCGGAAACCACGGTCTCTCGGTACGCCCCTAAGGACTTCCGCCCAATTGCTCTCACGAGTTAAAATTTGCCAGCTGTTTGAGTGTATGGTGAATGTCCGTCTGATGTGGTTCTTGGAACACCATCACCACCTCTACCCTTCTCAATTTGGTTTTCGCAAGTGCCGCAGCACGACTGATGTCCTGGTGAACTTGGAGGTCTATATTTGTTATGCTTTTGCTGCGAAGACCTCCGTTGTTGCTGTCCTTTTTTGACCTGGAAAAGGCTTGGAGATACCATATTCTGTCCCAACTTCGTTCTTTTGGCCTTCGTGGTAATTTTCCTCTCTTCCTTCAAAGATTTCTCTCTTGTCGTACCTTTCGAGTCAGGCTTGGTGCCACTCTGTCTGCCTCTTTTCGGCAGTGTGAAGGTGTGTGCCCAAAGGTAGTGTTCTGAGTACTACTCTTTTTCTGGTTGCCCTCAATGGTCTCCTTTCCTCCCTTCCTTCTGGCATCTTCTCCGCTCTTTATGTTGACGATCTTACTCTTTGCTGTCGAGGTGATGATTAACCTCTCCTTCAACGGCGGCTTCAACTTGGGATTGATGGCATGTCATCTTGGGCCACCAATCATGGCTTCAAGTTCTCTACTACTAAGACTTGTGCCATGACTTTTACTCGGAAGCGGGTCGTTGTTCGTCCCTCTTTGTCACTTTATGGTCATCCCCTTGAGTACAAAGATTCAGCAAAGCTCTTGGGGTTATTCCTTGACACTCGTTTGTCTTGGTCTCCCCATATCTCTTACCTCCGTGTTGAGTGCTCTAAGGCCCTTACCCTCCTTCGAGTATTGTCCCATACTTCTTGGGGAGCAGATAGGCGCACTCTCCTTGCTTTGCATTCCTCTCTCGTCCTGTCTAAGCTCGATTATGGTTGCCCTGCTTACTCTTCTGCTCTTTGCCGTCTTGATGCTTTGCACCATACTGGGCTGCGCCTCGGTTCTGGTGCCTTTCGTTCGACTTCCGTCCTTAGCTTTTATGTTGACACTGGCTTCCTGTCTCTCCAGGACCGCCGTGATCGCTACTGTCTTCGCTATCTTGCGCGGTCCTTGCAACATCCTTCCTCTCGCCTCTGTCGTGCTTTAACTTTTACCCCTCCTAAGGTTCCGGTTCCTCTTCACCACCTCCCTCTTTCTGTCCGGTTATCTCGCTAGCAGGATTCTCTTTCCGTTCGTGTTTCTAATGTTTCTCCTCGTGTTGTTCCTTCTTTGCCCCCATGGAGAGTCCCCCTTCAACAGTTTTGTACGTCCTTGACCTGCGTCACTAAAGCTTTTACCTCTCCTACGGTTCTAAAACGCCTTTTCCTTCAGCACTTTTCTTCTTCACTCCCACTCCGTTTCTATCTTCACCGATGGGTCTAAGTCTGCAGATGGTGTTGGCTACTTTGTTGTTTTTCATGATCGCGCTTATATGTGTCGCTTACCTCCGGAGACTAGCATCTTTACAGCAGAGCTTTATGCTATTCTCTATGCTCTTCGTCTCCTGCTTTCTCGTTGTCAGTCTTCCTTTGTGGTTGTTGTTGACTCTCGTAGCGCCCTCATGGCTCTCGGGTCCTTTAATCTGGTTCATCCAGTAGTTGTCGAGATCCAGCATTGGCTGTTTCTTGTTCACAGTAAGTTTAAGTCGGTTGAGTTTTGTTGGGTTCCCAGCCATATTGGTGTGTCTTTAAATGAGTGTGCGGATGCTGCCGCCAAGGAAGCTGTCCACTCGTGTCCCAACTCTCGTAAAGGTATTCCATATTCCGACTTTTACCCAGTTATCCATTCCTCCATCCTTACCCATTGGCAGGCTTCTTGGTCGTCTGTTACTGGTAACAAACTCTGTACTATTAAATGTTGTGTTTCCTCGTGGCCATCCTCCTACCACCATAACCGGTGGTGGGATACTGCTCTGGCGAGGTTGTGTATAGGCCATACTCGCTTAATGCATGGTCACTTGATGGAGCGCTGCTTTGATCCTTATTGTCCTAATTGCATTGTTCCTCTTACGGTCGTGCATGTCCTTCTTGAATGTCCTGACTTCCGGGACGAGCGTGTGTCTAGCTTTCTGACCGCCCCTCGCGGTCACTTGTCCCTTAATAGAATTCTTGGCGACTCGGATACTTTTGATATCGTTCGCCTTATGTGTTTTTGTTCTCGTATTGGCATCCTTGGTGATATTTAGCACCCTCTGATTATTTCGCACATTTGATGGTGCTACATAGCCTTCCCGGTTTGGTGCCTTCTTTTGATAATTACTTACTTACTAACTAACCATACGGTCAAAGAGCTTGCAGACACAACTCGTGAGGGCAATAGGGCAGAAGTTCTTGGGGGGAAGACCCGAATGACCCTGGTTTCTGAACAAGGAGGACAACAGCATCGAGCCAGTCCTCAGGGACTGGCGACGAGTCCCAGACCCGATAAAACGGACTCGGTAAAATACTGAGACGAGCACGGAGGGAGATGTCGAAGCATCTCATAATGAATGCCATCGGAGCCTGCTGCCGTAGAACCGCAGAGGGCCAGGCAGACAGGAGCTCACCGATAAAGAAGGGATTGTTATAGGCAAGGCAGAGATAGGTACAGAAACCCAAAGGATGAGATTCAAAAAGAGGCCAACGAAGGAAGGAAGGAATGAGGAAGATGAGAACCAGAGCTAACAGAAGAAAAGTGGGAACCCAATTCGGTGGCGACCTGCAACGGGTCCGCCACAAGAGTACCACCGAGGTGAAGGACTGGGGAGACATCAGGAACGAACTTACCCGCTATCTTGCGAATATGCTTCCAGATCAGCGGGAGAGGAGTTTCGGACGTGATGGTGGAGACATAAAACATCCAACATGCGCGTTTAGCCATACGGATGGTCCTACGGGCCACCGCACTTGCCTATTGAAACAAAAGAAAAGATACAGGTGTCTGCCGGCGACTGTCTTTCAGACCGCACGCTTACAGCGGATAGCCCGAGCACAGTCCACATTCCACCAGGGAACGCACTTCCGAGTTCCTCGAGAGGAACAGCAAGGAATAGAGCGGAGGGCAGCGTCCAGCGTCCTTTTTTTATGACACCAAAGGTGTCATAAAAAAAGGAATGCACGAGGAAGAGGAAGAATGGAGAGATCGGAGATAGTAGCATGGAGGGTAAAGAGGTGCCAGTCACCCTCGGCACACCGCCACCTAGGAAAGGAGAAGGGAGGGTGAAAAGAGAAAAAAGAAACAAGGATGGGAAAATGGCAACTGCCATGGAGGTCATCAAGAACCCTCCACTCGAAATCTAAGTAAAGGGAAGACGATCAAAGAGAAAGATCAAGACAGGAAAGGGAGCGAGTCAGAGAATCTAAATGAGTGGGCATACCAGAATTCAGAAGAGACAAGGAAGAAGAGAGGATGAACGGTTTGAGAAGGCGACCTCGGGTGTTTATCAGAACATCACCCCAAAGGGTATGTCAAAAATTTAATTCACCTAGCAGGAGCACAGGCTCCAGCAAAGAGTCCAGTAGATTTTTAAGATCAGAAAGAGAAAGTGGGACACTCGGGAGGAGATAAATGGAACAAACCGTGTACCATTTCCTCACAAAGATACGAGCAGCAGAACAATGGAAAGGTGAAGGAAAAAGTAAGGGACAAAGGGAACATCAGAGCGAATCAAGAGAGCAGAAAAGTTAGGAGCCCCAGCAACAGCAGGGGGGGGGGGAGTTATAGAATAGCCATGAAAGCGACCAGGACGAGCACCAAGCATCGGCTCATGGAGACAAACAAAAAGGGGCGAAAATCGTGAAAGCAGACGTTGGAGTTCAAGGAAATTGGCGTAATAACCACAAATGTTCCATTGAAGAATAGACATCGACAAGAAGAGAAAGGACAGCAACAGAGAACAACAAAGAAATAAAGGCGAAAAGGGAACACAGCCTGTTAAAGAAGCGCAGGGTCAGGGAAGTCAGGGTTAGGAGGGGGCATGGGTACACTGAGTAAAGGAAGGAAGGGAGCTAGAGGACCGACCAAGGGCGTACGAGCAGGGTCTGGAGGAGAAAAAGAGGGGGACAACCGAGGGTCAAGGACAGCAGCAGGAGGGGCAGAAACAAGGGAGGGCACCTCAGCAAGGGCAGCAACCGAGAGGGGAGCGGGGGCCAAAGGGACCTTCATAGCAGGAACAGGGGGCAGAACCACAGAAACGGGAAGGGATGGAGTGAGAGAGTCAAGGGGTAGGAGGTGAGGAAGAAAGCAAAGTCTTCTTACCCGCTGGGGGAGGAGGAAGGTGAGGAGCCAGGCTTACGCTTCTGACTCAGAGACAGGCATCCCAGCAACAATGTACAGGGCCACAGATTCTAGCATCTCAACAGGAAAAACAGAACGAGAGCAAACACGACGGCCGTTGGGAGAACGATGGACATTGGCCCGCACTGACAGGCAGCTTGGAGAGGGAAGAGACAGAGGAGAAGTATGGGAAGGAGGATCGGAGGGAGACGAGGAAGAACACACAGGAAACACGACAGACTGGGAAGAAAGAAGGGGAACCCCAGACAGAGGCAAGAGGGTGACCCTCCGAGACAGAATGCAAGGGAACAGGAAGAAGAGGAGATGGGCGTGTCTGGGGTCAAAGGCCCGGAAACGGTTGAGAGACTGAGGAAGGCGGGAAGGACGAGGAGAGGAAGAGCGCAACACACAAGCATAAGAGACGTTAGCATAAGGGGGGAGATGGCGAACTTGGCGCCTCGCCTCAGGAAAAGAAACGTTCCCGTTGCTTCAAGTTGAGGACGACTGCCTCAAGCATGTAATGTATACACACATGGAAGAAGGTAGGGTGGGCCTCACCGCAATTGAGGCAGCGAGCCTGGGGAGAAGTGCACTACAACTTAGTGACCCTCGTCCCCACACACAGGACAGAGAGAGAGATTACTGGAGCAGCGGAGGGCTCCATGTCCAAACCTCCAGCACTTATTACAGAGCTGAGGAGAGGGAATGTACTCCCGAATGGAGCACCTGGCATCAGCAAGAATGACAGAGAGCGGAAGGGTCCTACCATCAAAAGGTAATCTTCACAACCCGAAGGGGTTGACGGCGACGACTGCGAGGCAGGCGAGTAAACGAGTCCACCTGGAGGACAGAATGGTTTTGGGCATCGACGACATGCCGAATATCATCATGGCAGTCCTGCAGATTCCGCGCATCGGTCGCAACTTGGGGCGGGAGGAGAATAGTACCAACACTGGCATTCAACCGAGCGTTCTTGGAGACCTGAACAAGGGTCTCGCCAAGGCAGGATAAGGCGGCCAAGCGGAAGGCCGCAATCCTGAGAAGGAGCAGCAACGAAACGTGTACTGAAATGGGTGGAGTTGAAAGTAACGGGGGCATCCACTGAATCAAAAAGGTGCCTATGGAGGGAGAAATCGTCAAGAGGTGTAGAATCAAGAGGGAGGAGATCAAAGTATTTGACCCACGAAGAGGGACCAAACAAGGCTTGAAACGCATCTGTACGAGAAGAAATCTAGCAAGCGCGGTCGTGGCGAGGACGGTGTTGAGAACCCCCAGAGAGAGATAGGGGGGGGGGGGTAAAAGGCGCAGTAGTCACTACTAGAGACTGAGCCGTGCCAGGGGACGAGGTGGTCACCACTGGGGGGCTTGGGGCTCGACCCAACCACAGAGGAGGGAGAGGAGCCGAGGGAAGTAGTCAGAGGAGGAGCAAGGTCAGAGGAGGAGCAAGGTCAGGGCCCAATGCAGCGAGGGCTACAGAGCCCGGTCCGACTCGGGGGCTTGGTCGTCCTCCCCACGAGCCTGAGAAGGGTAAGAACAACAGAATCAGACATAAAACGAGAGGAAAAACATTCGTTCACGAATGTGACCCCATACCCACCATGGAGCAACAATTAGAGGCAGGACACCCAACATGAAGCTATTGCCTATCATGCCGGGGCCCCCTAGGGGTGCGTCGTCAGTATACGCCCCACAAATGTCACCTTAAAAACCGTCAATCTGTCGAGATCGGGCTCAGTGATGAAAGGAGGATTGACAATAAAAGGTTACCCCTCGCTTTCGACGTTAGGTATTACAGTTCTACGGGCACTAGAGTATGCCTCCCCAAGGGCCTGGGCTTCAAAATAGAAGTCCAAAAGAATAACCAAAACAAGCAAAAGGTCAGCAGGAAACAATAAGTAGATAGGAGAAGAGGGGGGAGAAAAACGAACCATAAGGAAAAGGAAAAGTGATCCGACATAATTGGAGAAGACAGCAGCAGGAGTACAAGACCACAAAAGGGCAGAGGACTGTCCCATGGAGCATCACACTCCGGCAGCTGATCACCAAGCCCCCCTTCACGGCGCCAACGGGCTAGATGGGGAGGGGGAGGTACAATGAAAAATGAATGGGAATTAGGTGGATATAAATAAGAACCATATAAGAAATGCAGAAGGCCTATTGGCCCATTCGAAGCAACTCATTTATACCCACTAATGGTTTATGGGCACACAAAATAAGAGCTTGCATAGGCCCATTCATGGATAATAATAGCATAAGATTGTAAATATATATACAATGAATTAGTGAGACAAATGTGTATCAATGATTCTACTCAAATCTCCCTTTAATTGATCTATCAAAAATGGTTATCTAAGTTATATAAACCACTGCTAGTGTTCAAATTACAATTTGAACGTCGTGCACGTCGTACATATTATAGTAATATATGCAGTGAAAAAATTCGCCCAAAGAATGCGTAATGTTTACCATATTTTTCTGGGATTGAATATATGGTCAAGGGCTTGAAATTTTTTGATATACATGTATTGTTTAGTTACGGAAATACTGTTGGTAAACTATTAGTTAGAAACAGCCTGACTAATTGCCTCGTTGGTCACTAGGGGGTTCAGACGTGCTCGCCTGATCTGCCAGTTGCTGATTAGAGCTGCAAGAGGGAGGGTGCTGTTTGGCGGGTCGGCACCATGGCGGCCCCCTTTCCCCCCTGTTGTGGGCCTCTAGTTTTCTGATCGAGCTGGCTATCCTGAGGTGGGGCTAGTGCTGTGTAAAATGCTGTGGGTGTCTGTGGTGGACGTTTATGGCATTGAACTGGTGACTGCCACAGGGTGATTGTCAAGTTTATGACGGAGGTGGTGTACCAGGCGTTTTCACGTCGTTACGAGGGGTGGACCTTGCCCCTGCCGGAAGGTGCAGGCACTGTGACCGTCTCAGATCGGAGTGGTGCCATCACATATGTTAGCGTTCATGGGGCGCTCTTGGAGTTACCAGAGGGGCTGCTGTGGCGTTATTTCAGCCAGTTTGGAGCTGTTGTCAGTGTGTGGTTGCCCCTTCTCTCCTTGAGCATGCTTAAGAGTGTGCGGTTGAACATTTGCACCCTGGGAATGAGGCTGCGGGCAGACATTCCGTTCTCAGTGAAGCTCCTGGGTTGTTTCGTTAGGGTGTTTTATGTCTGCCAGCCTTGTACATGTTATCGTGGTGGCCTCTTGGGCCATTGGGCTGCTGGATGCTCTGCGCCTGCCGTCGCGCCCGTCAACCTCTTTTGTGAGGAGGACTTCCCGCCGCTCCCTGTGGAGGAGGCTTCGGTGGCTATGGATATGGACGCCTCTTTGGGTGCTGAAATGCCCCCCGTGTTGCGCCTCCTGTTGCTGTTGCCTTTCCTCCAGAGGTTGGGTCTCTGTCGGGTGCTCTTCCTGCCCTGGTTGATGTCCTTAGTGATCCCGTGGTTCTTCCTTGCCCGGTGTCACCATCTTCGTCCTCTCCAGCTGCTGCGCCTGTTGCATTGTCTTCGCCATGTGTCCCAGCCGTGATGGTGGAGGGGGAGGGTGCGAGGTTTCCTGCTGTGTTGGGCCTGGTTCCCCCTGTGGTAAAGGCTGCTTCTGTTCTGCGGCGTACATCTGTGCTCCCGACCCGTGTGGCCCGTGCTTCTGACTGCCTCTGATGGTGTGCAGCTGGTATCCTAGGAGTCTCGCCGTTCTTCAGCGTGGGCCAATGTTGGGGACTTCAGCGACTGTCTCTCTTCCGACACGACACCTCCGACGGGGAGGTTCCGGATGCGTCGCTTTCTCATGCGAGGGTGGTGGCAGAGGTCCATGTGCCTCTGGCTGAGGATGCCTGTGTCTCTGATTTACCATCTGTTGTCTCTCCCGCAGGGGGTTTTCCACAGTGGGGGTGGTTGCTCCTCCTGAGGTCAATGATGTGGAATCTGGCCGAAGCATAGTGGTGCTGAGGAAGGATGCCCACCGTGGAGGATCTCAGCCAGTGCACCATCCTGTGGGCGGCGGTGGGCCCGGTGAGGCACTCGAGGTAGGGCATGGTGTGTGCTGTGCTACTGTGCCTGGGCCGCCCCGTTTACCGCTCATCTTGGCCTCCTGGGAGGCATAAGATCAGGATCACCCATTGAAGTTTGACATTATTGACCGGGTGTATCCTGTTCCGTGGAGTCCATCTTCAATTTGGGTTCCGCAGGGTCAGTGCTTTATTGACGGTGTCCCGGAGTTAATGCCTCATCCTCTTGAGCTTCCTGGTATTACTGTATCGGATGGCGTCCTGTTGCTTTGTGAGGCATATTGTTTGCGTTTCCTGGCTGACGAGTAGCCGGGGTAAGTATGCATTATCGGTGTAATTGGTGTGTGTGTTGTGCATTGTCGGCTTGTTTGTCTTTGTTCTGCTTGCTCTATGCTCTTGTGTAGATTAGACCCAAAAAAACGCATCTTCTCCGTGCTGCTCCTCACTGCAGGCCCGTGCTCCTTCACAACCTCTTGAAGGGTTGGAGTCGGTCTCCTGGCCGTCGACTTCTCCTCACAACTACGTCTGCAGTCCTTTCTCTCGGCTGCAGTTGTTCTTATTCCCATCTAGTTTCGTTCTTCTCCTGCCTCACAGTGGATTGGCCCAGCTGCTACGTCGCCACCTAACTGGTGAGACTGCACAGTCGTCCTGGACGTTACTGCACAGACTTTACTTCTTGCAAAGCACCTGTCACTGGAGCACTTGCTGCTCGTTTCTCGTCAATTCCTTCTTCTGTCCAACACATGGAATATAGGAAGACCTCACAGGGTGCAACTGTCATACTGACAGGACCCCCGATCGCATGTCTGACCTCCTCGACGTGTCGTGTCAAACTCCTTGGCGCCACTGGATGTGCCATCTGGACCTCTTGCACTCGTGACGTCATACTTGCCACGGGCGTTTCTCATTGGCTCCCTGTACTACGTCATCGTTCTCGACCAATCTGGTGCCACTGACGTCATAACGTTTTGACAGGAGAACGCAGGGGCCGGCGCCATCTTGGCATCCTAAAGGGCCTAAACCACTGGCCAAAACACTCTTCTTTTGCGAATTTCTCGCCAGCGCGAGAACACTTCATGCTCCCACATATGCCAAATTGTTCCCCGGAACATAGAGAACGTTCGGGTAAAGTGGATGTGACTCTTACAGCTGGCGTGGGAGATAAGGGGGGGGGAACACCACCCATACCCCTCCCCTTAAAATAAGAGTTATATCGGTTTAGTGTACTCGGGACAGGGCATCCGCTACCACGTTGTTCTACCCTCTGATGTGCTTGATTTCCAACCAGTATTCCGGCAGTAGTAATGCCCACCTCTTCAGCCTCTGGTTGGATTTTTTCATCTTGTACAAGAAGGTCAGAAGGTTGTGATCTGTAAACACAAGAACAGGCCTCGCCCCTCCTCCCACGTACACGTCAAAGTGCTTTAGGGCCATTACTAAAGCCAAAGCCTCCTTCTCGACGGTACTATAGGCACGCTGGTACTCCACGAATTTCTTGGAGTAAAATGTGACAGGCCTATGTACTTCGCTCCTTTCCTGGGCCAACATGGCTCCTATCCCTACATCACTGGCATCTACGTACAGAATGAACCTGGCTGTAAAATCTGGGGATATCAATACTGAGGCCTCTGTCAACAGGTTCTTCGTCTTCTCAAAAGACTCCTGACAGGCCTCTCCCCACTTCCATCGAGCATTCTTTGAGAGTAATTCGGTCAGAGGATGCGCTACCATGGAAAAGTTCTTGCAGAAACCACGATAGTATCCGATCATCCCAAGATACCTCAGCAATTCCTTACGTGTCCTGGGTACTGGGTACTCCCTAATAGCTGATACTTTGTGGTCCACAGGGGTTACCTCTCCTTGACCGATGACGAAGCCTAGGTACTCTAAATGGGCCTTCCCAAACTCACTCTTGGCTAGGTTCACAGTCAGGTTAGCATCTTCCAGTCTCGTGAACAGCTCCCTGAGTCTCTCTAGGTGTGTCTCCCAATCGTCGAAGTACACTACTATATCATCGATGTATACCGTGCAGCCTTTGGCTCCCCCTCAGCAACTCGTTCATCATACGTTGGAAGCCACTCCTGCTGTTCTTCATCCCAAAGGGCAACACTTTATACTGATATATCCGTCCGGTGTCACAAAAGCTGATATTTTCCTAGCCTCGGAGTTAACGAAATCTGGTAGTACCCCCTTGAGAAGGTCGACCTTGGACACATATCTGGCACTACCCACCTGGTCGATGCAGTCACTCACCCTGGGCATGGGGTGGGAATCTGCCACATTGTTGGAGTGCACCTTCCTGTAGTCCGTACAAAAGCGGTATGTACCATCGCTTTTCTTGACTAGTAAACACGGGGAACACCACTCGCTGTTGCTAGGCTCTGCAAGGTCGTTTTCGAGAAGGTACTCTACCTCCTTCCTTATCAATTCCCGCTTTTCAGGGCTGTCCCTAAGCACTCTGTTTGATGGGCCTGGCGTCCCTCACCTGTATCTCACGCGTTACACTCTTGTGGCGTCGGGGCACGTCAGTGAAAAGAGAAGCATTCTCTCTCAACAGGTCCATCAGATCCGCTCTCTGTCCTCCTTCCAGGTGTTGAATCTTGACTTCGATATTCTCCAAACTCTCCGCATTGGAGAGATGGGTGCCGTCCACCCTGTACCATTTTCCTTCCTCTGCAGGAATTTCCTGATCCACCTGCATGCACAAGACCATTTTCTGCTGGGGTTCTCGAGTCATCGTTCCGTCCTGCATGGCGGCTCCTCGTTCCTCAGTGAAGAAAGGCTTCAGACGGTCAATATGACACACCTGTGTCTTGCGAGGTCTGTCCGGCTTACTGACTTCATAGCTTACTGGACCCAACCGTCGTAGCACCTTATACGGTCCCTCAAATCGTGACTCGGTCACACGGCTCTTCCCTGGCAACAACACCATAACCTGGGACCCAACCTGGAACTCTCTTGACGTAGCTTTCTTGTCATACCACTCTGACATCTTTCGCTGCACCTCCTTCATATGTTTTCCTGCTAGTTCCTTTGCCAAAGCGAGACGCTCCTTAAACTTCTGAACATACTCGTTGACCGTTCCCATGGTCAATCCTGGCGCCCATTGCTCTCTCAGCATGGACAGAGGACTCCGTACTTCATGTCCATATACCAGCTGGAATGGTGAGAAACCCAATGACTCTACCACAGCGTTCCTTATAGCAAACAACGCAGGGTACAGTGCTTCATCCCACTCGGCTCCTTGTTCTGCACAGAACACTCTCAGAATGGTTTTCAGTGTGGAGTGAAACCTCTCGATCGCCCCTTGCGACTGCGGTCGGTAGGGCGACGACTGAACCCGAGTCACTCCCCAATTCATCACGGTCTGTCTAAACCATTTGGACTGGAATACACTCCCACAGTCCATCTGGATTTCCCTGGGCATTCCCACCCAATAGAAAAATCGCTGCAACTGCCCGGCTACACCTTTCGATGTCAAACGCCGCATCGGACAGCTTCTGGGAACCTTGTCGCCGCACACATGATGGTCATCAAGTAGGTATTTCCTTTTTTCGTCTGTGGCAACGGTTCTACCCCGTCGACCAACAGACGCTCAAACACAGGCCCAAATGCATGAACAGGGACTAACGGGGCCTTTGGTATCGCGGGTTGGCTCTTCCCTGCCCTCTGGCAAGGTAAGCAAGTCTTACAGTGACGTCTCACATCGGCGTCCATACCCGGCCAGTAGAAATGGTCCCTGATTTTATGTAGTAAAGTCTTGGTCACTCCCAGGTGACCTGCAGAGTCCACAGAGTGCGACAGATCCAGCACTGCCGCTCTGCAACACTACCTGGTGCATTACACCTAGTGATTCTTCTCGGGCCTCCATTCTCACAGGCCTCCATTGTCTCATCAGCATTCCATCCTGTAGATATAAATGAGTGGCCCTCTCGGGACCAACATGTCCTCCTTTGGACTCCCGAATCAACTCTGGGAACTCCACCTGCTGTAACTCCTCCAGACGACTGCGGTCCACCCCAAGAGAACTGGCGAGGGTCACCTGTAGCTCACCATCCGGGTTGCCTTCGCCCTCCACTTGTTCTCCGGGTTACACGAAGAGGTGATCGACTCCCAGGCTGTCAGACGTCTCCTCTTCAGCCCCATCAGATTCACTCACTCCGTGCTCGTTGCACCGCCTTGGGATCACAGCGCATACAGGGAACGCCACCTCGGCGATTTCCTTCTCGTCCCCACAGGCGTTTAATATTCCGCCTTTCTCTTTATAGTGCTCTAAGCACTCCTCGCCCTTCACGAGGTTAGGGATGACATATCCTCCACAGGCTTCGTTCCCAAGGATGACTTGCGCCTCCATCTTGGGTATTGATGCGCAGACCCCTACCACTAGGGTCTGGCAACCATAATCAGAATCCAAAGTCACCTCGTGTAGGGGCATCCTCACTGGGCCTCCCACAGTGGTCACAACTTCCACCCCCACACTGGTACTCGCGTAACCCTCGGGAACAGGGTTCTACTCACCAGGGTAAAATCAGCCCAGGTGTCTCTCAATATCTTCACAGGAACAAGGTCATCCTCCCCCATCCTTACTGTCCCCTCACACACGAACGGGTAAACTCTTTTCTCCACACTTGGTACGGGCTTGCCCCGCACGCTCTCGGCCATCTGGTACTCCACCCGAACGAAAGCAACGTTCCCCCGCTGCTTAGGGCATCTGCATTCCCACGCGACGTGTCCAAATCCTAGACAGTTGTAGCAGCGATCCTTCTTGGCGGTGACCTACCACCACCGCTCGCCCTGGCATGCCTCCAGAGGCCGTCGCTCCGTGGGTCTTCCTCGCGCCTTCCGTCGTCTTCCTCGTAGCGTCTCTCAGCGCAGCAACAGATCCTGCACTCTCAGCTAGGGGCTTCTTGACTGGTTTCCACAGAACTCTTCAGTCCCCTACCGTCTCCACTTGAGGGGTGGGACTTGGGAGAACTCGTTCCTGTCCTCCATCCGTCTGTCTTCCTATAACTTCTCCCATATCCGGAGTATACTGGCGGTCGGTGCGGTCCCTCTCTGCGTGGTTGCAAGGCTTCCTCCAACATGTCAGCTCTGTCAGCAGCAGCCCTCAGGTCCTTTATATCCGCCTCCTTGACTCTAATCCTGATCTCAGGAGAGAGCACGAACATAAATTTCTCCATGACCATGAGCCCTTTGACATCCTCAGTTGACTTAGCTCCTTCAGATTCCAACCACTTCAGAAATCTTCTCTCCATGTCCCTAGCCGTCTCTGCATAAGATTTTCCTGGCGAACGGGTACATTCTCGGAATCTTTTCCTATAACATTCTGGTGTCAGTTTGAAAGAGTGGAGCACTGCTCTCTTCACAGCCTCATAATTGGTGCATTCCTTGAGGTCAAGCATGTTGTAAGCCTCACGAGCTTCACCGGTGAGCCTACCCTGGACCAGCTCTACCCACTATGCTCTTGGCCACTTCTTCAAGTAGCTACTCTCTCGAAGTGGTCAAAGAAGCCCTCAGCTTCATTAGGCACAAAGATTGGTAAATCGTGCTCTCGCACTCGGCGGTCTTCCTGCTGTGGAGGTGCAGGTGGGCTAGCCCTAGTTCAGCCTGCTTCAGCTCAACCTCTCTTAGCTTTAATTTCTTGTTGCTTCAGCTTAGCTTCCAGCTCGCACTCCTCCCATCTCAGCTGTGCTGCTTCTCTCCTCAGCTGTGCTTCTCGCTCTTCACGCTTCAGCTGTGCTTCTGCTTCTCGTTCTTCACGCCTCAGCTGTGCTTCCCATTCTTCACGTTTCAGCTGTGCTTCTCGCTCTTCACGCTTCAGCTGTGCTTCTTCTCTCCTCAGCTGTGCCTCCAGCTGCAGCTTCATCATCTCCAGCTTGACACTGCGCCAGCTGCCGCTGGATCCCCTACTGCTTCCACGAATGCTCAAATTCTCTCCTGCACTGGCAGGTGTCTGTGGCCGTTTTTCCCTCAAAGCCTCATCTCGAGCCTGAGCTGTGCCACAATCTCGAGCCTCCTTTCTCCTACTTTGGAGGATCTCAGCTGTGTCCCAAAGTGGTCAGCTATCAACTGCAGCTGCGCCTTGGTGCAATCCTCCAGCACCTGTTCGTCCCTGGTATCAATAAACCTTGCTACCTTCTCATCCTCTATACTTGTGCTATGAGTGAATACCTGATACCTGTACCTATGGCCACTATTAAGCACCCCAATCTCAACCGTTATCGTGATCCTGGCAAGGTCGCCAAATGTTGGGAGTCTCTCTCTCTCTCTCTCTCTCAACAGTTACCACCAAGTAGTTAGTAGTAGTGAGAACTGTTACTTACTGTAGCCCTGCGGTCTTCACTCAATCCTCGCGGTGCCACTGTTCGCCAGAGAGTCTCCCAGTCTATCTCCGCCGGCCTTGTAGTCTGAAGACGAGTGGGAACACGATCTACTCTCTTGATCGTGTGCCCGCCCCGACAAAGGGCTCTACTGCTAACTGAAAGGTCGCCAACTGGTGTTCTCCGTGTCCAGTAACACGTCAGTGGAATTGTGGTAGTAGTGGCAGAGAGCACACTAATCAAAACTGGTAACAGGCAGGTATATGTCTCAATCACTCTCTCTTTATATGGACCCAATAGCATCAAGTAATGGAGGGATAACACAACACAAAGGTGGTTTTGTATTTTACTTAAAAGATTAAAGTATTATAACTCTGGATTAACAACAAAGCAAAGCAATACATGAGCAGCAAAATCACTCCCTCTTCACAAATCTAGAACACTATGCGATGGCAACACTCCCCACCGTCGTACATATTCCCACGCCCCAAATTCAGTATTATCGAGTGTTGGCAACTCGCGAGAGGCCACGCCCCCTCACTATCGCTCAGTGCACTTGTTGTTCACTATCTCGGCGTTAGGCGCCTATCATTTCTTTAGATTCACGGTAACCACTACTCTGCGATCAACACAGTAAATCACTACAATGGTAATAACACAGTAAATCACTACAATGTTCATGGTACACACAGTAAATCACTATACTGTCATAAACAAAGTTAATCGTTATAATGGCAATAAACACAGTAAATCACTATACTGTCAATAAACACAGTAGATCACTATACTGTCAATAAACACAGTAAATCGCTATAATGACAATGAACACAGTAAATCACTATACACATGAATATACTATTCAATACTCCAGCATATAAATATATATAGATTATTTCATCAATATTATAATAATGAGATAATACTGGGCACACAGCCTTACACCAATAAATGGTACAATTATGTATATATATTCTCTGGCACAAACTTATANTCTATCAAGTTACTGACATCTCTACAAAGTGAGGGAGGCGTCTCAGTAAGATGTGGTCAGCCATTGGCGCAGGGAGCAAATTCGGCTCCTATCATCAGCCATTGTTATTGTTAAGACCAAGTCGTTGGAGCGAGTAACAGCTCATAAAATTCTCTTGGACGAAGTGTGACGAAGATCAGAGTAGTGGTCTTCCATCATCAACACGCTGTCAACAAATACAAGGGAGGTGTCTTTCCGAAACCCGTTTACTAATCATTTGGCCATTAATGTTAGATAGATATTATTGGGCAACCGGTTAGAACACGAATGATCTACTCAAAAAAGGTAATTAAGCTTTGTATAATGAATCGTATAGACCGTGTTTTCTCTGATATACCTGTCATATATTAGGATTCTGGCTTTATAGCAAGCGCCCTTTGACAGGTCAAGAAGAGGAAGCAAGACTTGGCATCAGTTACTGGGTGTTGGAAACTGCCTCAAAATAGGATAATTTGGTGTCTATATCCTAGTTATATCTGGTGAACTAAGCCTGCTGTATAATAAGGGAACCTCCTCAATGTATACTAATGAGTAGATAATACTGTAGTTTGACTGGCTGCATATATATAAATTTAATGTAACCCCCCCCTAATGTGTAAGGATCGATTTGTGAGATTATTGCAGAAATACAGTCCACTCAACATCATACCAATTGCTATCGAAATATATAAATTAATGTAAATATAAATTCTATATAAATTCATATAAATTAATATATGTAAATCTCACAGGTCGGTACCCACAAGTCTCTACTCAGTTACAAGACTTCAACCAAATTGGGACTTCTTCAGCTTTCTAATGCTGTAGCATTGGAATCTGCAAACAATATTAATGCTATTGTTGCTGAATTTTCTGATCGATTTGAACCCATACATTGTTCTACTGATAGCAAAGTTCATCTACACATCAACCCAGATGATTCAAGTTGCCGAGGAATATGCACACTCTGTAACCTGTGATGCAGTCCCTAAGGCTCTCACTCTTGATGAAATCCGTACTGCAACCCTAGAGGACCCATCTCCGCAAGCAACAGTGGATGCATTGACTAAGAAAAAGTTTCCACGCATCCCACCCTCAGGATGTACCAAGATGCATTCAAAGCACTTGAACGCATCCAGACAGAATTACGTGTTACGCAACAACGCGACACTGTGCTGTGAGGTACTCGTATCGTCATTCCAGCAGCGTGCTCTAAATTTTGCACATCAAGGACAAGGACACCAAGGTCTTGTTAGGACCAAACAGTGCTACGAGAAAAGGTGTGTTTTTCCTGGCATTGATCGTCAAGCAAAGGACATGCATGATGCCTGTGTCCCTTGCCAAGCTGCAGTGGATATTTGAAGACCAACACCTCTACAACCTTCACCACTACCTGCTGCGCCATGGACGGAAGTATCGATGGACTTCTGCGGACCGCTACCAACTGGAGAGTACTTGATGGTAGTCATTGATGATCACTCACGTTATCCAGAAGTAGAAATCATCACTTCCACATCTGCAAAGTCTGTCATCCCGAAACTCGACAAGATCTTTTCAAACTTTGGCATTCTTGAAGTTGTCAAGACGGACAATGGACCGCCATTCAATGGACAAGACTTAGCCAGCTTTGCTGAGCATATTGGATTCAAACATCGCCGTGTGATGCCACTACATCCTCAAGCAAATGGAGAAGTCGAGAGATTCATGCAACCTCTCATAAAGCGGTACGCTGTTCTCATGCCAAAGGACGTTCCTGGAAGCAAGCTATGTATGCTTTTCTCAGGAACTACCGTGCAACACCACATGGAACACTGGGGAAGTCGCC
The DNA here is from genome assembly GCA_020271785.1 of Procambarus virginalis. Classification (NCBI taxonomy): domain Eukaryota; kingdom Metazoa; phylum Arthropoda; class Malacostraca; order Decapoda; family Cambaridae; genus Procambarus; species Procambarus virginalis. The sequence continues at coordinate 67,309,289 of WNGS01164437.1, read as the reverse complement.
TGGTGAACTCTTATTTGGACGTCCTATGAAAATCACACTACCTGTCATGCCAGCCGAGGTAACGGATAAACGTCTCCCTCAGAAGGATGCACTAGCCAAGGGCAAAATGAAAATTGCTCATGATCAATGTGCAAAGAAACAATTCATAAAGGTTGGAGACACTGTTCTAGTTAAAAAGAAAAAAGAGGGAAAGTTAGATATGCCGTATGATACAAAACCATATAAAGTGATTAGTGTAAAGGAACTATGGTAACAGCGAGTAATAGACATAGTATAACACGTAATATGGCTTATTTCAAAGTCATTCCAACTAGTGTAGAAAATGAAGAAGTGCAAAGTCGTACAAACGATAAAGAAAAAAAAAGTTATAACCCAACAAACAATTCATCAAGGATATTCTTGAATTTACGGACTCTCGTCCTGAATGTCATGTTAGCCCTAAGCAGTTTGATGATTGTGTTCTTATGTAATGCAAAGTATTTACTTATTATGCTAAACTAAATTTAATATTGTTTGAATAATGCAGATCTCTCATTCAATATTTTGTAACTTTGTAGTACAGTTTCTTTCATTTTTGTTTAACATTGCATTTGTATTTTTTAACTTTGATATCCTGTGTGGTGAAGATTAAGTTGATTAAATTCTTTGTGTGCTTAATTAATGTTAAATGTATGCAACATCTTTTCATATGTTAATAACTTACTTTGTGTTAATAACTTTGCTTTGTGCTACAAGCATGGTAGACATCTCTCCTTTACTTTAAAAAATGAATACAGGATGTCATGTTCATAGCAAACGACACCATCCGTTTGTATGCGCTGCGTTTCGTACGCCAGCAATAGAAAAACAACGGAGAGCGTACAGGACGCCCGCCAAGCTTGGAAGCTGCTAGTCGTGTATCTTTTATAAATATTAAAGTCAGTAACCAAGCAATGGCTTTATATCAACCCTACAACCAAGACTTCCTCAGCAACACACAACACTACAGATACCAGGCAGTTTACGACAGAAGTTGTGGTGTGTAATTGTTTCTTTGTCGTGTGAAAATGTCTATTGGTCACAAGAGCTTGGGTGTACATAGTGCAGCAGCTATCAGTAAAGTGTTTATACTTGCACATTGTTAAGACATACTTTAAAAGGCGTACTGTTTTTTCAGGTGTGAGGGACTCCAGGTCTTGTCCACCGTCCATTGCCAGTGTTGGTGATGCAGCTTCTGACACAGCACGAGGGACTACAGGTCTTGTTCACCATCCATTCTTGTTTATTAGAAATAAATTGTTTATAAGGAATCGAATGTGAAAGATAGTTAATTATGTATGGGTTTTAAAATTTATACAAAAGTTTCAATAAATAACTTGCAATTTTAAACAGGATTAAATATGGCATAGCAATTACACTAGAACTATTCAGCAGCTTTTATGACGTTCCAGGAATCCCACACCGCTAATAAACTCTACATATTCCAGGGGTCCCACGAGATACTAATGGCATCTGAGAGATACCAAAATGGTCTCCAATCAATGTCAGTAAAAATGCAGATGCATCAGCCAGGAACCCCCGCAGCACCAGGCAGCAGCACCAGTCACACACCGGGCAGCAGCACCAGTCGCACACCGGGCAGCAGCACTAGTCGCACATGAGTAAATGAAACTAGGGGGAGGAAATAGGAGACCAGACACTGGATACAGAATGGGAGATGGTTCTTTACGAGACGAACAGCGAGAAAGAACTAGGGGTTGATATCACTCAAAACCTATCTCCTGAAGCCCACATCAAAAGAATAACATCTGCGGCGTATGTGAGGCTGGCTAACATCAGAACTGCCTTCAGAAACTGTGTGTAAACTTTCAGAACCATGTATACCACGTATGTAAGGCCATCCTGGAGTATGTGGCCCCGGCATGGAGCCCGTACCTTGTCAAGCACAACTCCCTCCCCATCCGGCCCGTTGGCGCCGTGAAGGGGGCTTGATGGTCGGCTGCCGGAGTGTGATGCTCCATGGGACAGTCCTCTGTCCTTTCGTTGCCTTAGGCTCCTGCTGCTGTCCTCTCCAATTGTGCTGGATCACTTTTCCTTTTTCTTATGTTTCGTTTTTCACCCCCCTCTTCTTCTATCTGCTTGTCGTTTCCTTCTGACTTTTACTTGTTTCGGTTATTCTTTTCGGCTTTTTCTATTTTGATGCCCGGGTTCTTGGGGAGGCATACTCTTGCACCTGTAGAACTGTAGTACCCAACGTCTTGAACGAGGGGACCCTTTTATTGTTAATCCTCCTTTCGTCACTGAACCTGATCTCGACGGACTGACAGTTCTTAAGGTGGCGTTTGTGGGGCGTATACTCACGACGCACCACTAGGGGCCACGGCATGATCAGCAATAGCTTCTTGTTGGGTGTCCTGCCTCTAATTGTGGCTCCATGGTGGGTGTGGGGGCACATTCGTGAATGAAAGTCTTTCCTCGTTTCTATGGCAGATAATGTTTCCCTTGTACCTTTTCAGGCTCGTGGGTTGGGCGACCAAGCCCCCCAAGTCGGACTGTGTTGGAAGACCAGGCCCTGTAGCCCCCGCTGCATTGGGCCCCGACTTTGCTCCTACTTTGACCCTCCTGACTACTCCTCTCCCTCTCTGTGGAAAGGTCTAGTTCCCAGCCCCAGTGGTGACCACATCGTCCCCTGTCACGGCTCCGTCTCTCATTGTGACTACTGCGCCTTTTACCCCTTCTCACTCTCGGGGTTCTCAACGTCGTCCCCGCCACGGCTGCACTCGCACGATCCCTTCTCATACTTACAACGTCTTGTTTGGTTCCGCTACATGGGCTAAATACGTTGATCTCCAGCATCTGGATTCTACTACTCCTGACGATTTCTCCCTCCATAAACACCTTTATTGATTCAGTAGATGCCTCTGTTACTTTTAACCCCACCAATTACAGTATGTGTGTCGTTGCTGTTCCTTCTCAGGATGCAGCTACTCGCTTAGCCGCTTTGTCCTGCATTGGGGAGACCCCTGTTCGGGTCTCCAAAAACGCTCGGCTTAAATGCCAGTGTTAGCACTGTTCTTTTCCCACACCATGTTGCTACTGGTGCTAGGGACCTCAAAGACTTCCATGAGGATATTAAACATATCCTCGAAGCCTAAGGCCATTTTGTCCTCCAGGTGTACACGTTTACTCGACCCCTCGTGGTCGTCGCCGCCAACCCCTTCGAGTTGTAAAAATCACCTTTGATAGTAGGGCCCTTCCGCCCTTTACTATTCTTGCCGGTGCCAGAAGCTCCGTTCAGGAGTACATCCCTCTCCTAGACTTTGCAATAAGTGTTGGAAGTTTGGGCACGGTGTACTCAAGTGCAAAAGTACTGTGTATCTATGCCCCATGTGTGGGGCCGATGATCATTCGAAGTCCGAGTGCACTTCTACCCAGGCTTGCTGCCTCAATTGCGGTGAGGCCAACCTTACCTTCTCACTCTCGTGTATACACTACAAACTGGAGGAAGCCGTCCTCAACTTGAAACACCGTGATCGTCTGACTTTTCCTGAAGCAAGATGCCAAGTTCGTCGTCTCACCCTTTCGCGGTGTATCCTACACTCGCGTTTGCGTTCCACCTCTCCTCGTCCTTCCCACCTTCCTCAGTCTCACAACTGTTTCCAGGCCTTAGACCCAAACACGCGCCTCCACCTCCTCCCCTATTCCTTTGCGTCATGTCCCGAAAGGTTTCCTTCCTGGTTCTCCACCTGGAGTTTCCCCTCTTCCTGCCCAGTCCACCATATCTCCTATGTCATCTTTCCCATCTCCTCCCACTCTTTCTTCCCAACCCTCCCCCCAGTCTCTTGACCCTCCATGCCGTCTGTCTGTCCAGGCTGATGTCCATCATCCTACCAGCAATCTTGTGTAGTTCGCTCCCGTTCCTCTTCTCCTGCTCAGACCATCGAGTCTGTCGCCTGGTACGTTGTTACTGGCACACCTGTCTCATCGAGTCAGAAATGTAAGACTGGATCCCCTCCTTCTTCCTCCCCAGCGGGTAAGAAGGTATCGCTTTCTTCCTCGCCCCCCTCTCTCTGACTCTATCACTACGTCCCTTCCCATTTCAGTGGTCGAGCCCCTGTCGCAGATATGGAGGTTTCTTTCGTCCCGATTCCCTCTCGGTTGCTGCCCTTGCTGAGGTGCACTCCCTGATTCCTGCCCTCCCCCCCTTCTCTAGCTGTCCTTGACTGCCGTTCTCAGTTGTCTCCTCCAGACCCCGTCAATCCGCCTCTAGTCTGTCCTCCCGCTCTCTTCCCTCCTAATGAAGTTTACCCTTCCCTCCTAAGTTACTAAGTTTACCCATGCCCCCTAACCCTGATTTTGGAGACCCTGCTCCTGATCCTGAGATTCTTTAATAAACTGTGTTCTTCTTTACATTGGTTTCTTTATTGTTCTCTGTTACTGTCCTTTCTCTTTCATAATGTCTATCCTTCAGTGGAATATTCATGGATTTTATGCCAACTTCCATGAACTCCAACTTCTAATTACAGTTTTCACCACATTGTTCTGCTGCCTGTGTTTTTGTGGGTAAATGGTATACAGTGTCATGGAGAGGTGGGCTGGGGCCCCGCTAGAAAGGGGCTGCTAGGGGCTCAGAAGGCAGAATATTCAGCCCCTCCAACTCTTGGGATTCACCAGTATCTCCTGGTCCCACAGGAGAGGACAAGTAATACCCACCACCACAGGTCTTTGCCCCCCACCACTAGGAGTGCCACTGATTCACCCTAGGAGCCCTTCAGTCAACCACGGGGAAACTGCTATTAGCAATTCCGGCCTAGACCCTTGGAGAAGTGAAGGAACACCCAGGCTTACCTTTTAACAATAACTTCCCCTGAATCTTGCCTGCCAGACAAAAAGTTGCAGGAATTCCTTTCCCGCATTTCACTATCTTCTTTTAACAAGGTCGCCAGCTGGGTTGAGATCTCTGCACCCCAGCAGTGCAGTTCAGTGGGTGTATTCTATAATGCTTGTTGCCAAAGTGTTGCTTTGCTACTCTCCAGTCACTATATTGCTTGTTGCCAAAGTGTTGTCACCATTTCGGCTCTGATACTGGGTGGATGGCCTCGGGTACACTTTTATATAAGTCTATGCTGCTTTACCACTCTCCAGACAACAAAATCTGCCATAGAAAACGTGATGTTTCCTAAGTGGGACTATTATATCCCTCGTGTATGCTCATAGAGATTATTATGGAGTCGCACTTAAACACCATAATAAAATATGTGAATTAACTGACATAAGCTACATGATCACATATACAATTAAATTCAATACAGGCATAGTAAATAAGAATAAACAATCTAGAGATCGTCAGCAACTCTTCTTTCACGATCTCCAACAACTCCTTCAACTGGGCAGATTAAAAAAAATGAGGAGCCCCACACACACTCACAGAGGGGGCCTCTTTGTCGCCACCTCTTCAACTTCCCCGTCGTCCAAACACAGTCCTCTTCAACAGTCCTGGACACAAGCTGTTCTGCAGTCTATCCTACTACTAATGTATCAATGTTATACTGTAACATACATAGGTAAATATCGTGGCCTACTCAAACAAGGGGTAATGGGAAGAAAATTGATCTACCTTTACATTCCTGGCTCACGACGCCTGTCCCTCGATGGTGTGAGGTTCCCACGCTTCCTGAGTCGGTCCTTGACGATCCAGGAACGTTCCACAAGTCCTCAGGTGTCGTGAAGTCATCGCCGAACCACTCCCAGTGTTTCAGGTATCCCAATCAAGGTTCACCATTGGGCACTGAGCTAATCACTGTAAGCACACACTCGTCCCTTCCACAAGGCGTTGCTCCTTGCCCTAAGAACGGTGTCGTCCCTCCAAAATCCTAAGTGAATGTGACCCGGTCACAGCTAGGCCTGCCTGCCACACTTTCCAGACCCTCTAGCGTCAGGCGGCACCCCTCCAGCGTCGTCGCCAACAGATTCTTCAAGTTCTGGCACGTCTCTGCTCAATGAACTTGGTTTCTTCTTCCTTCCCCCCTCCCCGCTCAGTTCGTTGCTGCCGTGAGGGGGGGGGGAGCTTAGTGGGCGGCTGCCAGAGTGTGATGCTTCTTGGGACAGTCCTCTGTCCTGTTGTAGCCTTGTGCTCCTGCTGCTGTCCTCTCCAATTGTGCTGAGCACCATTTCCTATTCTGCCCATTTCGTTTTTTCCCCCTCTTCTCCTATCTGCTTGCCGTTTCCTGCCGATCTTTTGCTTGTTTTGGTACTTCCTTTGGACTTCTTTTATTTTGACGCACGGGTGCTTGAGGAGGCATACTCTTGCACCCGTAGAACTGTAGTACCCAACGTCAACAGCGAGGGGAATCTTTTATTGTCAATCCCCCTTTCGTCACTGAACCCAATCTCGACGGACTGTCGGTTCTTAAGGTGGCGTTTGTGGGGGCGTATACTCATGACGCACCCCAGGGAGGCCCTGGCATGATCGGCGATAGCTTCTTGTTGGGTGTCCTGCCTCTAATTGTGGCTTCATGGTGGGTGTGGGGCCACATTCGTGAATGAATGTTTCTTTTCGTAGCGATGATATATACTGTTTCAACTGTTAATTCTTTACCTTCTCAGGCTCGTGGGGTGGGCGACCAAGCCCCCGAGTCGGTCCGTGTTGGAAGACCGGCCTCTGTAGCCTCTGCTGCATTGGGCCCCGACCTTGCTCCTCCTTTGGCCTCTCTGACTCCTCCCATCGGCTCCCATCCCTCTTATGTGGTTGGGTCGAACCCCAGGCCCCCAGTGGTGACTACCTCGTCCCCTGGCGCGGCTTCGTTTCTGATTGTGACTACTGTGCCTTTTACCCCCGTCACCTCCGGGGGTTTTCAACGCCGTTCCCACCATGGCCGCACTCCAACATCCCTTCCCATAATAATACCTACAACACCTTGTTTGGTCCCGCTACGTGGGCTAAATACTTTGATCTCTACCATCTCGATTCTTTTACTCCTGACGATTTCTCCCTCCATAAACACCTTGTTGATTCAGTAGATGCCTCTGTTACTTTTAACTCCACCAGTTATGGTACGCGTGTCGTTGCTGCTCCTTCTCAGGATGCAGCTACTCACTTAGCCGCTTTGTCCTGCATTGGCGAGATCCCTGTCCGGGTCTCCAAGAACGTTCGGTTAAATGCCAGTGTTGGCACTGTTCTCCTCCCACACCATGTTGCAACTGGTGTTCGGGACCTCAAAGATTGCCAGGAGGATATTAAACATATCCTTGAAGCCGAAGGCCATTCTGACCTCCAGGTGGACACGTTTACTCGATCCCCTCGTGGTCATCGCCGTCAGCCCCTTCGAGTTGTAAAAATCACCTTTGATAGTAGGGCCCTTCTGCCCTCTGTTATTCTTGCCGGTGCCAGATGCTCCGTTCAGGAGTACATTCCCTTTTCTAGACTATGCGCTAAGTGTTGGAAGTTCGGGCACGGTGTCCTCAAATGCACCAGTACTGTGTATCTGTGCCCCTTGTGTAGGGACGATAGTCATTCTAAGTCCGAGTGCACTTCTCCCCAGGCTCGCTGCCTCAATTGCAGTGAAGCCCACCCTACCTTCTCACGCTCGTGTATGCACTACAAACTCGAGGAAGCCGTCCTCAACTTGAAGCACCGTGATCGTCTGTCTTTTCCTGAAGCGAGACGTCAAGTTCGTCGTCTCGCCTCTTTCGCGGGCGTCTCCTATGCTCGCGTGTTGCGTTCTACCTCTCCTCGTCCTTCCCGTCTTCCTCAGTCTCATAACCGCTTCCAGACCTTAAACCCGACCACACCCACCACCTCCTCCCCTATTCCTTTGCCTCCTGTCCCAGATGGTCTCCCTCCTGGTTCTCCTTCTGGAATATCCCCCCTTCCTACCCAGTCCGCCATATCTCCTTTGTCTTCTTCCCCATCTCCCCCCACTCTTTCTTCCCGACCCTCTCCCCAGTCTCTTGACCCACCACACCACCTGTCAGTCCAGTCTGATATTCATAATCCTCCCAGCAATCTTCGTGTTGTTCGCTCTCGTTCCTCTTCTCCTGCTGAGACCATTGAGTCTGTCGCCCGGTACGTTGTTACTGGAACGCCTGTCTCTTCGAGTCAGAAACGTAAGCCTGGTTCCTCTCCTTCTTCCTCTCCGGCGGGTAAGAAGGTTTTGCTTTCTTCCTCACCCCTCCCTCTGACTCTGTCACTACTTCCCCTCCCATTTCAGTAGTCGAACCCCCTGTCTCTGATATGGAGATTTCTTCCGTGCCCGTTTCCCTCTCTGTTGCTGCCCTTCCTGAGGGGCACTCCCTGATTTCTGCCCCCCCCCCCTCCTCCGACTGTCCTTGCCTGCCCCTCTCAGTTGTCTCCTCCTCCTCCGGACCCCGTCAGTCTGCCTCTGGTCTGTTCTCTCGCTCCCTTCCCTCTCTCCTTACTAAGTTTACTCATGCCCCCTAACCCTGATTTTGCCGAACCTGCTCCTGATCCAGACCCTGATCCTGGCCCTGCTCCTGACCCTGATCCTGACCCTGCTCCTGACCCTGATCCTGACCCTGCTCCTGACCCTGATCCTGACCCTGCTCCTGACCCTGATCCTGACCCTGATCCTGAGATTCTTTAATAAACTCTGTTCCTCTTTACCTGTATTTCTTTCTTGTTCTCTGTTACTGTCCCTTCTCTTTGATAATGTCTATTCTTCAGTGGAATATTCGTGGATTTTATGCCATCTTCCATGAACTCCCACTTCTCATTACACAATTTACACCACTTTGTGTTTGTCTCCAGGAGCCCATGTTTGGTGCTCGTCCTGGTCACTTTCGTGGTTATTCCTTTCTTTCTCCCCCCCCCCCCCACAGCCCTTGCTGGGGCCCATAACTCCACTGCTCTCTTAATTTGTTCTGATATTCCCTTCGTCCCCCTACTTCTTCCGTTCCCTCTCCATTGTTCTGCTTCCCGTGTTTCTGTGGGTAAATGGTATACAGTCTGTTCCATTTATCTCCCTCCAAATGTCACTCTTTCCCTTCCTGATCTTGAGCACCTCCTGGACTCCTTGCAGGAGCCGGTGCTCCTTTTGGGTAATTTCAAATGTCGACATTCCCTCTGGGGTGATGTTCTGACAAACACCCGAGGCCGTCTTCACGAACCGTTCGTCCTCGCTTAATCTCTATATCTTCTGAATTTTGGTGAGCCCACTCACGTGGACTCTCGAACTCGCACCCTTTCCTGTCTTGATCTTTCTCTATGCTCGTCGTCCCTCTACTTAGATTTCTCGCGGCAGGTTCTTGATGACCTCCATAACAGTGATCATTTCCCCATCCTCGTTTCCTTTTTCTCTTTCCGCCCTCCCCTTTCCTTCCCTAGGTGGCAGTTTGCCAAGGCTGACTGGTGCCTATTCACCCTCTGTGCTACTCTCTCTGACCTCTCCTCTCTGCCTCTTCCTCGCGCCCTCCTCCTTTTTTATGACACTGTCTTTTTTATGACAGCGTGCAGCATGGAAAAAACACCGCCGCCGGCAGACGGCTGATTCTTGTATTCTGTATCGGAAGGCAAGTGCGGTGGCCCATAGGACCATCCGTACTGCTAAACGTGAGAGTTGGAAATCTTATGTTTCCACCATTACGTCCGATACTCCTCTACCGCAGATCTGGAAGAAGATCCGCAAGATTGCGGCCAAGTTCGTTCCAGATGTCTCGCCGGTTCTCCACCTCCGTGGGACTCTTGTTGCGGATCCAGTGAGGGTCGCGGCTGAACTGGGTTCCCACTTTTCTTCTGTTAGCTCTGGTTCTCATCTTCCTCAATCCTTCCTTCTCCATAAGCCTGTTCTTGAATCTTCTCCTTTAGATTTCCACACTCATCTCCGCCTTCCCAATAACGATCCTTTCTCTCTTTCTGAACTTCATTCTGCCCTGGCCCTCTGCAAATCTATGGCAGTGGGCTCGGATGAGGTTCATTATGAGATGGTGTAGTGCACGTCTCGGTATATACTGAGTCTGTATAACCAGGGCTGGGAGTTGTCGTCCGTCCCTGAGAACTGGCTCGATGCCATTGTACTCCCTATTCCGAAACCAGGGTCTCTCAGTACGTCCCCTAAGGACTTCCGCCCTATTGCTCTCACGAGTTGTGTGCAAGCTCTTTGAGCATATGGTAAATGTTCGTCTGATGTGGTTCTTGGAACACCATCACCACCACTCTCCTCCTCAGTTTGGTTTTCGAAAGTGCTACAGCAAGACTGATGTCCTGGTGAACTTGGTCTGTATTCGTACTGATTTTGCTGTGAAGACCTCCATTGTTGCTGTCCTTTATGACCTAGAAAAGGCTAATGACACGACTTGGAGATACCATATTCTGTCCCAAACAAGTTCTTTTGGCTTTCGTGGTAATCTCTCTCTTTCTTCAAAGCTTCCACTCTCGTCGTACCTTTCGAGTCAGGCTTGGTACCACTCGCTCTCTGCCTCTTTTTGGCATTATGTTGGTGTACCCCAAGGTAATGTTCTGAGCACTACTCTTTTTCTGGTTGCCCTCAATGGTCTTCTTTCCTCCCTTCCTTCTAGAATCTTCTCTGCTCTTTAAGTTGACGATCTTACTCTTTGCTGTCGAGGTAATGATTCGCCTCTTCTTCAACGGCGGCTTCAACTTGCGATTGATGCTGTGTCAAATTGGGCCACCAATCATGGCTTCAAGTTCTCTACTACTAAGACATGTGCCATGACTTTTACTCGGAAGCGGACAGTTCTTCGTTCCTATTTGTCACTTTATGGTCATCCCCTTGAGTACAAAGATTCCGCGAAGCTTTTGGGGTTATTCCTCGACACTCGTTTCTCTTGGTCTCCCCATATCTCTTACCTCCGTGTTGAGTGCTCTAAGGCCCTTACCCTCCTTCGAGTATTGTCCCATACTTCTTGGGGAGTGGATAGGTGCACTCAACTTGCTTTGCATTCCTCTCTCGTCCTGTCTAAGGTCGATTATGGTTGCCCTGCTTACTCGTCTGCTTCTCCTTCTGCTCTTTGCCGCCTTGATGCTTTGCACCATACTGGGCTGCGCCTCAGTTCGGGTGCCTTTCGTTCGACTCCCGTCCTTAGCTTGTATGTTGACACTGGCTTCCTGTCTCTCCAGGACCGCCGTGATCGCTACTGTCTTCACTATCTTGCGCGGTCCTTACAACATCCTTCCTCTCGCCTCTGTCGTGCTTTAACTTTTGCCCCTCCTGCGGTTCCTGTTCCTCTTCACCACCTCCCTCTTTCTGTTCGGTTATCTCGCTTACAGGATTCTCTTTCCGTTCGTGTTTCTAATGTTTCTCCTCGTGTTGGTCCTTCTTCGCCCCCGTGGAGAGTCCCCCTTCCGCAGTTTTGTACATCCTTGACCCGCGTCACTAAAGCTTTTACCCCTCCTACGGTTCTAAAACGCCTTTTCCTTGAGCACTTTTCTTCTCACTCCCACTCCGTTTCTGTCTTCACCGATGGGTCTAAGTCTGCGGACGGTGTTGGCTACTGTTGTTTTCCTGATCGCACTTACATGTGTCGCTTACCTCCGGAGACTAGCATCTTACAGCGGAGCTTTATGCTATTCTCTATGCTCTTTGTCTCCTGCTTTCTCGTTGTCAGTCTTCCTTTGTGGTAGTTGTTGACTCTCGTAGTGCCCTCATGGCGCTCGGGTCCTTTAATCAGGTTCATCCAGTAGTTGTCGAGATCCAGCATTGGCTGTTTCTTGTTCACAGTAAGTTTAAGTCGGTTGAGTTTTGTTGGGATCCCAGCCATATTGGCGTGTCTTTAAATGAGCGTGCAGATGCTGCTGCCAAGGAAGCTGTCCGCTCTTGTCCCATCTCTTGTAAAGGTATTCCATATTCCGACTTTTACCCGTTATCCATTCCTCCATCCTTACCCGTTGGCAGGCTTCTT
>WNGS01164437.1:67277133-67293894 GCA_020271785.1 Procambarus virginalis | reverse complement strand
TACAGTGAATTCTTAACTTACATATACAGTGTGTAAGTTGTTTATATTCTGAGGACATTTAGTGATAAGTTAACATTTATTACAGTTAAAATGGCAAATATACCTCAGTTTCCTGCATTTGATCCCGACTGTGACCAGACAAACCTGTCGCAGAGGTGACCAGATGGCTTAAAAGGTTTGAAAATTTTTTGATAGTTTTCTGACATCAAGTGCTGAAAGAAAACGTGCCTTTCTACTTCATTGTGTAGGTGATCGAGTTTGCGACATCTTTGACACACTGAAAGACACTGGTGGTGCCAAAGATTATGACATTGACAAAGCCAATTAACTGAACATTTCAAACCAAGACAAAACACTGCTATGGAAATTATGCATTTCAGAAGCCAAACAACTCTCTAATGAAACTGTTGATTAATACCACAAACGTTTACAAGGTTTGGCAGCCCATTGTGATTTGCTGATGTTGACAAAGAATGAAACGACAAAAATTGAAACATGCACATCTACACGTCCCCGTCGAAGAGCTCTAGAACTTGTCGATGATGAAAGTTATCTTACCAAGATACCGGATTTTGCTCGTCAAATGGAAGCTGCTGCACGTGATGACCATGTCATGGAGTGCAGTGCAAACAACTGTTCTACCACTGTTACTAACAGTGATGAGGTGCGTAAGGTTCAGGGAGGACACTGTGATCAAAGAAAATATCGTGGCAAACCTAACAGCAAATTGAGCGAGAACCACATCACAACTGGAGTCATGGAACAAGACTCAAGCAGTCACAACGACCCCCACAGAGGGTGTCAACAATAATGTTACAATTGTGGAGGAGACTACCCACACCAAGGTAATGTTTGTCCTGCTCAAGGTAAGAAATGCTATGAGTGTGAAAACTAGGTCATTTTGATGCTGTCTCTCGTTCCGCACTAAAGAAACCACAGTCAGTGAATAAAAGCACTGTATGAGGATCAGGTCATAGGGGTCGAGGCGGCAAACACAATATTGCACCTCATATCCAGAATGTTAATAATGTACAAAACATGTCATTATACCAAGTTTCAGATGACAGTGAATGTGATTATACTTATGAAGTACAAGCAATCACAGAATGGAATGATCTTCCAAACAACACAGAGATTATAGTATACATTGCTGGTATTTGTCTCAAAGTTCTCATTGACACTGGATCAAAGATTGACACCATTGCTGAGTGCCACTATGAGAAATTCAAAAAAGTTCCCAAATCTTGAGAACTATAATGGCAAATCCACTGCCTATTCTTCAAAGGTAGCCTTGCCAGTGATTGGAACTTTCACTGCAGAGATTAAGTCAAAGAGTGCAATGCTCATTACTACATTCCATGTTGTTAGGAATGCAAAGGAGTCTTGTCGGAAAATCCGACACCATTTACTAATATCAATCCAATTTGCAGATAATATTGCTGCTGTGTTGTATACACAAGTTAACCCATAGAAAATGTAACTTGTAGTGGAATTTTCCATCTATAGAAAACGGGATATCATTGCTACATACTATTATAATTCACCAGCTATTGTGTTGGAATTATTCTTAAATACATTAGTCTTTGGACTTTTACCATCATAAACCATCTTATTTAAATTAACTTAATTATCAGAATCAAAATAGAGTAAATGTGACCCTTCTATCAAGTTACTGACATCTCTACAAAGTGAGGGAGGCGTCAGTCAGTAAGATGTGGTCAGCCATTGGCGCAGGGAGCAAATTCGGCTCCTATCATCAGCCATTGTTATTGTTAAGACCAGAGTCGTTGGAGCGAGTAACAGCTCATATAAATTCTCTTGGACGAAGTGTGACGAAGATCAGAGTAGTGGTCTTCCATCATCAACACGCTGTCAACAAATACAAGGGAGGTGTCTTTCCGAAACCCGTTTACCTAATCATTTTGGCCATTAATGTTAGGTAGATATTATTGGGCAACCGGTTAGAACACGAATGATCGACTCAAAAAAGGTAATTAAGCCTTGGTCTATACGATTCATTATACAGTGTTTTCTCTGATATACCTGTCATATATTAGGATTCTGGCTTTATAGCAAGCGCCCTTTGACAGGCCAAGAAGAGGAAGCAAGACTTGGCATCAGTTACTGGGTGTTGGAAACTGCCTCAAAATAGGATAATTTGGTGTCTACATCCTAATTATATCTGGTGAACTAAGCCTGCTGTATTATAAGATAACCCGCCAAACACACACCGAAACTACGACGTTGATACAACGTTCGAACAAGTTTTAACACCTCCTAACCAGTTATAACAACCAATATAGCAAGTTGTAACAACGTTCTAATACGTCATGAACACGTTAAGCCAAGATGTAACAACTTTATTACAAGTTGTAACAAGCGGAAAATAGAGTCAGTTTCGGTTTGTGTTTCCAGAGAAGGAACCTCCTCAATGTATACTAATGTGTAGTTAATACTGTAGTTTGATTGGCTGCATATATATAATTTAATATAAACCCCCCTAATGTGTAAGGATCGATTTGTGAGATTATTGCAGAAATACAGTCCACTCAACATCATTCCAATTGCTATCGAAATATATAAATTAATGTAAATATAAATTTTATATAAATTCATATAAATTAAATATGTATAAATCTCACAGGTTGGTACCCACATTGTTTGGACCTTCAGAACCGGATTATTTGGTCCTTTGAACCCACATTATTGGTCATCTTCGAGTCGGATGACAGATTATTTCGTCATCTTAGTACCGGATGAACAAGTTAACCAGTGGATTCATTAAATATTCTAGTGCAGTGTGATTTATACAAAGCCAGTCAAAGCCGGCTGCATTGCCTCGAGCGAGCTCAGGAGCCCCTGAAGCCCAATTCAACCTGATTCAGCGGTTTCATGGTCACCCACGTATTTGGAGGGTTCTTATTCCATGAAATGACAGCGCTAATATTGAAGCCAGCCAAATTAGTGGTTGTGTCTTCGAGATTGTTCACGGATTTCGTGGTGCTAAATTTCGCGAGAGATTACGAATTTTGTGGAGTTAATTTTGCGAGGTCACTAATAATATTTAATACTTCTTGATAATATTAGAAGTTTCACAGAGGCGCACGGGAGCAAATTCGGCTCCTGTTAATTTCTCTTGGACGGCTATGATCTGGCAGTAAAACTCCTAAGGATAATTATGCTGATCCAGAAGTAAGAACATGACATTTAGTTCATGAGCTGTTGCATTTACCCCCACCGGAGGCTTCAGCTGATTCACTCCAAGTCTTCAAGCTGGAGGTAGAATCATTGATCAATGCCCTCAGCCTGACAGCAGATACAAACGGGGCTGAGTGGGTCTTGAAAATAATTGTCCAGGAGAAAATACCTAGGGACGTATTGAGACAAATGAGTGCTCATTACAATAAAAGCATCTTATCCATGAATGAAATATCTGAAGGTTTAAAGTCAGTAATTCATCAATTACGAACACATGACAAATTAAACCACCAAGTAAACCCTCAGAAACCAATAATAGTAAACCACAGAGTACCAAAGGTACTCCAAATCAATCTAGACAATATAATTCAACACCAAAGTGGAACAGTGGCAGTGTGGGCGTATATGCAGTGGGACCCTCCAAGCCTATAGTTACTGTGTCACCCAAGAACGTGACACCAAAGGGTATGGGAAGCTATGGAACATGTTTGTTCTGCAATGAGAAACATTCAATGTACCACTGCCCTAATTTTCCTGATAGTGACGCCCGTGTTGAGCGACTCAAAGATTTGCAACATTGCACGAGGTGCCTGAGGAAACATAACATCAACGACTGTGATACCCAATTATACACCTGTAATAGGTGTAACAAAGGTCGGCACCATGCAGCATTGTGCAGAGACACCAAAACAACGTCTCCAAACCCCAAAGTGGAAGATAACATTCCCACCACAGTACAGTACTGCAAGGTGCAACAAACAACAAGTGTCCCATCGGCAAAGTCTAAAGGTAATACGACTTTGCCTACTGCCCAAATTACCATCCAGAATAAGAGGGCCAAGGTCCATACCCGTGGGTTGTTTGACCAAGGGTCCCAGAGAACATACGTCACTAAAAAGTTGGTAGATGAACTACAATTAAAGCCTGTAGCCCAGACGACATTCAACATCTTAGGGTTTAAGACAGATGCAGGACCTCAAGTCTACCAGGTGGTACAACCATCAGTACGTTTAGGCAGGTACGTCTGTCAAGTACAAGCCATTGTGGTGGACAAAATACCAGTAGACCTACAAGTTCAAGGTCTGAGAGCAACAGCCAAATTCCTGAGAAATAGAGGAATAAAATTGGCAGATAATATTAAGTCTGATCACCTCACCAACTTCGATCTCCTTGTAGGGACGGACTACTACCATCGATTCATCGGTAGCCCTACTAAATATCAGGGCATAACCATGCTAAATTCTGCAGGAGGTAAATTACTCTCAGGCCCAGTATAAGCCTGAGGAGACCTATGACTGCAGATAAACAATACCAATAGAAATCTAAATTTGTCAGCTGATAATATATCTCCAGTAGCATTATACTAAGGAGATTACAGCTGACTATAGCAACAGAGGTTGATGATATCATCATTTAAAGCTGAAGATGAGTTCATGAGGCCTTCAGTGGCAAATCAGTGAACAGTAGCCTAAACAGCTACAAGTCACTGCGACCAATGTCACTGAACCCACTGCAGTCTCAGAACCATACTTAGCTTTAGTGATGGGCTATTCAATCCTCTGAATCAATTAACTAAATTAAACCCCAATAAATCTGACGACTGATTTTGATACATTTATTATTTAATCAAGATGAATTCCATGGCCTCAGTGTTTATATATCAGTGACCAGTTACCTGAAGAAGCTTCATGTTATATCTAATGTCACTGATCTCACTGCAGTCCCTGAATCATACTTGACTGTAGTACTTGATCACATTCAGTCTTCTGGGTTAAATAATATGTATTTAGGCTTGAATTTTAGCCTTTCAAGAGTTAACAGGGAAATGAAATCGCATTAGACTTCTAACCCGTGCAACTCGAGTACGGGACATCTGCCCTGTATGAACAACGCACACATGTGTGATTACTAACTACTAACATCAAATTAATCTAATAATTCGAAGGAGGAGTATGGTGTTCGTCTCTTCTAAATAGGACTTCGACCCGTGAGCAGCCCCCCGGGGAATTATGTCGGAAAATCCGACACCATTTACTAATATCAATCCAATTTGCAGGTAATATTGCTGCTGTGTTGTATACACAAGTTAACCCATAGAAAATGTAACTTGTAGTGGAATTTTCCGTCTATAGAAAATGGGATATCATTGCCACATACTATTATAATTCACCAGCTATTGTGTTGGAATTGTTCTTAAATACACTAGTCTTTGGACTTTTACCATCATAAACCATCTTATTTAAATTAACTTAATTATCAGCATCAAAATAGAGTAAATGTGACCCTTCTATCAAGTTACTGACATCTCTACAAAGTGAGGGAGGCGTCAGTCAGCAGGGTGTGGTCAGCCATTGGCGCAGGGAGCAAATTCGGCTCCTATCATCAGCCATTGTTATTGTTAAGACTAGAGTCGTTGGAGCGAGTAACAGCTCCTATAAACTCTCTTGGACGAAGTGTGACGAAGATCAGAGTAGTGGTCTTCCATCATCAACACGCTGTCAACAAATACAAGGGAGGTGTCTTTCCGAAACCCGTTTATCTAATCATTTTGTCCATTAATGTTAGGTAGATATTATTGGGCAACCAGTTAGAACACGAATGATCGACTCAAAAAAGGTAATTAAGCCTTGGTCTATATGATTAATTATACAGTGTTTTCTCTGATATACCTGTCATATATTAGGATTCTGGCTTTATAGCAAGCGCCCTTTGACAGGTCAAGAAGAGGAAGCAAGACTTGGCATCAGTTACTGGGTGTTGGAAACTGCCTCAAAATAGGATAATTTGGTGTCTATATCCTAGTTATATCTGGTGAACTAAGCCTGCTGTATAATAAGATAAGGAACCTCCTCAATGTATACTAATGTAGTTAATACTGTAGTTTGACTGGCTGCATATATATAAATTTAATATAACCCCCCCTAATGTGTAAGGATCGATTTGTGAGATTATTGCAGAAATACAGTCCACTCAACATCATACCAATTGCTATCGAAATATATAAATTAACGTAAATATAAATTCTATATAAATTCATATAAATTAAATATATAAATCTCGCAGGTCTGTACCCACAAGTCTCTACTCAGTTACAAGACTTCAACCAAATTGGGACTACTTCAGCTTTTAATGCTGTAGCATTGGAATCTGCAAACAATATTGATGCTATTGTTGCTGAATTTTCTGATCGATTTGAACCCATACATTGTTCTACTGATAGCAAAGTTCATCTGCACATCAACCCAGATGTAATTCAAGTTGCCGAGGAATATGCACACTCTGTAACCTGTGATGCAGTCCCTAAGGCTCTCACTCTTGATGAAATCCGTACTGCAACCCTAGAGGACCCAACTCCGCAAGCAACAGTGGATGCATTGACTAAGAAAAAGTTTCCACGCATCCCACCCCAGGAGTGTACCAAGATGCATTCAAAGCACTTGAACGCATCCAGACAGAATTAAGTATTATGCAACAACGCGACACTGTGCTGCGAGGTACTCGTATCGTCATTCCAGCAGCGTGCTCTAAATCTTGCACATCAAGGACAAGGACACCAAGGTCTTGTTAGGACCAAACAGCTGCTACGAGAAAAGGTGTGTTTCCTGGCATTGATCGTCAAGCAAAGGACATGCATGATGCCTGTGTCCCTTGCCAAGCTGCAGTGGATACTTCAAGACCAACACCTCTACAACCTTCACCACTACCTGCTGCGCCATGGACGGAAGTATCGATGGACTTCTGCGGACCGCTACCAACTGGAGAGTACTTGATGGTAGTCATTGATGATCACTCACGTTATCCAGAAGTAGAAATCATCACTTCCACATCTGCAAAGTCTGTCATCCCGAACTCGACAAGATCTTTTCAAACTTTGGCATTCCTGAAGTTGTCAATATGGACAATGGACCGCCATTCAATGGACAAGACTTAGCCAGCTTTGCTGAGCATATTGGATTCAAACATCGCCGTGTGATGCCACTACATCCTCAAGCAAATGGAGAAGTCGAGAGATTCATGCAACCTCTCATAAAAGCGGTACGCTGTTCTCATGCCAAAGGACGTTCCTGGAAGCAAGCTATGTATGCTTTTCTCAGGAACTACCGTGCAACACCACATGGAACACTGGGGAAGTCGCCTGGTGAACTCTTATTTGGACGTCCTATGAAAATCACACTACCTGTCATGCCAGCCGAGGTAACGGATAAACGTCTCCCTCAGAAGGATGCACTAGCCAAGGGCAAAATGAAAATTGCTCATGATCAATGTGCAAAGAAACAATTCATAAAGGTTGGAGACACTGTTCTAGTTAAAAGAAAAAAAGAGGGAAAGTTAGATATGCCGTATGATACAAAACCATATAAAGTGATTAGTGTAAAAGGAACTATGGTAACAGCGAGTAATAGAGATCATAGTATAACACGTAATATGGCTTATTTCAAAGTCATTCCAACTAGTGTAGAAAATGAAGAAGTGCAAAGTCGTACAAACGATAAAGAAAAAAAAAAGTTATAACCCAACAAACAATTCATCAAGGGATATTCTTGAATTTACGGACTCTCGTCCTGAATGTCATGTTAGCCCTAAGCAGTTTGATGATTGTGTTCTTATGTAATGCAAAGTATTTACTTATTATGCTAAACTAAATTTAATATTGTTTGAATAATGCAGATCTCTCATTCATATTTTGTAACTTTATAGTACAGTTTCTTTCATTTTTGTTTAACATTGCATTTGTATTTTTTACTTTGATATCCTGTGTGGTGAAGATTAAGTTGATTAAATTCTTGTGTGCTTAATTAATGTTAAATGTATGCAACATCTTTTCATATGTTAATAACTTACTTTGTGTTAATAACTTTGCTTTGTGCTACAAGCATGGTAGACATCTCTCCTTTACTTTAAAAGAATGAATACAGGATGTCATGTTCATAGCAAACGACACCATCCGTTTGTATGCGCTGCGTTTCGTACGCCAGCAATAGAAAAACACGGAGAGCGTACAGGACGCCCGCCAAGCTTGGAAGCTGCTAGTCGTGTATCTTTTATAAATATTAAAGTCAGTAACCAAGCAATGGCTTTATATCAACCCTACAACCAAGACTTCCTCAGCAACACACAACACTACAGATACCAGGCAGTTTACGACAGAAGTTGTGGTGTGTAATTGTTTCTTTGTCGTGTGAAAATGTCTATTGGTCACAAGAGCTTGGGTGTACATAGTGCAGCAGCTATCAGTAAAGTGTTTATACTTGCACATTGTTAAGACATACTTTAAAATGGCGTACTGTTTTTTCAGGTGTGAGGGACTCCAGGTCTTGTCCACCGTCCATTGCCAGTGTTGGTGATGCAGCTTCTGACACAGCACGAGGGACTACAGGTCTTGTTCACCATCCATTCTTGTTTATTAGAAATAAATTGTTTATAAGGAATCGAATGTGAAAGATATTTAATTATGTATGGGTTTTAAATTTATACAAAGTTTTCAATAAATAACTTGCAATTTTAAACAGGATTAAATATGGCATAGCAATTACACTAGAACTTATTCAGCAGCTTTATGACGTTCCAGGAATCCCACACCGCTAATAAACTCTACATATTCCAGGGGTCCCACGAGATACTAATGGCATCTGAGAGATACCAAAATGGTCTCCAATCAATGTCAGTAAAAAATGCAGATGCATCAGCCAGGAGCACCAGTTGCACACCAGGCAGCAGCACCAGTCCACACCGATCAGGAATCACACCGATTCAGCAGCACCAGTCCAAAGCCACCCCCGCACGCAAGTGAGTACATTAGTCCGTGCACAGCACCAGTCGCACACCGGGCAGCAGCACTAGTCGCACATGGTAAATGAAACTAGGGGAGGAAATAGGAGACCAGACACTGGATACAGAATGGGAGATGGTTCTTTACGAGACGAACAGCGAGAAAGAACTAGGGTTGATATCACTCAAAACCTATCTCCTGAAGCCCCATCAAAAGAATAACATCTGCGGCGTATGTGAGGCTGGCTAACTCAGAACTGCCTTCAGAAACTTGTGTAACTTTCAGAACCATGTATACCACGTATGTAAGGCCAATCCTGGAGTATGTGGCCCCGGCATGGAGCCCGTACCTTGTCAAGCACAACTCCCTCCCCATCCGGCCCGTTGGCGCCGTGAAGGGGCTTGATGGTCGGCTGCCGGAGTGTGATGCTCCATGGGACAGTCCTCTGTCCTTTCGTTGCCTTAGGCTCCTGCTGCTGTCCTCTCCAATTGTGCTGGATCACTTTTCCTTTTTCTTGTTTCGTTTTTCACCCCCCCCCCCTCTTCTTCTATCTGCTTGTCGTTTCATCTTGACCTTTTGCTTGTTTTGGTTATTCTTTTGGACTTTTTCTATTTTGATGCCCGGGTGCTTGGGGAGGCATACTCTTGCACCTGTAGAACTGTAGTACACAACGTCTTGAACGAGAGGACCCTTTTATTGTTAATCCTCCTTTCGTCACTGAACCTGATCTCGACGGACTGACAGTTCTTAAGGTGGCGTTTGGGGGCGTATACTCACGACGCACCACTAGGGGCCACGGCATGATCAGCAATAGCTTCTTGTTGGGTGTCCTGCCTCTAATTGTGGCTCCATGGTGGGTGTGGGGCACATTCGTGAATGAAAGTCTTTCCTCGTTTCTATGGCAGATAATGTTTCCCTTGTACCTTTTCAGGCTCGTGGGTTGGGCGACCAAGCCCCCAAGTCGGACTGTGTTGGAAGACCAGGCCCTGTAGCCCCCGCTGCATTGGGCCCCGACTTTGCTCCTACTTTGACCCTCCTGACTACTCCTCTCCCTCTCTGTGGAAAGGTCTAGTTCCCAGCCCCCAGTGGTGACCAATCGTCCCCTGTCACGGCTCCGTCTCTCATTGTGACTACTGCGCCCTTTTACCCCTTCTCACTCTCGGGGTTCTCAACGTCGTCCCCGCCACGGCTGCACTCGCACGATCCCTTCTCATACTTACAACGTCTTGTTTGGTTCCGCTACATGGGCTAAATACGTTGATCTCCAGCATCTGGATTCTACTACTCCTGACGATTTCTCCCTCCATAAACACCTTTATTGATTCAGTAGATGCCTCTGTTACTTTTAACCCCACCAATTACAGTATGTGTGTCGTTGCTGTTCCTTCTCAGGATGCAGCTACTCGCTTAGCCGCTTTGTCCTGCATTGGGGAACCCCTGTTCGGGTCTCCAAAAACGCTCGGTTAAATGCCAGTGTTAGCACTGTTCTTTTCCCACCATGTTCCTACGGTGCTAGGGACCTCAAAGACTTCCATGAGGATATTAAACATATCCTCGAAGCCTAAGGCCATTTTGTCCTCCAGGTGTACACGTTTACTCGACCCCCCGTGTCGTCGTCGCCGCCAACCCCTTCGAGTTGTAAAAATCAATCACCTTTGATAGTAGTGCCCTTCCGCCCTTTACTATTCTTGCCGGTGCCAGAAGCTCCGTTCAGGAGTACCATCCCTCTCCTAGACTTTGCAATAAGTGTTGGAAGTTTGGGCACGGTGTACTCAAGTGCAAAAGTACTGTGTTCTATGCCCCATGTGTGGGGCCGATGATCATTCGAAGTCCGAGTGCACTTCTACCCAGGCTTGCTGCCTCAATTGCGGTGAGGCCAACCTTACCTTCTCACTCTCGTGTATACACTACAAACTGGAGGAAGCCNTGAGCAAGAGAACAGTCTATAGAGGAAACAGAATCCTCTGCAGACTGCTACACAGCAACAAACTCGTGCACCGTGCTGTGCGTCCGACGGAACGGTCCCATTCAACGTCCCTGGGAAGCCTGGCGGACGCTGGTTACAAAGCCCTGCCCCAGATCAGAGGCGTCCATGAACACTTCATACAACATGGAGGGGGAAAGGGGGATGGTGCCACAGAATTGAACCTGATGGTTCTGGCAGCAGAAACTTTAGAACATCCAGAGCCATACCCTACCCAGAGAAAATAATTAAGGCAAATTACTGCCATCCAACATTGACTGGATCCAACACCGAATTACTGCGACTGGGATGACGATGCAAGCAGAGCAGAGTTGCAGGATGCAGGGAGAGAGATGATGACCAGGAGTTCCAAATGAGGTACAGCAAAAGTCCAAATTTATGACAGAACCAACCACCAGTTCACCAGGAACCTGAATCTGGCAAGCTTGGAATGAAGCAGAGCGAGTATTTCGTACCTTAAATATAGCTGGGCCCTGATTAGTGGACAGCAACCGTGTGTGGCTCCCCTTCGCACGCCTTTAGGCAGAGAGAAGACAACAGCACATTGGTGACCAAGTTCCTCTTGATCCTCCCACTAGATTCGGGCTTGTACATCCTTATTGGCAGAATAGAGAGATCTCGCCAGTCTTCCATTCTAGCTCTTGACTACCTTAAGAAGCCTAGACTTGCTTAAGCTACTCTCTCAGAAACCTACAGCTCAATGTGAGCCCTTGTTACCGATACACATTCTCTAAACCTACAGCTCAATGTGAGCCCTCGTTACCGATACACATTCTCTCGCACAAGATTGGCTGCCATTAACCCCTATGCAACCACCTCATCAACCTGGAGAAGATGTAGTCAGGTCACCACTACCCGTGCCAACCTGGTAAAATGTGCCGATCAAGATTAAAGTAGAAAGGCAGAACCTTAAAAGTGGCAAGCCTGATGCTCCTCAATGAATCCTAAACAGTCCCTAAACCGTGGATAAATCAGGACGGGCCAGAACATGTCTTTGACAACGGACAGCATCAGTCTGCCTATAAAATCAGGCGAACTTGTGGCCGAGTGAACATGTTGAAGGTAGGACAAGAAATGAAGTCTACGGCCCCAATGGCTTCGTAAAAGTGTCATTTCTAGAAGTGCCTAGCAATCGGCGAATTCGGTGAAAACCAAAGATTATTTGATCATTTAGGTAACAGACGATAGTTGATCTTGCAGCTATGTTTGACATGCCAAGCTACAACTTTATGGATAGTTTGTACATGGCCTTCACACATTGCACTTGATTGGGTTCCAGTATTGACAGGATGATTATCGGATTACCACATAGCTATTAGCTTTTTCAATTTAAAGTATTTATACAAATAATTTAATATTTGTTAGTGTCACTGATTTTTATTTTCCAGCCAAATAAATCTTCGACAAACATCCTATATTATAATTAAATTTAAAAAAAAATTTCAATGCCACATTAATCTGATATTTTGGTTTCATAGCCAGTCCATTCTTTGAAATGAAGCACAGAATATGACTAAAGCTAGGCTGTTTTTTTCTTTTGTGCGTATACTCGCCTATTTGTGCTTGCGGGGGTTGAGCTCTGACTCTTTGATCCCTCCTCTCAACTGTCAATCAATTCATGTACAGGGTCCTGAGCCTACTGGACTCTATCATATCTATACTTGAAACTGTGTATGGAGTCTTCCTCCACTTCGTAATGCATTCCATTTGTCAATCACTCTGACACTAAAAAAAAGTTCTTTCTAATATCTCTGTGGCTCATTTGGGCACTCAGTTTCCACCTGTGTCCCCTAGTGCGTGTGCCCATTGGGTTAAATAGCATGTCCATATCTACCCTATCAATTCCTTTGAGAATCTTGTATGTGGTGATCATGTCCCCCCTAACTCTTCTGTCTTCCAGCGACGTGAGGTTTAACTCCTGCAGTCTCTCCTCGTAGCTCATACCTCTCAGCTCGGGTACTAGTCTAGTGGCAGACCTTTAAACCTTCTCCAGTTTAGTCTTATGCTTGACTAGATATGGACTCCAAACTGGAGCTGCATACTCCAGGATTGGTCTGACATATGTGGTATACAAAGTTCTGAATGATTCCTTACTAAAGTTTCTAAATGCCGTTCTTATGTTGGCTAACCTGGCATATGCCGCTGATGTTATCCGCTTGATATAGGCTTCAGGGGACAGGTCTGCCTTGATATCAACCCCCAAGTATATATCTCTCTCTCTCTCTCTCTCTCTCTCTCTCTCTCTCTCTCTCTCTCTCTCTCTCTCTCTCTCTCTCTCTCTCTCTCTCTCTCTCTCTCTCTCTCTCTGTCTGTCTGTCTTGTAATAACTTACATTGTAATCTCTTGCTTTGTGCACCCCGCTACTACCACTGAGCTAACCGCGCAATCTCCACTCTTCCTATGGTAATAACGGATGCTATACCGATCATGTAAGATGTTAACACTCTGGCCGTCATACGAAGACGTGAACCTGTAAACAGAGGAGAGAGAGAGGGAGAGAGAGAGACAGAGAGAGAGAGATAGTGAGGGAGGGTGAGGCAGAACGAGAGCAAGGGAGGGAGAACGAGAGCGAGTGAGGGCGAGGGAGAGCGAGACACTGAGGGAGAGTGGGACAGAAAGATAGACATATTCGTAGTCACAGCCTATCGCATGAGTTGCCGAGTAACGCTGCCACCACCCTGAATTACCGGACAGGGGACCGGAGTGAGATTCGTAGGTCTTGCAGATGGAATAACCTACCAGGACAGGTGTAGGGGACAATTGAATGGTACAAGGATCCTGGCCTGACACTCGAATAATCCTGACCACTTGGGAACTATAGAGTACACAAGAATAAGGCGGGACACACCCAATACTAAACCCTCAACACTGGACGGACGGGGGAGGAGTACTGGATAATTACGGACACTAGGTCACTAGGAGAAAAGGGATGGTAGGCCCAATATCACTTAAGACAAGGAACCATTAATACACATTTAATAACACTTGACAATATATGACTTTATTTGAAATAATTAAATAAGACACACCCTAACTATATTCCCTACTAGAGGCCATGAGTACTGAATGAGGTGCTTTAGTTCCAGAGAGCCGTACTTGTATCGTGTTCCACAGTTCTCCTGGAGATGATGTTCTCTCCTTGAGTCCACTGACACCTGCCCTCCTGGGCTGTACCCACTCTACTGTTCCTCTTCCCTGATCTCTTGCTCCCCAGCTGAACATGAGGGTTTGCATTTGATGTTTAGGGGTTAATCCCTGAAGATTATCATGACGGCATCAACTCTGACCTCTTCGTGACTTGGTGACCGCTGACTTGTCCTCCTGCTTCACTGGTACCAGGGTGTAACTTCTTCCATTGTCTGCCGCCGCCTGACTGGCGCCGTGCCTGTGGCTTGTTCATGCTGTTATGATGTTCATGTTGTACTACTATATACTGCTCTCTTGTTACAGTCTCTCTCTGTGTCTGTCTCTGTCTCTCTCTCTCTCTGTGTCTCTCTGTGTCTGTCTCTATCTCTCTCTTGAAGAATTTCATCTCCCAAATGATACCTTGTATCTGGTCTCCTGCTCCCTACACCTATCTTCATTACATTACATTTGCTTGGGTTAAACTCTAACAACTTGTTCGACCATTCCTTCAGTTTGTCTAGGTCTTCTTGAAGCATCAAGCAGTCCTCCTCTGTCTTAATCCTTCGCATAATTATGGCGTCGTAAGCAAACATTGAGAGGAATGAGTCTATTCTTTCCGGGAGATCATTTACGTATATCAGAAACAAGATAGGTCCGAGTACAGAGCCCTGTGGGACTCCACTGTTGACTTCACGCCAATCTAAGGTCTCAGCCCTCACTGTAACGTGTGTATGTGTACTTATCCAATTTATCTAATTACCTAATTGTGCTTGCGGGGGTTGAGCTCTGGCTCTTTGGTCCCGCCTCTCAACTGTCAGTCAATTAATGTACAGGCTCCTGAGCCTACTGGGCTCTAGCATATCTACACATGAAGCTATGTATGGAGTCAGCCTCCACCACATCACTTCCTAATGCATTCCATTTGTCTACTGCTCTGACCCCTGAAAAAATTGTTTCTAACGTCTCTCTGGCTCATTTGGGCACTCAATTTCTACCTGTGTCCCCTAATGCGTGTGCCCCTAGTATTTTTTTTTTTTGCAGGGATATTCCTGCGCAGGCCTTAAGCCTCTAGCTGGCCCACTAAGTGTAGTTTGTTTCTGTTTTACTTGGGCGGAGTATGAGTATTTATGACTCGTATGGTCGCTTATGCCCCTAGTAGTAAATAGTCTGTCTTTATCTACCCTATCAATTCCTTTGAGAATATTTTGTGGTGATCATGTCCGCTCTAACTCTTCTGTCTCCCAGTGACGTGAGGTTTAATTCCTGTAGTCTCTCCTCGTAGCTCATACCCCTAAATGCGGGTCTGGTGGCAAACCTTTGAACTTTTTCCAGTTTAGTCTTATACTTGACTAAATATGAACACCATGCTGGAGTCGCATACTCCAGGATTGGTCTGACATATGTGGTATACAAAGTTCTGAAAGATTCCTTACACAAGTTCCTAAACGCCGTTCTTATGTTAGCCAACCTGGCATATGCTGCTGATGATATTCTTTTGATGAGAGCTTCAGGGGACAGGTCTAGCGTGATATCAACCCCCAGGTCGTTCGCTCTCCCTGACTCTTGACGTATTTCATCTACCAAATGATACCTTTGATATATCTTGATTATATATATGTCGTGCCTAGTAGCCAGAACGCACTTCTCAGCCTACTATGCAAGGTCCGATTTGCCTAATAAGCCAAGTTTTCCTGAATTAATATATTTTCTCAATTTTTTTTCTTATGAAATGATAAAGCTACCCATTTCATTATGTATGAGGTAAATTTTTTTATTGGAGTTAAAATTAACGTAGATATATGACCGAACCTAACCAACCCTACCTAACCTAACCTATCTTTATAGGTTAGGTAGCCGAAAAAGTTAGGTTAGGTAGGTTAGGTAGTCGAAAAAACATTAATTCATGAAAACTTGGCTTATTAGGCAAATCGGGCCTTGCATAGTAGGCTGAGAAGTGCGTTCTGGCTACTAGGTACGACTATATATATATATATATATATATATATATATATATATATATATATATATATCTGATCTCATCTCCCAAATGATATAAAATGTTGTGCTTGTGTGTGTGTGTGTGTGTGCGCGCGCGCGTGTACAATTATATAATCAACAGCAGTGGCAAGGACTATAACAATTAAAGTAATAACAGGCTTCATCACTGAACACAATGTCATCTAGGGAGGTGGTTAAACCACACAATGTCTGAGCTGTGCATTCAGAGTTCCACTCATTTGACTCGTCTCAATATAATTCATGAACCAAAGTTTCTTACATATGTAAAGTTTCCAGAGTTTTCGTAGTGGACATGTGACAAATTCAGAATTCCCCACTAGTTTTCTCAGTGTTTTGACTCCTGGCAGTGTTCCTGTTACCTACTCCGCTCTTGCCACCAACTCGTGCCTAACACAGAGTTATCTTTACCAAGCCATATCAAGATTCTGTCTAAAAGGATGGATCCCCAAAACTCCTCTGATATAATAAACATAGGCACCAGAGGTGAACTGAAGGTGAAGAGGTGAACACAAAAACACTAATTAAAGTATAACATGTATATTTATCTTAATTAGACAAAAGTTGTGTTCACTGGCTATACACACATCTATACTTGTAATAATAATATGAATAGGTGGCTTCATACAATATATCTTGTAATCACTGATTAGAATATTTAACCTAG
>WNGS01164437.1:67197444-67212547 GCA_020271785.1 Procambarus virginalis | reverse complement strand
ACAAACCCATGACATAGCGCTCGCGGAATGCCAGGCGAGTGTCCTACCACTACACCACGGAGACTGGTAAAACTTAACAATATGCCTTCAGCCGAACAAGTCTATGTGGGTGGGGACGAGGACAGGTTGACTAGTTTAGCAGTTACCAAGGAGGATGTTCTTAAACAAATAGTAAAACTCAAACCAAACAAATCCCCAGGGCCAGATGAAGTGTTTGCCAGGGTGCTGAAAGAATGCAAAGAGGAGCTTTGCGACCCACTGTCTGCCTGACTCTTATTGATTTATTAAATATGGTAGAGTGCCAGAGTTATGGAAAGTTGCTAATGTGATACCAGTTTTTAAGAAAGGAGATAGATCACTTGCGTCAAACTATCGACCAATTTGCTTAACGTCTATTGTGGGAAAGTTACTCGAATCTATAATTGCAAATAAATTCGTCTTCATCTTGAAAAACAAATTAATAATTGAGTCGCAACATGGTTTTATAAATGGCCGTTCATATTTAACAAATTTATCTTTTTATTCTAGCATAGTTGAGGCAGTTGATAGTGGTAAGGATTGTGATGTTGTGTACCTTGACTTTAGCAAAGCTTTTGATACAGTGTCACATGAAAGACTGATTAAAAAGATAGAGGCTCATGGTATTGGGGGTGCTATATTAAGCTGGATTAGGGCATGGATATACCAAAGGAAACAGAGATAGTATAAATGGAGTCAAGTCAGAGTGGGAAAATGTTGTAAGTGGAGTGCCTCAAGGCTCTGTCCTGGGACCTCTGTTGTTTATAATACGCAAAAATCCCCCAGAAAAGCACGCTGCAGCCACCACCAGGTGTACCGCAAGCGGCCTCTCAAAAAACCCTAAACCTTATCAACCCATAACCCTCCCTCCCGACCAACCCATACACAATACACACAATCAGCCATAAGAAGACATAACGTATTCCGCACCCGGCGAGAGCTCTGCAGAAAGACAAAAACAAAAACTGCAAAAACCCAACCCGATACCCCGGACCACAAACCATGGCCAACATCCCGAAACCAATCAAGCAAACCGCTCACAAAAATAGAAAACTTGCAACCGAGTCTCGGGCAACCCACAGTCGATACACGGGGCAGAGGCGCGCAAACCCAGCATGCACAGCCGTTCATTTGTCGCTAACGACAAATGTAACACGCGAAACAATATCTCCCATTGCTGCGGCGCCAAAAGCGCGCCCCCAACACCGCCCATACCTCCCCCAATCCCAACACGGGAATAAAGCCTCCACCCGTGGACGAACACGACGAAACAAAATCCTATAAAGTGCCCTAACCGAAAGAGAGACAAAACCCGGACAACGGCAGACAGCCCTAAGCATATCTACCACCCAAGAGTAAACAGGAGGGGTACAGAAGGCCGCCACCTAACAACCACCGAAATCTACCAAAAAACTAAACCTAACCGAGCAATAATGAACACACAAAGCATTGACCCCCCCACGCATCGCCAATCCCTGACGCAACGAGACCCAGAACAGCGCCCGGGCTCTGGTAAACACATCCGGAATACTAACCCCACCCTCCTGCACAGCTAACACCAACGTCGAGCGACGAACCGGGTGGTAACGTCCACACCACACGTACCTATAAACCTGACAGTTCCAACCCCAGAGCCAGCCAGCGATCCAGGGGGAAACACCGAGCCATGAACCAAACACGCGACTAAACCTTGCAAGTAACCAGCAACGCCCGCTGATAAATAGTCAATGGGCGCGCAGCCAACAACCCAACCGCAACACCAACACTTTTGGGGGTGGGGGGGCGCGGGGCGGCGGATCAACGCACAGGCCTTGAACGCCCGAGAAAAAGGCTCCTGAAAGAGTACATAGAGGAGCATAGAAAGCGGACAACCCTGCTGCATCGAACGGAGCACAGGGAAAGGAGCACTCAAGAACCCATTAATGCATACCCGGCTGCAACACCGAGCGTACAACATATGCACCCAACGAACAAACAAAAGCGGAAACCCAAGCCGCCCTAACACACGAAAAACAATGGCTAAAGACACACGGTCGAAATCCTTCGACCAATCCAGGCAGAGCATCGCCGCCGACGAGCGAGACCCCGACACAGACAGAAGCACATCCCGAAACAACACATTGCACTGCAGAACGAACGAACCGGAACACCACAAAACTGTTCTACAGAAACAGACGCAACAACATGGTGACACCGACTAGCCAAAACCTTTGACAGGACCTTATAGTCCACATTCAACAACGTAATGGGCCTCCAGTTCGAGAAGAACAGCAAATCGCCCGGCTTCGGGAGTAACCGCACAATTCCAAGGCACTGAGATAGGCAGAACGCACCCCCGAAGGCAAGCCCGGACCACCTCCAAAAAAACTCCCCCAACACATCCCAAAAAGCAACATAAAACTCGACAGGAAGACCATCCGAGCCTGGCACCTTCCCAGAACGAAACGACCTGACCACATCGAAAAGTTCCCCTAACGAAACATCTGCCACCAAACCAACACAACCCTCAGCAAACAAACCTGGAACGCACCCACTCAAAAAACCATCCGCAAGCGCGGCGTCCCCATCCACCATCTCGTAGAGCGCAGCCAATTCCTGCCGAACACATTGAAACACACCACCGGTGTCCGAAACAACGGACCCATCCGGCCGCTGCAGAGCCGTAAAAAGAACAGTGTCTCGCGCAGCCTTCACCTTCCCTAAAAGAAACGGAGAGAGACTTTCCCCGTCAACGCGCACACCCACACGAGCATGCACACGAACACCCTCAGCCCTCTCCTCGCGCAGACCACAAATACGCGCCTTGCACTCTGCAATCTCCCCAAAATGGTCAATCCCAGCATTGTACCACACGTACAACCGCGAAAGCCTCGCCTGTAACAACCGCAGTAACCCAAACCTCCCAGCAGCCTCATGTTTGGCAACCACCCGAAAAAACAACCGACACTGCACCTAACACCACTCCCACCAATCCAAAACAGAAGGAAACTCAGAACGCCGGGCCAGAACCCCGACCCACCATACCCGAAACTGCTCACAAACCCGTGGACAACGCAGCAACCCACAATTTAGCTTCCACCACCCCGCACCGACCTGCACCTGACTGGGCACATCAACCTGGACCACCACTAAACTATGGTCAGAGAATGCAATCGGAACAGTGTTTAAAGCAAACACAGAACACCCCCGCCAGTAACATACAACCGATCAATCCTCGAACGCGCCCCACGCGCAACAAAAGTAAGGGATAGCTCGCCCCGACAGAGTACAGCAGCATCCCAGAAACTGCAAGAACGCACCACCACCTGCAGCGCACCAGAGACATTATGAGGGCGGGCGCCACTACAGTTCCGCGCACTTGTCACGCAATTAAAATCCCCACCAAAAATCAAACTTAACGTATCATGACGCAGGAAAGGGAGAAGCCCCACCCCAAAAAACTTATCCCGCTCCTGACAGCGCGCTGCTCCCGAGGGGGCGTACACTGTCAGGAACGGAATGACGACCCCCAAAACTCAACCCTCACAAACAAAACCCACCCATCCTCATCCATCTCCATGTGAAGCATGGAGAAGGAAGCCCTCCTAGAAAACATCATCGTCCCCCCGAAAGACGTCCTTGGCGGGTTGAGCACAACATGAAAATGCGCACTCAAACACTGCAACACACACATCACGAACATTATGCTCCTGGATCAGAGCCACATCCACGCGCTGCTCCTGCAGAACATCCAACTGGCCCAACTGGACCCCAAGATCATTCAAACCTCTAACATGCAAAGTCACACATACAACAGAGGGCGCCATCGGGAGAACCTCAGGACACCCCCAACCCGATGCGCCCCTCGGGCGACAACCGCACTCGCAGCGGGAGCCACACCCACACCACCAGGCTCAACCCCCCGCCGCATCCTGAAAGACGATTGGCCAGGAACAGCCTTAACAATCGAGGGATGAACACCACCCGACGAGGGCTCCCCAGGCGCTGGGGACACCATCCTCATCCTCTCCACATCCTCCGCCGCCTCGAGCCCGACGCCATGCTCATCGCTCATCGCTAGACCCCGCTTCTGAAGGGGGAGGAGGAACCACGGGAGAAGCGGAGGGAGGAGCACCAGCCAAAGCCACACCATCCGAAGCCTCGATCCTCTTCCCAGGGGTCCCAAGGCCGTGCGACCGATCCCGCGGAGCGCGCTTCCATCGAGGAACAGAAGATCCCACTGCAACCACAGGAAGCACAGCACAACCAACCGCAGATGGCGGCACCACTTCACCAGCCGCAGGAACACTGCAGGGCTGGCCATCAGGAGACACCGTAGCAACACCCCCCCCCCGGCCTCGGGCAACGCACCGGCCACAGCACACGAGCCGCCCTTCAAACCCACACCACACGCGTTGGACGCCAAGACGTCACATGGGATGCTATGCACCTCCGCCGCCACCAGCAAAAGCACACTTGTAGCAGGAGCCGCGAGAACAGCAGAGTCAACTAGCAAAGCAGAGGGACCAGCAGCAGATGTAGAGACAGGAACAACAAGGGAAGACATCTCTCCAAGTGTGCCCATAGGGTCCGGTTCCACAGGGGGCGCCCCAGCCTCCGGCAAAAACGGAAAATCATCCCCATGGAACACAGATGGGTCTGCCGAGCGAGGGGCATGGCAAGCAGCAGCGAAATGACCCACCTCACCACACCGGAAGCAGGAGCGAGTCTGACCCTGGTAAAACACACGCACGTAAAATCCACACACAGCCACCCGGGAGGAAATAGCCCCAGAGAGCCATATGCGCAAAGTACGCACACTCATACGGAGCCCCTTCAGGCGCCCACTATGCAGACGGGTATGACGGTGCCCCACCACTTCACCATATTGACGGAATGCAGCGCACAGCTCATCCTCTGGAAACTGCACCGGCGCACCATGGACACTTACAAAGGTAATGGGTCCCAACGGATCAGAGACCTCCACCGTCACAGCAGAATCTGGAAGTACATGCGTCTGCATACCCCAGTGGCGCACAAACAGTTGATACACACTCGCCGAGGAGAACGTCACCGCCACCCGGGTAGGAGAAAGTTTCTCTAAACCGTAGAGATCAAGGTGCTCCACTCCCAGAACGTCCATAAGGGCAACCTCCAACAAGAGCCAATCAACGGGCGCCGAGAAATCAAGCCGGGCGGTGTCGACCTGGCGAACACGGCCACCACTAGCCGACTCCATAACACCCGCCAGGCCCCGGCCAATGGCCGCACCACACCGTCAACAAGACGACCACCACGCAGCAGCTACAGGTCAACACTGACAGCCCGGGCCGAACGTCAGCGCCCCCTGGTAGCAGAGCCTCGTTAGATCAACTGGTTACATTTTTGTAATAAACTTATTTATCGTAATACGATTTAGTAATCACTTTCCAAATGATTACTGTGAACTGATCCAATAAATAGTTCAACACCAATGAGCACTGTGAAGTGAACAAGCAATGATTATACATATTAGCTCAAGACAAAAGTTTTACTTAACTATTTTGAGTTAGAGGCTACCTTTATTTGTTGTCATTATTCAACGACCAGTACTATAGCAATTAGAAGTACGTATACACACACACACACACACACACACACCAGGGTTACTTGAATTCTATGACCAGGCAACAAAAATAAGGCAAGAAAGAGAAGGGTGGGCAGACTGCATATTTTTGGATTGTCAGAAAGCCTTTGATACAGTGCCACACAAGAGGCTAGTGAAAAAGCTGGAGATGCAGGCTGGAGTGAAATGGAAGGTACTCTGTTGGATACAGGAGTACCTAAGCAACAGGAGACAAAGAGTCAGTGTGAGGGGTGAGGTCTCAGATTGGCGAGACGTTACGAGTGGAGTCCCGCAGGGGTCAGTCCTTGGACCTATACTGTTTCTGATATATGTAAATGATCTCCCAGAGGGTATAGAATCGTTTCTCTCAATGTTTGCCGATGATGCAAAAATTATGAGGAGGATTGAAACTGAGGATGATAGTAGGAGGCTACAAGAAGACCTAGACAGTCTGAGTGAATGGTCCAACAAATGGCTGTTGAAGTTCAACCCGAGTAAATGCAAAGTAATGAAACTAGGCAGTGGAAACAGGAGGCCAGACACAGGATACAGAATAGAAGATGAAGTACTTAATGAAACGGACAGAGAGAAAGATCTAGGAGTTGATATCACACCAAACCTGTCTCCTGAAGCCCACATAAAAAGGATAACATCTGCGGCATATGCGAGGCTGGCTAACATCAGAACAGCGTTCAGGAACCTGTGTAAGGAATCATTCAGAATCTTGTACACCACATATGTAAGACCAATCCTGGAGTATGCAGCCTCAGCATGGAGCCCGTACCTTGTCAAGCACAAGACGAAGCTGGAAAAAGTCCAAAGGTATGCCACTAGACTAGTCCCAGAACTAAGAGGCATGAGTTACGAGGAAAGGCTGCGGGAAATGCACCTTACAACACTGGAAGACAGAAGAGTAAGGGGAGATATGATCACAACCTACAAAATCCTCAGAGGAATCGACCGGGTAGACAAGGACAAACTATTCAACACTGGGGGGACGCGAACAAGGGGACACAGGTGGAAACTGAGTACCCACATGAGCCACAGAGACGTTAGAAGGAACTTTTTCAGTGTCAGAGTAGTTAACGGATGGAATGCTTTAGGCAGTGATGTGGTGGAGGCTGACTCCATACACAGTTTCAAGTGTAGATATGATAGAGCCCAGTAGGCTCGGGAATCTGTACACCAGTTGATTGACAGTTGAGAGGCGGGACCAAAGAGCCAAAGCTCAACCCCCGCAAGCACAAATAGGTGAGTACAAATAGGTGAGTACACACACACACACACACACACACACACACACACACACACACACACACACACACACACACACACACACACGCTCATTCAAGATTCTCAGGGGAATCGACAGGGTTGATAAAGACAGGCTGTTTAACACAAGGGGCACACGCACTAGGGGACACAGGTGGAAGCTGAGTGCCCAAATGAGCCACAGAGATATTAGAAAGAACTTTTTTAGTGTCAGAGTGGTTGACAAATGGAATGCATTAGGAAGCGATGTGGTGGAGGCTGACTCCATGCACAGTTTCAAATGTAGATATGATAGAGCCCATTAGGCTCAGGAAACTGTACACCTGTTGATTGACGGTTGAGAGGCGGGACCAAAGAGCCAGAGCTCAACCCCCGCAAGCACAACTAGGTGAGTACAACTAGGCGAGTACACGTGCGTACGTACGTGTATATAAACGTATTGCACAATTATAATAATAGTTGACAGCGAACGGTAATATATTCTTTGGAAATGCCTAGAACAAGGGAGGTGGTGTGGGGAAATCTACAATTGAATAACCTGTTTGTATTGTAGCAAATATATAATGTCGGTAATATGCTTGTTTTATTCTCTCAATAGCTTATGTGCAGATAATGAGATGGGTTCGTTAGTTCTACTTAGTCTATTAAGAATTCATACACACAGAAATGACAATAGCATGATATATCAAATGAACAAATCTACCAGGGCTGTGATGAGGGTGTGAACCTATGCACGGGAAGTAGGTTTAGGAGAAGGTTCGGCATCCTCGTGAGGGCAGTAGTACTCCAGGTTGTAATTCTTTTGACCATGTTGTGGCACAGTTTACCAAGGCGCATCTCGGAACATCCTGTGCATAGGTTCGATCCCTCATCACGGCCCTTGTGGATTTGTTCATACGAATTCATACCTCTTCCCTAATTACAGTTAACAATTATTTCTATCTGCTAGAGGATGGTGAGGTGTGGACCGATATATTAGCAATCAATAAACGAATAATCTATTAAATCCATTGGATTTAAGTGTGTCATATCTGTGGAACAGAAGTAGAGGCGCCACTATTGCATTACTTACTGGAATGTGAAGCTACTGAAACACTGCATCAAACCCAACATTAATCAAACGACAGCAGCTGCATTTGATGCACATTCCACAGCGACTACAATGATTAGAAAAGCCATTGAAGAATGGGACTCGCTAGTGAACATTCTGCATCTACATCCACCACCAGATATTAAAACAAGATTAAAACCAGTGCACTTAAACAGAAGCGAAAAAGAAACGGGGGGAAAAAGGAGGAAACCCCACCTCCATTCAAAATTTTGACCCAAATATCACAGTAACAAGCTTATCGCGAATGACTGAACTCAATTATGGGCTCAACATAGAACAAATGTCCATGCAGCACGGGCTGAGTTAGTGAATCTAAAATAGCAACGAATAATCTGTTACGGGCTATTCATGCACGTGTCCTCCATTTGAGTGGCTTATTTGATTGATTGATAAAGATTAATCTCTCGGTTACAGCTCTGCTTCTGTGCCAGCTAAGTCCACTATGGGCTCGCCATAGACCATACTACTTGGGCCTAGTTGTTCCGAGTAGCTGAATCTAAAACAGCGAAGAATAATTCTCACTTTGGTAATTATTTCCACGTTGTCCTCGAAAAACATCGAAATAATTACCACAATTTTGTATAAAGGAGCAGTAGCTAAAGGCAAAGGACTTGACATCACCCAAAACTGGATCCCATTCAATGTTAGAATCCCATTAAATAAGTGAGCCAATTAAATGCTAAATTGGCAACTCGTCATCCAGTGATCCNCCCTTGCCCATACCTCTGATACCAAGATCTTGGTTCTATATATGGTATCTTATTCTTGGGACACAGCCAACCCATCCAACCTAACCTTTATTAACTATGGGTTTAATGGCCATTTTTCTCTACATCAGTTCAAACACAACCCAACCTCATATAAATGGATTTGAACTCCATTTGTACACGTTCTTAGGAAACATGATAAGATTCGCCATATCTGTATCGGACGAGAAGCGGTGTTCTCAACGTGGTATGGCCGTTGGCATATCTATATTATTAAATAATCAAATTTTCCTTAACCCAGCCTATAACACCCCCCCCCCTCGAAATTCTGGCAAATTATAAATATTAAAGAATTAAAGTAGGAATATTTTCACACTAGCTTAATATAACCCAAATATAACAAGTTTGTCCCAATTGGAGGGGGGGGTTAGGCTGGGTTAAGGAAAATTTGATTATTTAATGATACAGATATGCCAACGGCCATACCACGTTGAGAACACCGCTTCTCATCCGATACAGATATGGCGAATCTTATCATGTTGCCTAAGAACATGTGTACAAATGGAGTTCAAATCCATTTATATGAGGTTGGGTTGTGTTTGAACTGATGTAGAGAAAAATGGCCATTAAACCCATAGTTAATAAAGGTTAGGTTGGGATGGGTTGGCTGTGTCCCAAGAATAAGATACCATATATAGAACCAAGATCTTGGTATCAGAGGTATGGGCAAGGGCGGTTGGGTTGATGCAAAAAACATCACTTTCCTCCAAAAAAGAAAGTGCAACAATTAACGTCAGGTCAAGGCAGGTTAGCTTCAGGGTTGTTGAGTCCATAACCAACATTGACAGGAATATTCGGCAAAGATCCACGCTGTTTAGGGTACAGGGTAGTTGGGTTAATATCCAAACAAACACTTTTCTAAGAATATAAAATACAATATTTAACAAAGATCCATAACTACCTTGAGGTTACTTTGAGGTGCTTCCGGGGCTTAGCGCCCCCCCCCCCCGCGGCCCGGTCATCGACCAGGCCATTCTGGTTGCTGGACTGATCAACCAGGCTGTTGGACGCGGCTGTTCGCAGCCTGACGTATGAGTCACAGCCTGGTTGATCAGGTATCCTTTGGAGGTGCTTATCCAGTTCTCTCTTGAACACTGTGAGGGGTCGGCAAGTTATGCCCCTTATGTGTAGCGGAAGCGTGTTGAACAGTCTCGGGCCCCTGATGTTGATAGAGTTTGTGATGTATAAATGATAGCAAAAAGTATTGCATAGCAACAGAAAGCGAAACTACTGTCGCGATACATAAGTTATTGGGGCCCCCACCACAAAGGCTAAGCTAATATGGTGATAAAAAATAATATAATTTAATACGGAACATTACCATATTCCTAATTTATATTAAATTGTTTAAAACAGGTAAAACACTCAACTACTTTCCTTTATAGTATATTTTCAAGTGGCAAATTGATGTGTGGAGTGTCAAACCCAACACAATATGGCTGAGGCCCCCCACTATTTAGCAGTTAACTTTTATTCTATGAAATATCGCAGCAAATGTCAATGTGTCTAATGTTTATTACAAAAGATTGACATACATTTGATGCTATTTTTCATATTAAAATTTAATTTGAGGCCCGACAATTACATCTATAAAATCTATAAAAAGGTTAGAACATACAAATGCGAGCATGCCTTTTTTCCACCTGAATGCCACAGAAAATGGAATCTTTACTTTTGGCTACAGAAAACGGAGCAAAGCCGAGGGGGGACTGGAATAAACAGTTTCCAACCTGACTCTTCTCACATATAAACATGTCTTTCTTGACCTCATTTCAAATTATATAGAGTACTGAAAGCTCATTTTCCATAGCAAATATACTAAGGAACTTATTTTACGACTAGAACGCAAACTAGGACCCCTCATTCAGATTAGAAACACGAGAATTATTGACTGAACATTTACCCGCCATCAAACACACACACACAGGACTCTTTAAAGCTATTTTAACTAGTTTAAAACTCTAATATGACCCTCTCACATGCAAATCCTGTACTATGGTTCGCCCTTCATGTCAATGTACCTCACAGTATCAGGCAAATTCAAGATAAGGCCTACTACACCTAAATATCCAACTTGGTCTTTGTAAGGAATCTTGACCCCCCCTCTTGTACGCTGGGGTCCCTATTGCTGACGTCAGGTCACGTGACACCCTGCGACAAATAAGGAAAATTTCACCTGATTGGTCCATCACCTGTAAATACTCCCAAAACGTTTTATATTCCTATCACCAGTGCATTTTTTGGTTTGAATCTATTGAACATTCTTTTTCTGTACCTCTCATAAGTAGGGGCCCCCTTCTTGATGCCTTAGACTCATCTTATACATAAGCGACAAAAGTGAAACAACCAGGCTAGGGTACAGCAAGAGTCGCTCAGGTATACCCTGGGTGGTGGGCCGTGGGACCCCTAGGGGGAACGGACCACCACCCCACCCAGCCAGCCAGGTGCGCGCTGACTGTGCCCTGACCAAACCATCAAAAATAAGAAATTCACTTTCTGGCCCCCGGGAGTCAAGTCGGCGTGGAAGTGTGGAAGTGCCCAACCGTTTCTGAAAATCAATTCTCCATCTGTCTCCTTTTACACTACTAACATCACATCGGGCCGCGTTGTGGCCTTCCTCCTCGCAACGTAAGCAAGTGCAGTCTTGGCCATGATAGAAAACACGAAAATAAACACCACATAAAACCGTGGAAGGGATGGACCCTGTGAGACACATCTGCAGTGTCTCACCCAGACGAAGACCCCGCAGCCGCCCAGCACTCAAAACGTAACGATGACGCAGCACCGTACCAAACCTCGCAAATACTGAGGCTAGCTCTGCTTCAGGAAAAGTCATAGTTACCCCGTGCACACTCACAAAGGTCAGGGGGCCCCACGGATCAGAGACGGCCACCGATAGAGCTGTACCAGGGAGGGGAAACGTTCGCTCATTCCAACGCTCCACAAACTGCACATAACCCAGTGACGTGGCAAACGTCACCGCCACATGAGTGGGGGAAAACTTCTCGACGCCGAGGAGATAAGGAATCTTCAAGTCGAATGCATCCAAAAGCGTAACCACCACATGCTCCCAATCCACCACAGCAGAAAAATGAAATCGAACAGTACTTACACAGCAGATGCGGCCACCACCAGCCGCCGCCATATTGCTAACCTGCAGCCCCGGCAACGAGGCTGCAAGATGATTTGTTAACAAGTGTGCGCTCCACACAAACGGGCAACCACAACTAAGCAGCGACAAACAGCTACAGGCAGCCAGAGCCCGACTTCCACACCCTCTGGTGACAGAGGAGTGAATCCATGTCCTCTGCAAGTGGTACAGGATGCACGTGGCCCATCCAACATTTCAAAGGGAGCACCTCGCACCGCCACATACGTCGTCACGCCAAGATCTTCGACCTTAATTGTAACCACCACATTCGGCAGTGAAGAAGACCGTTTCTCACAATGGTCGATGAAATCTTGAAAAGTTTGAATTTCGCCACCACACGCCTCACCTGTAGAATTTCCAGAAAAGCCTGATCCTCCATTTTGACTTGTAACACTTCAAGAAGTGCCGCTCCAGTCGTCGTGTTGTCCACCAGCAATGAAAACTAGACAAGCAGAAGTCGATCTCTTAACAGGAGTGTAAGTCTCCAGCTTCCAAAGGTACCACTCGAGTAGGGCACCAACACTGACTGTCCTGTGACGATCACAGAACCGTTTAGTGCAAGGGTTGTGTACCAACTGCGAAGCCAGGAGTGGGCACTGCCTCATCCTCTGATGGAGAGCCACCAACTGTATAATCTAACTGGTTTAACCGTCAGGTATTGACTTGTTTGACTACTCAAGAACTACTACTACTACTTGACTGTGTTGGGGGATTGGCAGCCAGTTTATACATATCTCTCTCTCTCTCATCTGAACAAATCATCTTGAAAAACACTTTAATTCTGACAGGATAAGAACATAAGAACAAAGGTAACTGCAGAAGGCCTATTGGCCCATACGAGGCAGCTCCTATCTATAACCACCCAATCCCACTCATATACATGTCCAACCCATGCTTGAAACAATCAAGGGACCCCACCTCCACCACGTTACGCAGTAATTGGTTCCACAAACCAACAACCCTGTTACCGAACCAGTATTTACCCAAGTCTTTCCTAAATCTAAACTTATCCAATTTATACCCATTATTTCGCGTTCTGTCTTGTGTTGATACTTTTAATACCATATTAATATTCCCTTTGTTATGTCCATTCATCCACTTGTAAACTTCTATCATGTCACCCCTAACACTTTGCCTTTCCAGTGAATGCAATTTAAGCTTTATTAATCTTTCTTCATATGAAAGATTTCTAATTAGGGGAATTAACTTTGTCATCCTACGCTGGACACGTTCAAGTGAATTTATATCCATTCTATAGTACGGCGACCAAAACTGAACTGCATAATCTAAATGGGGCCTAACCAGAGCAAGATATAGCTGAAGAACCACACCAGGTGTCTTGTTACTAACGCTTCGATTAATAAATCCCAGTGTCCTATTTGCCTTATTACGAACATTCATGCATTGATCCTTTTGTTTTAAATTCTTACTAATTATAACTCCCAGATCCATTTCGCAATCCAACTTCGCAATCTCGACACCATCAAGCACGTATCTTGTAACTCTATCATCATTACCTAGCCTCAAAACTTTACATTTATTAGCATTAAACTGCATCTGCCAGTCTTTTGACCATTTTAAAACCCTATTTAGATCAACTTGAAGTGATATCGAGTCTTCTTTCGTGTTAATTTCCCTACCGATTTTTGTATCGTCTGCAAATGTTGCTACTGAAACCTGAATCATTTATATATATTATAAACAACAGAGGTCCCAGGACAGAGCCTTGAGGCACTCCACTAACAACATTATCCCACTCTGACTTAATCCCATTTATACTAACTCTGCTTCTTTGAAATAGCCATGCCCTAATCCAACTTAATATAGCACCCCCAATACCATGAGCCTCTATTTTTTTTAATTAGTCTTTCATGTGGCATTGTATCAAAACCTTTGCTAAAGTCTAGGTACACATCACAATCCTTACCACTATCAACTGCGTCAACTATGCTGGAATAAAGATAGCAAATTTGTTAAACATGAGCAGCCATTTGTAAAACCATGTTGCGACTCTTTTATTAATTTATGTTTTTCAAGATGAAGACGAATTGTATTTGCAATTATCGATTCAAGTAACACTCCCACAATAGACGTTAGGCTAATTGGCCGATAGTTTGACGCAAGTGATCTATTTCCTTTCTTAAAAATTGGTACCACATTAGCAACCTTCCATGACTCTAGCACTCTGCCTAACCCTATTGATATATTAAGTATGGTAGACAGTGACAGGGTGCTTAAAGAACGCAAAGAGGAGCTTTCCGAGCCAAACACTTCATCTGGCCCTGGGGATTTGTTTGGTTTTAGTTTTACTAATTGTTTAATTACATCCTCCCTGGTAACTGCTAAACTAGTCAACCTGTCCTCATCCCCACCCACATAGACTTGTTCGGCTGAAGGCATATTGTTAAGTTCTTCTGTAGTAAATACGGATATAAAATATTTGTTAAAAATAATACTCATCTCCTTGTCATTATCCATTATTTGACCTGTCTCAGTTTTTAATGGACCTATCCTTTCCCTAGTCTTAGTTCGATATAACTGAAAAAAAACTTTAGGATTTGTCTTTGCTTGCCCTGCTATGCGAACTTCATAGTTTCTTTTTGCTTTCCTTATCTCTTTTTTTAACATTTGTAACCAGTTGAACGAATTCCTGTTCTAAAGTGACCTCCCCATTTTTAATCCTTTTGTACCAAGTTCGCTTTTTACCTATAAGGTTCTTCAAATTCTTTGTTATCCACTTTAGATCATTAGTATTCGATCTATTCAATTTGTATGGTATACTACGTTCCTGTGCTTTGTTTAGAATATTCTTAAATAAGTTATATATTGAATCCACATCGAAATCCCCTTTTACGTCACCTATCGCTGGGTTCATGTCTCGCTCCAAGACCGGCCCACACCCCATACCCAAGACTTCCAATCTATTTGACCCAAAAAATGTCTTAGGCTATTAAAATCAGTTTTTCGAAAATCTGGCACTTTAACAGAATTTTCTCCTACAGGTCTATTCCATTCTATGCTAAATCTGATTTCTTTGTGATCACTGTTCCCTAGCTCACTCCCTATTTCGATGTCCTTAATTTGTGTTTCCCTGTTAGTTAACACTAAATCTAACATATTATTTTCCCGCGTTGGTTCC
Organism: Procambarus virginalis; assembly: GCA_020271785.1. NCBI lineage: Eukaryota > Metazoa > Arthropoda > Malacostraca > Decapoda > Cambaridae > Procambarus > Procambarus virginalis. The sequence continues at coordinate 67,197,505 of WNGS01164437.1, read as the reverse complement.
TTAATACGTTGCGTAAGAAATCAATCGTCAATTAATTCTTGAAAATCTTCTGCTTCACTAT